>BPTQ01000005.1:226107371-226202293 GCA_019973895.1 Chrysanthemum seticuspe
TAGGCACTATTTTTTCCTCGCCTCTTGGATCGCCGACTAGTAGAGAGAGCAGAACTTTTAGGTGTAGTTCCACACGAGCTCTTTTTCCTTTATTTGCTTTGCAAAGGAGAGCTCTGAGAATTACACCATAGAGTAGTACTTTTAAGCTCATGGGGTACCAAACGGCTGAAACGTTTGATAGTACGCCCATTGAAACAACACTTTCCCTACAGCAGGGTTGTTTTCTTGTTTAAAAAGTTTCTACAGTTCGTAATAAAGACCCTGCTGGGGATGAACAAATTCCAAACGCGCCTAGTTCAGTAGGCTGCCACACAAGTGCCGGTTCTTCGGTTACTTTAAGAGTTCCGAACAGTATTACCTGGGTGCCCCCCTGTAGTACCGGGCTTGATGTGGCGATTTTTCCACAAACTAAGGCCACTTTTTCTCGAGCACACCTTGATGTGGATTTTCAAGACGAGAGAGATGATCAGCCGCTAGGTTCTCCGCTCCTTTTTTATCACGGATAATGATATCAAATTCTTGTAGGAGGAGAACCCATCGGAGCAATCTCGGCTTTGCATCTTGCTTAGCAAAGAGATATTTGAGAGCCGAGTGATCCGTATATACTATGCTTTTGGACAAGATCAAGTATGGCCGAAACTTCTCGAAAGCATACACCACGGCTAGTAATTCTTTCTCCGTCGTAGTGTAATGTGCTTGAGCTTCGGTCAAAGTTTTGCTAGCATAATGTATAGGCTGGAAATGTTTTGATTTTCGTTGCCCCAAAACGGCACCTATGGCGAAATCGCTTGCGTCGCACATAAGCTCAAAAGGTAATTCCCAATCGGGGGCAACTAGAATTGGTGCTTCCGTGAGCTTCTTCTTAAGAGTTTGAAAAGCTTCAACGCACTCACTAGAGAAGATGAAAGGAGTGTCTTTTTCAAGAAGTCGGGTCATAGGCCGGGATATTTTCGAAAAATCTTGGATGAAACGACGATAGAAACCGGCATGACCAAGGAAACTTCTAACTCCTTTGACGGTTGTGGGAGGAGGTAATTTCGAAATGACATCGACTTTAGCTTTGTCAACCTCAATCCCGCTCTTAGAAATCTTATGGCCAAGGACAATTCCTTCCTTAACCATAAAGTGACATTTCTCCCAATTTAGACTAAGATTCGTGTTTTCACAACGTTCAAGCATCTTGTCCAAATGGGAGAGACATGTTTGAAAAGAATCCCCAAAGACCGAAAAATCATCCATAAAGACTTCCATAGTCTTTTCGATCATGTCATGGAAAATGGCCATCATACACCTTTGGAACGTACCGGGAGCATTACACAAGCCGAAAGGCATGCGTCGTTAAGCAAATGTTCCATAAGGACATGTGAATGTGGTCTTTTCTTGATCTTGCGGGTCAATGGGAATTTGGAAGTAACCCGAGAAACCATCGAGAAAACAATAGTATTCGTTTCCCGCTAATCTCTCAAGCATTTGGTCCATGAAAGGTAGTGGAGAGTGGTCTTTACGGGTGGCTTCATTTAACTTTCGATAGTCAATGCAAACACGCCATCCCGTAACCAATCGAGTAGGAATCAACTCGTTTTCATCATTTTCAACAACGGTAATGCTACCTTTTTTGGGCACACAATGAACGGGGCTAACCCAAGGACTATCCGAGATAGGGTAAATCAATCCGGCATCGAGAAGTTTTATGACTTCCGCTTTGATAACCTCATGAATTTTAGGATTCACCCTTCTTTGGTGTTGAACCGCCGGTTTGAAGTCATCTTCCATGAGAATTTTGTGTGTACAAAATCTCGGGTCAATACCCTTGATGTCAGAAAGGTTCCAAGCGATGGCTCGCTTGTGTGACTTCAAAACCTTTATGAGAGCGGCTTTTTCATCCTCACTCAAGTCTTTAGCAATGATGACGGGTGATTTATTGTCACCCTCCAAAAATGCATACTCGAGATGAGGTGGTAAGTCCTTAAGTTCGACCTCGGGAGGATCATTAGATTTTTCAATCGTTTTGATTTCCTCTTTATGAAGTTCTTGAGGAGGGAGTGATGAAGGATCTTCATTGAGCAACTTCTCGATGAGAAGAATATCTCCCTCAATGTCGATGGGAGCGTGATCAATTTCCCATGGAACAGAATCACTAGCCAAGTATGCTTCAATCTCTTCCAAAATAAAGTCACTTCCCTCAAACGGAGTGAGGGAAGGGGAAGAGAGAGCAACAATAGGATCAACCGAAGTGGGATTGCCACTCGAGAATCCAAGAATTTCTTGAGAATACTCCTCCGACACAATGTCAAGGACATCAATTTTGTTGACGGAATTGTCTCCATAATTGGGGGAGTATTTCGTAACTTGATTGAGATTGAAAGTAACGGCTTCCTTGTTTACCCTCAAAGTGATTTCCCCTTCATCAACGTCGATCAATGCACGACCCGTTTTCAAGAAGCACCTTCCAAGGATGAGGGGTACTCGGGGATCGGCATCAAATTCGACAACAACAAAGTCGGCGGGGAAATGAAACTTGCCTACTTTCACAAATACATCCTTAGCTATACCTAGCGGACGAGAACTTGTACGGTCCACAAGCTCGAGGATCATACATGTAGGTGTAAGCGGAGGTAATGTAAGCTTTTTCCACATGGAGTATGGCATCAAGTTAATGCTAGCGCCAAGATCGGCCAAGGCGGAGCATTGAACTATGCCTTGAAAATCACATGGGATGAGAAATTTTCCGGGGTCTCCTAACTTTTCGGGAATTTTTTTAAGGATGACCGCCGAACAATTTTCGTTCAAAGAAGTTTTAGCCATTTCGGAAATCTTTTCTTTGTTATTCAACAAATTTTTGATTGTCGGACCGAACTTTGGCATTAGAAGAAGAGCGTCCGCGAAACTAATCTCGAAGTGCAAATCTTGAAAGATTTGGATAAGCTTCTCCATTTGTTGACTAGTTTTATCACGGAGCTTTTGATCATTAAGCCTTGAAGGATAAGGAAGTGAAGGCTTAGGAATGGTCATCGGAACAACGGGTTCCGGAATTGGAGGTAAGACCACCGGAGATTGGACTTGTGCGGTAATTCGTGGGCTTAAGTTATGCACCTTGTCCTTTGATATCTCAGTTTCTCGTTCCACATCCCTCACTGGAGAAGGATTAGGCATCGAGGGTCCCTCATAAGATTTACCACTTCGGGTGGCAATAGCATTCAATTCACCTTTTGGGTTGGCAATGGTATTAGTCGGAAGAGCACCCGAAGTTGAAGCTTGATTCTTTTGACTCATGAGACTAGCAATCATGCTTTCAATCTTGCTATGAGATTGATCAATTTTGTTACTAGTAGCTCTAAGCTCGGAAGTGAAATCATTCTTCAAAGTGGTAATTTGATTTTGCATGGACACCATCTTAGCTTCATTGCTTTTGATGTAATTAGCAATGTCAATGGAAGCTTGAGGAGGCTGGGTATGCATATTTTGTTGAGGAGCTTGGAATCGGTTTTGATTGAAATTTCCTTGATTTTGAAAACCTTGATTTTGATTTTGAAAATTCCGATTCTGACTCTGATTTTGATTGAACTGATTATTTCTATTTTGCACACTCTGATTGTTCTGATTTTGATTAAACCCGGGTGGTCCAAGGAAATTGTTAGAACGATAGCTGAGAAGGTTTCGGTCCCCTTGCGGTTGGTAGGAATTACCTCCCGTATTGTAGGAACCAGAAGCGGCATAAACGCTCTCTTGAGTGAAGCCACCGGAGGCTGGACACTCAAAATAAGGGTGTGGACCACCACAAGTTTCACAACTCTTGTTTACGACGTTCACTTGTTGATTGTTATTATTTTGACTCATTTTAAGTACGGCAGTGGATATTTCTTCAATCTTTTTGGTTAGAGTCGTGTATTCCGAAGATGGAAGGGTGGTAGATCTCCTTGACTCACTCCTCTCGGCTGAGGAATCCCAATAATTGTGGTGGGCAGTCATGTTTTCAATGAGATCGTAGCACTCTTCGGGTCGCCTTTTCATAAAGGTACCACCGGCAGCAGCATTGATTGTGTCACGATGTCTCAATGTTAACCCGTTATAGAACGTATCTATTTGGGTGACAAGCAACATATTGTGGTTCGGACATCGATCAATCGAAAGCTTATAGCGTTCCCATGCCTCAAATAAGGACTCATCGGGAAGCTGCCGAAAATTACTGATTTCATTCCGTAGTTTCGTCACCATCGACGGTGGAAAATATTTCGCCAAGAATTTGGAGATCATTTCATCGAAACTATGGATTGAGTTCTTGGGAAGACGATCAAACCATGCGGTGGCATGAAGCGTCAAGGAATATGGAAAGAGATATAAGCGAAGGGCGTCATCGGTGACCCCATTTTGCTTCATACTTTGGGTGACGGTGAGAAATTTGTCGAGATGCTTGTTGGCATCGTCACCGGGTGATCCGTGAAATTGGCAAAAGCTTTGGACTTGTTGAATCATGTGATGCTTAAGTCCAAAATCCGTGGCCTCGATGTTGACCGGGGCAATTGGACCGCCCCGTCCATCCATCGTGGGTTGGCAAAGCTCCTCCATCGTTCGGAGATCGGGAGCTTGATTTTGTGGACCAGGTTGTTGGACTTGAGGTCCGTTCCCTAGGTTATGTGTCATTGTGATTTGTTCGACGGTACGTATCTCGGGTACGTTTGCTTGGTTACGGTTACGTCTACGAGCTTGCGAGCGAGTGCGCATGCACTTCCAAAAACAACACTTTCAATTAAAACAATACCGAGGCAAAACACAGTGAACTTAAACCAATAATCCCACGTGAAATGATCACTTCTATAAGTAAAACGCACAAAGGAGCGGAGAGACTTTGTAGGTCAGCGCGAAGCTTATTAAAAACCCGTCTCTTTTCAGCCGCAATTTAATGTCAGGCCGTCCTTATACCCCTCACACAGTTTGTTAAACCGATAAAAGTAAACCAAAACACGAGCGACACAAAGGCAAGTTTTAAATCTTTAGTTCGGGAACTTATAATGATAACACCTCAGTTAAGAATGTTATTTTGATTGTGTCTTCTATTTATTTAAAACAACAAGGAAAATCTTTTTGTATTTTTAATCTTTTACATATATATACAAAGAAAAGAAAAATATTTTTGTATTTTTGTATTTTTTATAAAAACAATAACTTCACGAGGAAGGTTCTTCAAGTCACTAATCGCAAAAACTTCACGATATTGTCGCAACACACCTCCCCGGCAGCGGCGCCAAAATTTGATTCGTTGTGAAGTGAGTGGTGAAAAACAAACACAATATCAATATATCAAATTAACCGTAAAATTCGACAAATTAACCCTTTAGGAAAAAGGTCAACGTGCCAAACCTCGCGGGTGTAATAAAAGTGATACCGGAAAAGTGATTTCCCGGGTCGTGTCCCAACGAGGTGTGAATGGAAGGATTCGTTGAGTTTCGTGATTTGAACTTGAATTGGTTTTTAATGATTTGTTGAGTTTGATTACGAATTCTACAAATTAATCAACGGGAAAGTAATTAAGGCAAGGGAACCCTAATAAACTAAAATTAAACTATCACTAAGCCTAAGGAATGATAAAACGAAGCTACACTAAGTCCTAGGGTGCAAAAACTAAAAACGTAAAAAAACGACAACCACCCGAGCCATAAACGTAAAAGTTTTGAAATTTAAGGGCTACGGGTGTGAAATCAATTTTCCTACGTTCTATTTGACTAAAAATATTTTTAGAAAAAGACCGGGTATTTTTTTGACTTTTAAATTAATTACTACGATTTAAAAACTATTTTAATCTAATTAATTAATTAAAAATACTAAACTATTCAAGAAAAATCTGAAAAATTCACTAAAAATACTTTAAGTATCACTGATTCTGAGAAAATTAAAAAACGTGGGTGGTGCTTTGAGGAATAAGCTGGAAATAACCTCAAAAGAGCTTAAAGCACAAACTGCCTAAGAACCCTTATATATTAAATTATGCAAAGTATAACTGATAAAGTCCCAAGGGCGCGTTGGTTGTGTGGTGTTGTGAAATGGTCGTGTGCTGTGAGTGGGGAGACCAAGGTTCGAATCCCTTTGGTACCCTTTTTGAAAATCTTTTTTTTTTTTCTACTTTTCTTTTTGCCAACTGAAGTTAAGATCAAAATGAGGCACTTTTGTGAAAACTTTTTGTGTGGAAGGTTTAGAATAAGCAGTTATGACTGCTTATTCCAAACAGTTGGGACAAAAGAGGAAAACAAACACCCCTTTAGCAGCTTTTGTGAGCACAAATAAGCTAGGATAAGCAAGACTTAATGAAATAAGCTGAAACATGTATTACATCTAACTGAAAATAAGCTAATAACAACTGAGCAAACAGGGAAAGCAGTTGGTTGAGCATTTATCTAGGGAATCCTAAAACTAAAAAAGTTGAGTAAACAAGCAGTTGAGATTATTCTAAGCTAAACTAGGGGCTCCTAAGCACACAAGATCAAATAAGCATTTGAAAGGGATTAAATAAGCTAAACTAGGCTAAGATTATACTAACCTGTTGCTAACTAAACTACTAAACCAGATACAACCTAAATAAGCTCAATAAGGCATCAATAAGCACTGACCTGAGCCTGCTGTGAGCAGTCCCAAAACAGCCTCATATGGTTTGTTTCAAGCATATTTTTAAGCTGAAAGGGGAGCTTCCAAGGCAATTAAAAGCTGCAACAACAAAGTTAGGCTGGTAGAGACTCAAAATAAACTGATTTGGGGGCTGAAAAAGCCTTACAACAGCTTAAAAATAAGCTGCTATTATGCTGATTTGGGCCTAATTGCTGAAACAGAAAAACAGTTAAAAAAAACAGATTTTGACTTCAATTTTTAACTATGCAAGATGACACTAAGCTTGCAACTGAAACTATATTATGTGGGGAATAAAAGGATTGTATAAAAACAAACTTTGCATCAATTTTAAGCTTCGAATAAGCTGAGAAAAAGGACCAAGAATAACAGCAATGGCTGCTTTCTTTTTAGTGTGACAGTTAGTCTTTTTTTTTTAACTTAAAATGTTGCAAACCTTTTCAAACCAACTGAACACTTTGTGAGACTAACTGATGACATCCAAAACGAGTTTGACTGTATTGGTCAAAGTGGGTAAAAACCACATTGACCCATTCATTAAGCTTAATCCAAACACACCTTTACAAAGGTTTTGACCCCATTTTTTCTTTTTTTCCTTTTCTGAAAGTGAGAAACAATCACAAATAACTTAAGTAAAACAAACAATAACTGGAGATTTAAAGAGATAAGATTCAAGGGATTTTTCATTAACTAAAAAGATACATTACAAAACATAAGAAAAGCTAATTTTTTTTTTTTTGAAACTGAAAACTAGGGGTGCCTTTCATGGCTACAATCAGGTCCTATTTATACTAAACTACTGGTCTTCATCTCTTCACTTCTTGTTGTGCTTGTTTTGTGAGAGCAGTCAAGCCAAAGTTCCATCCTTGTGCTTCTTGAATTCAATCTTAGCCTTTGATTAGGTAGGTATCAATGAAACTTAATCTTAGCCATCCACTGGGTCTTTTGAAGCTGGGATTGCCATGGTGGCAGGTCTTGGGGGAGGTGGAATAGGATAGTGGGTTTGGGAGTTGGGATTATTTGGGTAAAAGAGATGAAGGAGGTTTTAGGTTTTGATGATTCTGGGTAATAGGGAGTTTGGAGGTGGAGTGTTTGGGGAGAAGGAAAATAGGAGAGTAGGTTGCTAGGGTTCTTGGGAGCAGGGTATTGTGTTGGGCGGGAAAATGGGGAAGACAGGGAGATGGGTAATACTTTGACCGGGTAGAATGGGTTGACTGGACCGGGTTAGAGGGTGGAAGTGCTTGGACTGGATTGGGCCTGGGGTGGTTTTGGGTTTGGGTAGTTATGTGCATTTGGACTAGGATTAGATATGGAATCCATTTAATATTTAGGGACCATAGTTGCCAAAACTGAAAATCCAGGGGCCATTCTTGTAATTCTGAGAATGTAATCTAAGGTCCATTATTAACAATCTCTGATAGTGTAAGGACTGAATCTGCCAAATTGTGAAACCTGACGACTAAACTTGACAATTTTAAAAATCCAGGGATCGAAACTGTAATTTCTCAAACTTTTGAAATTTTTCACCAAAGGACTAATTATGACAACTTATGATTTCAAAAGGACCTTTGGTGACTTTTCTTTTTAAAATACGTGCTCAGGGACTATTTCTGTCAATTTTTGAAAATCGGGGGACTGAAACTGCCAATTATGCAAACTTTGTTCGTTTCTCATTTGTTTTTGATAATTTTGCATCTGAAACATATAAAACACAATTTTGAGATATTTTCAGTATTTTGATGCATTTCGGAGTGTTTTTAGATGTTTTGCAGTTCAGATTTGACCTAAAATGATGAGTGAATAAGCACTCATCAAAAGGTCGTGAGGTTACTATTTCCAAGTGTGTCCTTGTTCTATTTTCTGTTGGGACAACCTATAAAGATAATGTTTGGTGTGATGTGGTGCCCATGGATGCTTGTCACTTATTACTGGGTAGACCTTGGGAATATGATCGCAACACAAATCATAATGGGCGAACTAATACTTATACTTTCCTATTTGATGGTGTGAAGATAACATTGATGCCGAATAAGCCCAAAGAACAAGTTAACAAGCCCACTGGTACTTTACTAACCCTTTCCCAGTTTGAGGACGAGTTGGAGCACGGAGATGAAGTTTTTGTGCTAATAGGGAAGGAAGTAGCTGAAGATAGCGAAATTCCTGAAGCTATGATTCCTTTACTCAAGGAAGTTTCTAAATTTTTCCTGTTGATTTGCTTGACGGGTAGCCCCCTTTGCGTGACATCCAACACCATATTAATTTAGAGCCTGGTTCACAATTGCCTAACATGCCACATTAAAAGATGAGTCTGGTAGAGCATGAGGAACTGAGTCGATAGGTGGAGGAACTTATTTCTAAGGGTCACATTCAAGAGAGTATGAGCCCTTGTGTTGTTCCTGCCCTATTAACTCTGAAGAAGGATGGAACATGGCGTATGTGTGTTGATAGTCGAGCCATCAACAAAATTACTGTGAGGTACAGGTTTCCTATCCCTCGGCTTGATGATTTGCTTGACCAGATCAGTGGTGCCACTATTTTCACAAAGTTGGATTTGAAGAGTAGGTATTACCAGATCCGTCTTAGACCTGGTGATGAATGGAAGACTGCCTTCAAGACTCGTGAAGGGTTGTATGAATGGTTGGTGATGCCTTTTGGTTTGTCAAACGCACCTAGTACGTTTATGCGTGTGATGAACCAATTGCTCAGGCATTTTATTGGGATGTCTGTGGTTTTTTATTTTGACGATATTCTCATTTATAGTACTTCTTTCAGTGAGCATCTCATCCATGTGAAGCAGGTCTTAACATTACTTATCAAGGATAGTTTTTATGCAGCAACAAAGAAATGTGTGTTCATGACCCCTAAGGTTCTGTTCTTGGGATATGTTATTTCTGGTGATGGAATACAGGTGGATGAGTCTAAAGTAGCAGTTGTTCAAGGGTGGCCAACTCCAACTACCATCACTGAAGTTCGCAGTTTTCATGGGCTTACTTCTTTCTATAGGCGGTTCATCCTAAATTTTAGTTCCATTATGGCTCCATTGACAGATTGCATGAAGGGAAAATCATTTGTGTGGACGGAGGAGGCATAATTCACTTTTTAGATTATCAAAGAAAAGCTTACTACAGCACCAATTCTGGTATTGCCTGACTTTTCTCAAGTTTTTAAGCTGCATACTGATGCCTCAAAGGTTGCAATTGATGGGGTTCTCAGTCAAGGTGGTCAACCTGTTGCCTACTTTAGTGAGAAATTGACAGAGCCAAAGTCTAGGTACACTACTTATGACTTGGAGTTTTATACTATTGTTCAATCTATAAAGCATTGGCGCCATTATCTGTTTCATAAGGAGTTTGTTTTGTTCAATGATCATGATTCTTTAAGGCATATTCCCACTCAAGATAAGGTGTCACATAAGCACGGGCGTTGGTTGGCATTTCTTGAGAAGTTTACTTTTGTGGTCAAACACAAGACTGGTGTTTCGAATCGGGTCGCTAATGCCTTAAGCAGGAGGAGTAATCTGCTTGTATCTATGAGAGATGATGTACC
Organism: Chrysanthemum seticuspe; assembly: GCA_019973895.1. Taxonomy (NCBI): domain Eukaryota; kingdom Viridiplantae; phylum Streptophyta; class Magnoliopsida; order Asterales; family Asteraceae; genus Chrysanthemum; species Chrysanthemum seticuspe. The sequence continues at coordinate 226,117,533 of BPTQ01000005.1, forward strand.
AGGACTGGATGTCATTCACGAGCAGTTAACCATTGACCCATATTTTTCTGTTGTTCTGCAGGGTGTGCAATCTGGCCAAAAACCAGATTTCCTTCTACATGACGATTTTCTTTTCAAAGGGAATCAACTATGTATTCCTAATTCTAGCCTTCACTTGAAAATTATTAAGGAATTACATGGTGAGGGGCATGTTGGTCGTGATCGCACTTTACAGTTGGTGCAAGCTTCTTATTTCTGGCCTACTATAAGGAAAAAAGTGGAACATTATGTCAAGGGGTGTCGTATTTGCCAAGTTTCAAAGGGTACAACTACTAATGCGGGACTCTATATGCCTTTACTAGTTCCTTTGCAGCCATGGGTTGATATCAACATGGATTTTGTGTTGGGGTTACCTCGTACTCAAAGGGGTAATGACTCAATATTTGTTGTTGTTGATCGTTTCTCTAAGATGGTACACTTTATTGCTTGCAAAAAGACAACAGATGCACTTAATATGGCCCAACTTTTCTTTCGCGATGTATATTGTTTACATGGTTTTCCTTCATCTATTGTTTCTGATAGTGACACTCAGTTTCTAAGTCATTTTTGGCGTAGTTTGTGGAAGATGGTGAATACTCAACTCAATTTTAGTAGTACTTATCATCCCTAAACTGATGGGCAGACTGAAGTTGTTAATCGGTCTTTTGGTAATCTGTTGAGGTGTTTAGTAGGTGATCATTTGTAATTTGGAATAATCAGTTTCAAGAAATACGAAAAGTCTATTTTTGGCAGCTTTTTGCTAAGAATTATCCTAGTAATCGATATTCTGTGAATCAACGATTATTGGAAGAGTTGTTCTTGGCATTCGTGTGAATCAACAGGATCAATTTGTGTTATCTTTATTTAGTCTACATCAGTATTATATTGTTGGGTTTTTGCATTTTATGTTTAGTTTCATGATATGGGTCTAGATTAGTTGTGAGTTTAATGTTTGAATTATGATTGGAGGTTGATTGATTGTGTTTGGATGTGGTAGAAGCCATTTGGTAGTGTTTGGATGTGAGTATTGAGGCGTACGAGCCACTAGGGACTCGTACGTGGCTCATGGGTGGCGTACGAGACCCACTTGGACCAAGGGTCCGGGTTGGGTTGTCATGGTAGCTTGTTGGTGTTTGGATGAGACGCGTGGAGCCGAAAAGCTTCTAGAGCTTTTTTGGTTCACGTGGTCTTAACCGTGACTGTGTCATGACCATTAGGGTCATAACATTGGTTTCAAGTATATTTGGTTGGTTGATTGGTTTTGAGTATATAAATTGTCAACTTTGAGCAACGTCGGTGTTACTTTGACTTTTTAGTCAACAGTTGACCCCGACAACGCCATAACATGGACTTTAGTATAGTTTGGACTATTGATTGATTAAAAGCCGAGAAGTCATGACTTGTGCTTGTGGACTCGAAACGAATAACGATATGAAACTAATATTGAAATTGACGAAATATATATATATATACATATATATATATATATATATATATATATATATATATATATACATATATATATATATATATATATATATATATATATATATATTATATATAACAGGAGGCATTTGGCATTAATGTCACCTCAATGCCAAATAATCCAATTTAATGCCACATAAGCATGTTTTTATCCACATAATTAATAATATTTCATTTTCGGATTTTATGTATTAAATTTCGAAATTCCTAAGCAATTATTTATAAAATTTGAATTTAATAAAAAATGACCATGGTGAGATTCGAATCTGGGTCTGTTAGTCTATAAACAAACATGATTACCACTAGACCAACACATTTTTTGATTATAACTTGGAAGACCAAATTTATAAATCTCTACAACCAATAATTGACTATTTTAATTAGTTTGAAAAGGAATGTATTTATCTACAAAAATATAATTATAAGAATCCCTACAACAACATAAATCCATTATTATTAAGAATGTTCGGATTAAAAAAAACAGTCGACTCTCTCTATTTCATAATATACTTTTTCTTGAAACCCTAATTTCATCTTTTAGTCAGCCATCTCCATCATGATATGTATGCATGTAGCTTAGTCCACTAATGTTTGTATATTTTTTGTTGCAGGTTTTGATCCTTTTAACCTATGTTCATTCTTATTCTGCACAAAGGTATGCTTTTTCCTTTAGATTTAATGTTAAAGTTATTGTATTCGATATATATGTGTTCTTATGATGATGCAACTATGAAGTTCTCTCAGAGTTGATTATCGTGTGTAATGCTATCCAAACCAAACTGGCCATAGTTTCGAAGAAAATGTCTTTATTATATGGTGCTAATATCTTGTGTAATAGTTTGGTACAAGCTCTCTTCCTTGAACCACATGTGTAATAACCAATAAGTGCATAGCCTTTATTATTTTATTTTTTTTTGAATGTGGATTATTGTGTTCTTATTTATGTGAAGTAGATGATGCATGTGTAGAGAGCATATCCATTGTAAGCTGTTTTGAACATTTACATAGCTGCTCATGACATAGTCTAATTCCCAGGGGAGCCTGTCCGAGAGTATAGTTCTACTCCCACTCGATCATAAGAAGGATGACATGAGGGACTTAGATAAAGATTACAAAAGAAGCCGTCACAGTAGTGACAATTCAAGCAGGAATGTTGATAGGAGATCTTACGATGATCGTAGGCATGATGATTATAAAAGACGTGAAAAGTACAATGATCATTCTAGAAGAGATTTTGAACAAAACCGCTCAAGAGATGATGTCGATAGGTATTCTCGAGATAGAATGGATGGCTCAGGACATAGAAGCAGGGACAAGCATAAAAGAGATGATATCAGGGATGAAAAACGATCTGTGAGCTATCATAAAGACACTTCTTGGAGGGATTCTAAGGAGCTGGATGAACCCAAATACACAAGGTTTAAAAAAGGTAAGTCCTATGATCAGGAGACCAAGGGACTCAAGGACCGACATTTTAAGGAGCCTAAAGAGCTGCTTGATGATAAAAGTTTTTTAGCTGCAAGGAAGTCAAATTTTAGCATGGATAAAGATATTGAGTACAGCAAGGATGGTAATTCCTGTTAGTGACCTTATGATTGCTTTCTTTCTTTTTTTAGCATTTTCAAAGTTGGTTACGTTTTTCTCTGAACTTTTTAATTTAGTTTCAAAGCATGTGACTGCAGCCAATGAAGTTCATTCTTCAAGTTCAAAACAAGGTCAAGAAGTTGGTAAAGTGAGTACAAAGCAAGATTTTATGCAACAAGTATTCTGATATATGCAACTTTTACATTTGTCCCCCCTTTAGTCGTAACCGTTCTACTGTCCTCTTTGTTTGGAGATTGTCATGGATTGGAAAATTAAAATAAGGTCGTAATATGAAAAGATAGAATCATAGGTTTTCATGATTTAATAATTTGATATTTAGATATCATCTAGGGATAACTCTTAGTAATTATTCAGCATGATGAGTTATGATTCTAGCATTCTTAAGTTGGTAGATGATGTAGCATATATGGCATTGTCAAATTCCCCCTTACTTTATACTATATACTAATTTACTAGCTCTATTATGTATACTGATGACGTATAGTCCGCATTCGGGTCACGAACCCGACCAATGACTGCTACTAGCGAGCCCAGCATGACTGGGCTAACCCGATAACGGTTTGGGCTCACGAAGGCCCAAACTCAAAGTTATTTAGGGCTTATGATATCGGATATCTCTTATCTTGGGAGATAAGTGTTTAATAACCGACTTAGGTGGGGTACGCCGAAGTTTGGGGAACACGAAACCAACAAGGATTTTGTGTGTATATAAAGGGCATCTCAGCCATTATTAAAGGTACTATCTCAAACCCTAATTCTCCACTAAACTCTAAAACCGATTACTTACTCTCACGCCGGAGGATAATCGTGGGAGACAATCCCACGATAAGCCTAACGGTGTTTTCTGTTTTCTTAGTACGCATGTCTCAAGCATTAAGATCCAATTGATACGGGAACCGGAGTCTAAACGAGGAACGTCCAACTTTTGTATCAACAAGTGGCGCCATCCGTGGGACCAATCACTAAGATCTAAGAACTAGAATGACTAAGCAAGGAAGCCTAAACCAGCGATCGCATATCAACCTACAAGGGAAGAAGCAGCAAAGCGGATCAGCCTCCAAGCAGGTCGCTGGGACAACCAGTGCAACCAAAAATCAAGGGTCAGATTTGGTCTTCCCGATAGTAGAACCACGCACGGGGACAACCCATGCCACTACGACAACCACCAGCACTCTTCTTACCACTCCCCTCCAAACAGTGCCAGAAACGAACCTCACAAAAAATACCAGGCGCGCCTCTCCGAAACAGAGGTCCAGCGGTGGAAACAGACACTCTCGCGCTAGAAGGAGTCGCACCTGAACTAGCACCAAGTGACTTTGTATCTCAAGACTACGAAACCTTGGTTGCCCTTATGAAAGCCCGACTCAACTTTGACGCAGGGTATGAGACTTCCCTATCGCGTCATCTGAGGGATAGGCGCGGGAAGGATAGCCACCGGCCCCCAGTGTTTACCAGGATTGGGAGGAGAGTGGAGAACGATGAAGCAGCTGAACTGCAGCATCTGGAAGAGCACGAAGAAGATGGACGACGTACCAACATCCACGCTAGGCTTGGTAGCCGCAAAGTCCATGACAGACCAGGACGACGGCACTCCCTAAGTGGAAGCTCTTCAAACTCAGATTCTGAGGACAGTCGGCGCAAGCGCCGAAAGAGGGAAAACTCATCCTCTAGTGACTCCTCGGACGGTTGGCACAAGCACCGACAAAGGGGAAGCTCGTTCTCTGGGGATTCCTCGGACAACGATTACATCAAAACTGGACACTGGAATTCCAGGAGAAGATATCGCGACCAGGAGGAGGAAGATATGTCTCTTCCCTGGCGCCGCCAAAAGGTGGATGCGTTCACTCGGCGCATCAGCGATTTCTCATAAACTAAGAGAAGGTGCATGCCCGCTAATGTGAAAACCTATGATGGAATAGGTGATCCGGACGATCACCTAAATTTTTTTGAATCAGCTGCCACCATTGAAAATTAGCCACAACCTGTGTGGTGCCATATGTTCAATTCCACATTAGTGGGAAATGCGTGAAACTGGTTCAGTAAGCTTCCACGCAAAAGCATTGAGGGCTTTGAAGGGTTGCGGAAGGCATTTTGCCTAAATTTCACTCAAAGGAAAAAGTGCGCCAAAAACCCTGTCGAAGTCGCTAGGGTAAAACAGTGCCAGGGGGAATCTACAAGAGCTTATATGGAGCGCTACAAAGATGAGTGCATACATGTTAAGGCATGCCCCGAAATACTAAAAATCTCAGGGTTCATGAACGGGATCAATAACCCAGAACTCATCAAAAGGCTGAACGACAGGGTCCCCCAAACCTTTGATGAACTTATGAAGCGCACAAGGTCCTTTATCCAAGGAGAAGCTTACGCGGCGGACAGTAAGAAAGGTTACTCAAACTATAGGTCACAAGAACATCCTCGGAGACAATCCACTGACCAGAGTAGCAACCGCAACAAGAACAACCGCGGCCAGGGGAGCGGACGAGATAATGACAGATATACCCCGCTGACCAAGACTCCAAAGGAGATAATCGCGACGGAAGGCGCGAACTTCCCAAGGCCCCCACCAATGCGCACCCTAGAGGATCGGTGCGTGGGGAGTGGATACTGCTACTATCATGGACAGAAGGGCCACACCACCAATGAATGTGTCCAATTGCGCCAACTAATTGATAAACTAGTAAAAGAAGGCAGATTGGACCATTTGGTTAAAAACATCAAGGAAGGGAAAGATAAGCAAAAGATTGGAAACAAGAAAGAAGCACCTAAAGATAGGGCTGATACCATCTACATGATACAATCATGGCAGTGAATGACTAGGAAAAAGATCAGCCAAAAGTTTTCCCGTGGAAGCGAAATCTCTTTCCCCACCTTGGCTGCGGATAACGCAGTGGTAGAACCGCTCACCATTAAAATTAACGCAGGGGGTCACGATATCCACCGCATGTATGTTGATGGAGGAGCATCTGCAGATATAATGTATGAACACTGTTTCAAACAACTACGACCTGAGATACAAAGTCAATTAAGCCCAGTCAAGACGTCGTTGACTGGTTTACAGGAGAAAAGATATGGCCCATAGGGCAAATACGCCTACTAGTCAGTGCTGGCAAAAAGGAACACTCCACGACAGCTTGGATGACTTTTATGGTGATCAAACCCCCTTCGCCATGCAATGGCATTATTGGAAGACCAGGGATTTCAGCCATACGCGCAGTACCGTCTATAGCACACGGGATGCTCAAATTCCCGGTGGAGGGAGGCATTGTTACTCTCTACAATACCACCATACCACCTAGAGAATGTAACACAATTACATGTGAGACGGCACACATTCCAGAACAGCGCGCAACTAAAGTACCAAACCTGAGGGTTGCAATTCATCCTGATTACCCAGAGCAAGAAGTATCGATCGGGGGATCGCTATCTGATAACGGCAGGGCCGCTGTGTGCGCACTCTTGTAAAAGAACCTAGATATCTTTGCATGCGAACCAAAGCACATGACCGGTGTACCACGCTCGATTACAGAACACAAGTTGAGAATCCGACAAGGATACTCCCCAGTATGACATAAGAAGCGTGGCCAGGCTCCAGAGCGCGCACGAGCAATTCTGGCAGAAGTACATAAACTTGTGGATGCAGGTATCATGCGAGAGGTCTACTACCATGACTGGCTTTCCAACCCAGTGATAGTCAAGAAGAGCGATGGTAGTTGGAGGATGTGCGTTGACTTCACAGATCTCAACAAGGCATGTCCACAAGACTGCTACCCGCTACAGGAGATAGACTGGAAGGTAGAATCTTTGTGTGGATACCCACTTAAATGCTTCCTTGACGCATACAAAGGATATCACCAAATCCAGATGGCTAAGGAAGATGATGAAAAAACGGCCTTCCATACAAGCCAAGGCGTTTATTGTTATACCAAGATGCCCTTTGGCTTAAAGAACGCAGGTGCCACCTACCAGCGGTTGGTTGATAACGCATTTGAAGGACAGGTGGGCCGCAACCTAGAGGTTTATGTTGACGACCTTATAATAAAAAGCCATACGGAAGATGAATTGGTGCGTGATATTGAGGAAACATTCAAGACACTAAAAAAGATCAACATGAAGCTAAATCCTAAGAAATGCACTTTTGGCTCTACAGAAGGCATGTTCCTCGGATATCTGATAGAGCCCGATGGCATCAAACCGTGTCCAGAAAAAATGAAGGCTGTCATCCAACTTCCTTCACCACGCACGTTGAAAGAAGTCCAATCTCTAAACGGAAAACTGACCGGTTTGAATAGATTCTTGTCCAAATCAGCATACAAGTCACTCCCTCTCTTCAAAACACTCAAGAAGTGTACAAAAAAGGGAGACTTTCGTTGGACTACGGAAGCAGAGGAAGCTTTCATACAACTTAAACAGCATTTAGCAGCACTCCTCATGCTAGTTGCGCCTCACCCAGGGGAAGAATTAATTATTTATTTGTCAGCAACCCATGGAGCAGTCAGCGCGGTGCTACTAACAGACAGGAATTCAGTGCAAACACCGGTGTATTTTGTAAGCCAAGCACTCAAGAAAATGAAGATTAACTACAGCGCAATGGAAAAATTGGTCCTAGCATTAGTATTCGCCGCCAAAAGGCTATGTCGGTACTTCCAGGCGCACCCAATAGCGGTGATTACAGAACAGTCTATCAAGCAAATTATCTCCAAACCTGATGCATCGGGACGTCTACAGAAGTGGAGTGTGTTGCTAGGTGAGCATAACATTTCCTACAGACCACGTACTGCGGTTAAAGGGCAGATACTAGCAGACTTCATCATCGAAAAACCGGACACTGATGACGCACCTTCACAAAGCAAGGTGGAACTACAAGAACCATGGATCTTCATGCATAGACGAGTCAGGCGCAGGCCTTATCCTTACGAGTCCAGAAGGAATGGAATTCACATACGCACTGCGTTTTGAATTCACAGCCACGAACAATGAGGCCGAGTATGAAGCTCTGATTGCAGGATTACACATAGCAGCTCGAATGGGCATACGCAACCTAGAAGCAAATGTGGATTCCCGCCTAGTAGCCAACCATGTGTTGGGCGAGTATGTGGCTAAAGAGGAGAACATGATTCAATATCTTGACAAAACCAAGTACCTAATTTAGGGCTTTGACAGGTTCACCATCAAACAAGTTCCTAGAGGGGAAAACAGAAAGGCGGATGCTCTGAGCAAGATTGCATCCACAAGCTTTGCGCACCTGTCAAAACAAGTATTGGAGGAAACTCTGAAGAGCAAGTCTATCTCGGAGATGGACATATCCACAGTGATAGAGGAGCAAGGTCCTACATGGATGACCCCAATCATCAAGTTTATAAGCAAGGGCGTATTGCCCCAAAAGCAGAAGGACGCCCGACGAGTACGGCGCACATCACAGAGGTTTGAACTTTGGGACGGTGTACTATATCGGTGTTCATTTCTACAACCATGGCTTCGATGTGTAGCACCCCTTCAAGCAGATTACGTACTCAGAGAGATCCACGCTGGTTTATGTAGTATGCACTCAGGACCACGGTCCGTTGTGGCGCGCACTTTACGGTCAGGATACTACTGGCCTACGATGCACTATGACGCGCGGGACTTAATTAGAAAGTGCGGCGACTACCAAGTTCACAGACCCATTCCATGCCAACCACAACAGGAGCTAACACCTATTACGTCGCCATGGGCATTCTATAAATGGGGTATCGACATTGCAGGTCCCTTTCCTGTTGCAGCAGGAGGATTCAAATTCCTCATAGTAGCTATTGACTACTTTACCAAGTGGATTGAAGCAAAGGCGGTCGTGACAATCACAGGAAATCAGGTAAAACGGTTTGTTTGGGAAACTATTGTATGTCGTTTCGGATTACATGGGGAAATCATCTCAGACAACGGAAAACAATTCTGTGACAACCCCTTCAAGGAATGGTGCGAAAAGCTAAATATTACACAGCATTTCGCGTCGGTTAAGCACCCACAAACCAATGGCTTAGTCGAGCGTGCAAATCGAAGTCTGGGTGAAGGAATTAAGGCACGCTTGGACAGGCACAAAGGGAGGTGGGTGGAAGAGTTATCGCATGTTTTGTGGGTGCACCGCACTTCAATCAAGGTTAGCACGGGGGACACCCCCTTTTCTCTTGTCTATGGGACAGAAGCTGTCATACCAGCCGAAATTGGAATGCCAACTATTCGCACTGCTGAAGTTAATGTTACAACCAATGACGATGAACGACATATTAACTTGGACCTGTTGGAAAAAAGGCGCGAGCGCGCAGCTTATGTGAGGCGATAGCTAAGTCAAAGATGAAAGGATACTATGACGCTAAAGTTCGAAGCACTTCCTTCAGACCAGGTGACTTTGTATATCGCGCCAATGATGCGAGCCATGCAGAAGATACAGGAAAACTTGGACCGAAGTGGGAAGGACCTTACGAGGTCATTGAAGCACTAGGTAAGGGCGCGTACAAGCTACGTGCCATGGATGGTCGTGAGCTACCGCGCACATGGAACATCTGCAATCTCAAGCGATGTTATCTCTAGGAACATCTACGGCCCAGCGCACGGATACTCCCGCACTTTAGTATTGTGCTCAATAAATATTTGTGTATTTACATTCTGTTTTACTTAGGCAATTTTTTTTTTCTCTTTCTACAAAAACTTGCAAGTATTAATAAAACGTCGCGGTTTCTAGCTAACTCCGCGGCACATTTCAATTTGTTATTCACATCTTATTTATGTCTCAACACTGTTGTTATATTCTCTATTGCCTACATGGCGCGCATGTACTTATTAAACCCACGATGGTAAAAGGATGAGTAAACATACTAAATAACTCGTTGAGTAAGAGGGTTGCAAACCCATCAACATTGGATCACGCATCCTTGTTAAACACCTTATTTTCAAGACGTTGAAATAAGTTGAATGCGCATTCTACGACGGATGCGCAACAATGCATATTGTGCGCGTTTAACAAAACCAAGAATCAAGACTCTTGGCTCCTTACTATGATATTTACAGTACGTTGCATATCACACCATACACGATTATGTTAAAAATACTTAGACATTATATTTTAAGTATGATAGGTTATACATGATTATGAACACCACATATTATTCGCGCTTATATAACAATTTGATTCTTAGACAACCCGTACGTTTTTTATTCGAAGATGGATACCTAAGTACAAACATTGTAAGTCGCAACCACATTCAACAAAAGGAATATTTCATTAAGGACCATGAGTTCTTACAAAATGATATGTACAAAAGAAGCTAAAATCTATATGCTACTACAACGCTTAAGACGAGAGCTTTCCACATGGCTTGCGGCGTCCCCAGCCTCCTTCAGCCTCTTCAACAAATCAGAGTCCTGACGCGACACCGTTGCCACACTCACAGGTACCCCGTCGGATCTAGGAAGGTGCGCTGCGCCAACACCACAGAGAATGGCCTTTCCATTCACACCCTTCTTCTTGGCAAGCCTCATAGCATGGGCCTCTAAGGATTCCTTCAAAGGAATTTCCTTCTCCAGTACGAACGGGTTCAAGAGGTCGCGGGGGCGAGCAAAAATGGGCACCTGCAGCTGTGACTCATCAGGCTTCAGAAAAAAGTCCGGTTGTGCCTCTGCCCCATCAGCACGGTGGCGAGCCAAAGTTAACCCCTCCATAATCACACTTATAGGGTAATCTTGGTCGCGCTCCATCTGAGCAATATGAGGAAGCTTAAATATTTTCATTTTCTCCATAGCAGCAACGAGCTCCTCATAGGCATGATTATTGTACCCGGGCACCTGAGCGACAACCACTTTTAGAAGGTCAGCCTCGTGAAGCTCCTCTATAGCCTCAACCTTGCCACGCGCAAGAGCGCATTGCACAACCGCCCCAAATTTGTCTACTACCTCTCGAGACTCCAAAGTACGGAGGGCAGCAAGGCGTAAACCATGGCTGATAAGCCATCTTCGCTCAGCAACCGTTGAAACCAACTGAGGGTATAACTCCTCATCATATTTGATGCTTAGTTTGCGCAGCTTCATCTCCTGCTCCTTCAGCATCCTATCAACAGCCTCACGAAACTTTCCCAACCGGGAGAATTGCTCATCTTTACCCTTCTCCAAGTGATTCACAGCCCAAACGCAAGAAGTCTTGTAGTCTTCCAACGCGGCACGCTCCTGGCTAACTTGGGTCAGCAACACTATCTTTTCCCCAGCAAGTTCTTGGGAATAAGAGCGCGCTGACTCTGCTTCCGCCTGAGAACTGGCCAAGAGCGCCTTCAGCTGAGTAATTTCTTCATCCTTTTGTGAGATCTAGCTACTCTCCCCAGCATACCTTATCTTTCGCTGCGCAACCAATGCAGCCTGGTGCGCAGCAGCAGAAATAAGCTCCTCAACTAGCTGGTCCATGGGCACGCCCCCAGATGCCAACGGCTCGGTGCCTTGGTCCTTTAAATCTTGAGGGTCAGCATGTGCGAGACTTTTCTTAGGTGGTGACTCCCTAGATTGCTCAGAAGTTAACCCAACAACTTCAATACTGCACGCAAAGAGACGTAAATTAATAACGTGGCCAAAAACTAAGATAAGCAATTTGGCGATAATACTTACTTGGGTGGAGTAGTCTCCTTTGAGCGAGAGGATGCAACATCGCTTGATGACGACTCCACGTCAAGAATGACAGAACGCTTTTTCCTGGATGAGCTTGCGCCATCACCGCCAAGCGCCCTCTTGCGCTTTAGTCCTTAGCTTGCCTCCTCTTCTTCCATGCTCTCCGCTACATCTATGTGTGACGGCTACACTAAAGGGGAATGTACCCTGGGGCTGGGCACGCTTTGTAAAGGGGTCGCCTCTAGCACAACGGGTGAACTACTCCCAGCTTCCTCCAAGTTCATCTCCATGGTACGCCCTGCGGTAGCATCCAAAAGGGGGACTTCTACCTCTCTCAATGGGCGCACCCCTATCGTCACCTGGGGCGGCTTCGCCAAGTTCACAACGCGGAATAGATCCATCTCTCCGCAGCAAGAAACAAACAACAATCAAGTTATATAAAGTACAAAGGTGAAAAGAAAGGCTCACATTAATAAAGCTAATGAGTACGAAGGACGAGCACCCACCCTGGCCATCCACGTCGAAGAATGTTGGCACCTCATTAGGTCTACCAAAATAATTGCGACTGATGCCCTCGTGCACCAAAAAATTCCTCGGGGTAGGAATTGATGGGAATACGATTGGTGTTTATCGTATTCGCATCATCAGCGCTGTATGTTCCAGGGAGGGGGCACTCATCCTTGGGCAGCGAACTTTGGGTGTAGAATGCGAAATGCCAAGGGAACAACGCTTCATCGACCAAGAAAAAAATTTCCCTCCAGTTCCTAAGCGCGTCTAGTTTATCAGTGTAACATTGCAGCCTCCCTACGCGCTTAGCGAACGAAACCTACCCGTTTGACCACGTTGTGTGGTAAAACGCGCAGAAGAGGTAGATAGTGGGGTTAATCGCCAATAAACGGCAATTAACCTCGAAGTTTGTTATTTTTGTGGCACCTATACAGTGCAGCTGGGATATGTGCAGATGATAGTAGTTTAATACGTCACACAGGAATAAGGATATGGGCATACATTGATTCGCAAATTCGAAAAAACGTGTGTATACCCCTACCTTCCCTTCGGGGAAATCCGCTATTGACGCCTGCGCGGCCAGAATTACCGGATGAGCGCGAGTGGGATATAATAATCCGAGGTGAACTCACGAAGTTCATCCTCGGTCATGTCGGAGGTAAAGTCAGTTAAACAACGGACCATGATATAGTTTTTTAAAGGCGCACGCGCGGTTACCTTTGGAATATAAAGAGTTTCTGGGTTGCAGTTTGAGTTTTTCAACAATCGTGGAAATGTTTTCTTTTACTGTGATAAACACAGTAAATGGGAGGCGATGGTTTATATAGATTTTTACATCCACACGATGATCGACAAGTGGACCCTACTATCTCTAAGTGTGTGGATAGGATCTGTTGACATGACACATTTTCAGTTACTTTCCCACGATTTACGAGGTATGCATTTGAAAATTTTTGACTAGATTCACCGTGTATTCTTCAAGGCGGGTAACCTTTTTTAGCTTTTCTGTTACGCTTCGAAGAAATTATGGGCTACAACTATTAGTCTAGCATCCGCAGGTTGTCCCTGCGCATACTAGAGTGGGGGGACATGATGACGTATAGTCCGCATTCGGGTCACGAACCCGCCCAATGACTGCTACTAGCAAGCCCAGCAAGACTGGGCTAACCCGATAACGATTTGGGCTCACGAAGGCCCAAACTCAAAGTTATTTAGGGCTTATGATATCGGATATCTCTTATCTTGGGAGATAAGTGTTTAATAACCGACTTAGACGAGGTATGCCAAAGTTTGGGGAACACAAAACCAACAAGGATTTCGTGTGTATATAAAGGGCATCTCGGTCCTCATTAAAGGTACGATCTCAAACCCTAATTCTCCACTAAACCCTAAAACCGATTACATACTCTCAAGCTGGAGGATAATCGTGGGAGACAATCCCAATATAAGCCTAACGGTGTTTTCTATTTTCTTAGTACGCAGGTCTCAAGCATTAAGATCCAATTGATACGGGAACCGGAGTCTAAACGAGGAACGTCCAACTTTTTGTATCAACATATACTATCCTAGAAAATTACTAATGTTCATATTTCTACTTTTGATTTATTTGTTGAGCAGTTAATAGAAACCTAATTGGAACGGGCGTCATGTCAACTGACCAAAAGAAGAAGTTGTTATGGGGGAGCAAGAAGAGCACTCCTACTGAAGAGGTATCTCTTGAATATATTACTCGGGGATAATAAATTTTTCTTCATATCTTTCTCATATGTTGATATTTTTCAACGTTTATTGAATGCACTTTTGGTCATTCGTTAAATGTCATTCAATAAATCTGGAGGTGACAGTTGAACCCATAAAGGCATTCATAAGAAAACGGGTCAATCTGGGTAAAATTTTGTTGATAACCGGGTAAAGGATGCATCTAAAAGTCACCTGATGTGTATTTATATGTTTACAATGAGAGATTATCTGATTTTACAAGTCTTGATCGAACCCATTTGGCTTATAAAAAGCAATAGAACAGAACCGAATACTATCTTTTTTTAAATCTAGACAGAAACCCGACACAACACAGGTAGTAGTCAGGTTGTACTAATGCCACTCCGTTTCGTGTATATAAACACTAAACATAATAGACAATTTATGGTTTATTATAAAAGGATACAGGAGGGAAAAAGATTAAGGGGGTGTTTGGATTAGGTTACTTTACTGGCTTACGGGTTCATGTGTATCTAGAAAATTTCAAATTCAGCAACCGAAAGTTGGAGGGTATCAAGAGACAATTAGGATGGTTAGGCGACAAGCTGTGTTTGGGTATGGCCATGCTAGGAAACTTGGGCCATTTGGGGTTGATTACACGGGTAGACAAGATAGGGCCCGACGTACCAACCAGTGGTTGCTGCTGCAAATTAGTTTAAAAAATGGGTCATTTTAGTAAAAAGGGTCCAAAGTCCTCTATAGTGAATTTGTTTTGCATACGTTTTATTACATACTTCGGATTTATGAATAACTTAAAGGGTTAGGTTCAAATCTAAATCTATGTAGATGAATTCGTCATTGTTTCACTACGTATGTTTGTGTGAAGAACTCTACAGTTGAAGCTCCTACTAATGTTAATGGCACGCTGTCTGATGTTAAATTGGAACCTGCAATGTTTGATGCAAGGACGTTCTCTTTCCTGCCTAAAAAGATATTTGAGAACCATGAGGAGTACCTTTACTTGAAACTCGTGGAAGACATCATCTCTAATGGTGCTCTAAAAGGTGACCGCACTGGGACTGGTACTTTGTAAAAATTTGGTTGCCAGGTGCATTGACTAATTATGTTATCTGTTTGATAAGCTAATTATTATTTTTTCTTTATTGCCAATAGATGTGATTCAATTTACGAAAATCTTTTCCACTCCTTACGACCAAGGTATCATTGAATATCTCTAAATAATATATTAACTTATTAGTTAAAGAAACTCCAAAAGAGTAATCTTTGTGACTTAATCACCAATGGTTTGACACACATGTCCAAGAATATATAGTCATATTCTTTTTAATTTAGTGACTTTTATGTCTCTTATATGTCGATACAGAAAGTGTTTTGGCGTGGTTTTGTAGAGGAACTTTTGTTGTTCATCAGCGGGTCAACAAGTGCGAAGGTAATCTTCTTAGTTTAACAATTCTCATGGGCACATAAATAGTGAAGTAATGTTGCTTTCTTCATTGATAAAAACATTTGAAGAGCTGATCTTTACATTGTTTATTTAACTTTTGCATCATTTTGCTAGAGTCCAAACACCTGCGTCTATGACTTAATATGGTAGTATAGGTATTTCCTATTTCATTTACACAGTATCACAGATATACATAGGCATCCATAATAGGAATTTGTGTATTTGATGGTCTTACTTTGAGATAGGGCCAAAACAACAACAATCAATTACAAATTAATAAGCATAACACACAAACAAAGCAACTTTGGGATGCCCCCAACCAATAACTCATACGCTACATTAAAAATATACCCGAAAAAGACTTGAAGCCACAGACATTTTAAGGTCTCATGAAATCTTGTTATATAAACTGTTATCTCAAAGACACATGAAACTCAATTCTACAGTAGCTATTGTAGACGAAAATATACAAATTAGTCATAATCTAGAACTATAAAAAAGAATTAGCAGCTACTAGAGGGTTTTAAATCCAAGTATCTCAGATAAGTTATTCCTTTTTGAAGTCCTTTATAGACCCTTGATATTTCCCTTACACTTCTGGGGACAATGTTAGAGTTAAAAATACATAATTTCCCAACGTCTTACTTGTCTGTTTAAAACAATTAGTCTGTCTTAATTTGAAATAATGTCTCAGTTAATTTTCTTTAATTTGTTTTTTATTTTGTATGAAATTCCATCACCCTATGTATAGTCATAAGCTGTGTTGGTATGTATATTTGAGTTCTTCATGACTTTAATCATCAGGTTTTACAAGATAAGGGCATTCGTATCTGGGATGGTAATGCATCCAGAAGCTACCTGGATAGGAAAGTTCACACCTTTTACATCTCAATTGGCACAATTATTTACATTTTTGTCCAATATTATTTTATGTTCCTTTACAGTATTGGCTTGGTGGATAGGGAGAAGAAGGTAACTCAGGACCGGTATATAGGTTTTAGTGGAGACACTTTGGTGCATGGGAAGTGACCTAAATAAGTACATATTTAGATTAAAAACTCAGTAAAATACTTATAAACATTCTTATTTGCAGCTATACTAACATGCATGCTGACTATACTGGTCAGCATTTGATCAATTGCTAGACGTTATTGACAAGATAAAGAACAATCCAGATGATCATCGAATACTTCTTTCAGGATGGAACCCTTCGGATCTCAAGCAGATTTGTGTTAATTTTCTAATCTATTTTAGTCAACCTAAACATTATTCTGTAATGATTTTGGTAGAAGTAAAATTGATGTTCTTATATTAGCCACATATTTGGTCCCTTTTGTCCTAAATTTGAAGTGAATATAATACTAATTGCTCCTGCATTTACTCAGTCAGCTTTATGTATTGCTTTCAATTCCTGTATGCGAAATCATGGAAGAAACTCATGATAAAGAGTCGAGTTGTGTACCGAGTACATTTGAATCCAATTGCAACATAAGTACAAGTTTTAATGAAGAAGAAGAAGAAGCACACGGGTCAAAGCATGGATTTTCAAGCAACTTTGATGAAATTAAGCATTCACGTGAAAATACATTAGGAATTTCTCATGAGTCTTTAAAAGCACTTCTATCTCCTTACACTGATAATAACAGTGCTAGCATAGAAGATACATAGTTACTTGCACTTTACAAGAAACAAAGATTCGAGAAGGGTCAGAGTTCCAAGACAACCACTACAACTAGAGAAGCTCCAGGGATGCATTGTCATTTTCAGAATGCCAAAAAGAGGAAAAACAATGTTGCTTTCACGATGGTGAATGACCTGATTTCATTTGCTGGAATGACAGATGGTAGAAATCAGCAGCATACATACACCACATCCCATACCGCAGGTTTCCAATTTAGTGTGGCAACCAATAAGAAGACAAAGAAAAAACCTATGTTTCCTTCTTTGTATCGTGGTCACCAGATAGGTATTTATTACTTACTTTAAAGTGACAATGATGATGAAAAATTAACTCCATACCATTGATATATACTTCTTTATGTTTTTTTTATCATCTATCCTTTTTGATTTCTATTTTGATATCGAAAAAAGAATCTATTTCATTAAACGGTTTTGCAGAGCAAACTCTCCATCAGTATTCACAATCCGTAAGTTCTCTACGCATGCTCTCCCTATTGTTCTTTTTATTTTAAATGTTCAAGAACTTAAAATAATGTGCAGCCAATTTAAGTAAAATAAATGGCGTATGTTTGTTAAGTCATTTTCTATGTAGATCATCTTATCAGTTTTTGCTGGATAAATATGTCAGTTAGTATACATTTAAGCTGTGTTCCGTTCGGATTACCAACCCTTTTTTGCTGGTAAAGATTACAGTTTCGCTTACTATATGTCTACCATGGATGGCCAGGTTCAAACTAACTCTATGCAGCTAAACTATCGAGCAGTCTATTTCATTTAAAGATTGCGGGTTTTAATTTGTTACTTTTTTGTTCAGGAACTAAATGGGAAGTCTTTTCATGTTACTTTTGCTACTGAGTGTGCTATTAGTCTAATAAGCTTTTGTATTTCAATCCATTACAACAGGAAGTCTGTAAAGTGTGCATGATTGACAAAGATTTAACTGAGCCAGATTGGATGGTAGAGGCGGTGTGTCCACCTAAATTGGTATCTGAGGTAATCAGAAATTAAGCTAGGTGATATTCCCGAAAAAAAAATTATATTCATAGATTCCCTTATTATTTTAAATTGGTAATCAAAGGTGAATTTATATTTTGTTGTTGTGGTCTCTTTGTTTGGCTAATGAGGGCGTTTGGTTGTAGGCATTAGAACATAAAAACCCAAACAAATTACCTCCGGATTTGACTGCATTAGAAGGCACAACACATCTGTTATAGCTGCATTTCGGTTCAGAGTGCACAAAGGAACGACCTTGAAATCAAGGAAAGACTATAATGAAAAATCTAGCTTGATGAATTAGGGGATGATTTATAGTCTGCTGCACTACTCCAGTGCTGAGTGTGATGGTCCTGCTCAGCGGAGGGAATTGCTGCAAAAAAGTTCCAAGAGAAATACACATCACTAAGTTCAGGTAATTTTCCATATATTGTTGGGGTGATAATTTGAACTTATCTGCATCATGTCGGTTCAGGAGTTGTTTTTCATTTATAACGGATTATATGGGTCAAAATGTAGAAATTCAGCTAAAAGTAATCTTATATGTAATTTATGATTACTGTAGTAACATTTAATACAATGATACTTACAAAAGACAAAAAAAATAAAAAAAAGTACATACAAAAATTGTTGGTGGGTCGACTTAACGCAACCTGACCCACTTTGACCAACATACAAAAAGTTAACTACTTTGACCCATTACCCAATGCACCCGACCGCTAAAATGGGGAACTAAGTGGGTGTTGAAGTGGGCTGAAACGGGTATGTTTGGTTGGGTTTGGCCACATAGGCTTATACACCCGAAAGTAAGTTTAAACAAACACCCTCTTAGTTTTCTTAAGCCTTATTTTGTGGCTTATCTTTTTTACATAGTACCTTATTGTGACTGAAATATTGAAATAAGCTCAGCAGCTAAATTATAAACCATAAAAAAATGACTTCATAAACTTTTTGCACTCTATAATATACACTTCATTGTTTCTCACTTGCAGATGTGCCTTTTCCATAGTTTCTCTACTTGGTTTAAAACTTATTTCTAGGTAAAAAAGAGTTATCTTTTCCATAGTTTTGCTTACAAATTAATTTCGTGTCTACAGAATATGGATATGTTAGATTGACCACGAAACCTTTATGTCAATGCCTCACATAGGTTTTTGTTTTAACGAGCTTCTAAATAGTTTGTACCAGAAAAAAGGCGACCGCTTTTTGAGCTTGGATTGTTTAGTTGTTTCTGTTCATTGCTTGATGTCTCCAAACTTAAGATTATGGACATTGCTGAGCTAAAAAAAACTCACCAATTGTCCACTATAACTTATTACTTTTTGGATATACAGATTCTTGAGATGACAAGATTGATTCATGTAGTTTATGAGTGACTTTTTACTTTATTATTTTTATTTCAATCAGTCTGAAGTAACTCAATAAGCATTTTTAACTTAGCAGTTTGTAGATAGTATCTTATTTAAAACTGCTTACACTTATGCAATATGTTGTATCTTATGTACAATTTTTGCATTGTTTATTGTTATTATAAAAATTTTGTGCAGAGATGAAAATTTCAAGCCAGCATGTGGCAAAGAGAATGAATGATACAAAAATGGTAAACGATGAATAAGTGGTTTCGTGGGTGTATGGGATTTACTTTTATGCTTTTAGTTTATGTTAGTTCAGTTCATGAACGTGATTTCTCTTTTTTGCAGCCAGTTGGGGATTTAAATAGTAAGTTCAGATACATGCATCAATATTTTAGGGAGATAGATTACTCTCTTTTACCATCAAGTAAAGCCCATTCTTTTTCGCCTATCGTGATATGTTTCACAAAAAAACAAGCTCAAATCAAATCGATGTCCTTTTGTTTCTTTCTTCAGTGGCCAATAATTCTGGACTAATTGATTATTATACCACTTATAACAATAATGGGTTCTGAGATACCTCTTGAAGAACCTTACACTCATTTTGGCAATGTTGATTAATAAAATTAAATTGCAATGTTGATGTAAGATTTCTTGATTCTTTAGGAATGGGTTGATAAGTTAGTTATGCTATAAGTACATCCTTCAAGATGGGTGTTAAGCATTATAAATATGATCATCAAATGCAAAAGATAATATATACAAGTATGTTGCTTAACAGTATTACCTACCTATCTGTGAATATCCATATCTTCCTTATAAAATGTGACTACATGAGGCTTATGAAACTTAAGAACACAAACCTCTTCTATTAGTTTTGAGTTGGAAAGAAGCAAGAAGAATTGGAGAATTGAAAATTAATTTAAAGACCCATCCGAATACAAAGCCTCATCTGACACTCAATGTCCACTCTGACCCGTTTGAATCCAATGACCCAACTGATCCATTTGAGTTAAATGACCCATCTGATGTATTTTAAAATAATTAGAACAGCCCTTTTAATAAAGATAAATGGGGTTTAAGTTTCTATTCTGCAGCAACGTTGTGTTTGTGAATGCCTGTTGAAACAAAATTTAAATAGCTGTTTGGAACAAACTTTGGTGTGTGTTTGTTACAGGCAAGTCACCTTCGACAATGGTGAAACTGGGTAAAATTTTCAATTTGAATTCACCCACTTAATAAATTTACAACAATAAAAGAGAAAAAAAAAATTAAGCCGTAAATTAAAAATAAACAAAATGCTTTCTTTTACTATAACATTCATAATAACCAAAATGGTAATTGAAAGTGAGAAGGCTTCGTTTCACCAATAAATGTAATAAACAAATAAAATCAGTTGTGGTACGCTCAAATTTAGTGGAGAAACATGTTCTTAGGCTCAAACGAAATATAATTTATCACATGATGTGCAAATACTAAAAAATTCCTTAGCAACATTAAGTTAATTTGTAAACATAAAACTATCATATTTTGTTGTCATAATGTCTGTATCTGAATAGATCAATCAATTATCTAATAAGTGTGGTAAAAAAATAAAGCTATACTTGGTGCTTTAATCATCAAAGATAGGAGCATTTTTGTTGCATTTAGTTAAACAAGACCCGACTTTTCCCAAGTTACAATAAAAACTTGAAATCGCTCAATCCCATCAATGATCAAAATTTATGCCTTGGCCACTCTAGAAAACGATATATGTGCACATGCGAAACAAAACCTTATATAGAATATTTTTCAAGCATAAATTTGAAAATAGATGAAACAATACTGAATGGTTGTATAACTTTTCTACTTCCTTATTAGAGATTATATTTAAATTTTTTGCAGGTCGGGAGTCTTTCCAACTTCTCTGTAGTTGTAAAAAATTTGAGCCTGCTTGAAAGCGAATATTTTATTTTTGTCAGGACATTCCTGGATGGCTTATGCTTGGCTTACAAACCAGAAGAAGCCACTGAGTTTGTCGAAGGTGCAAAGGCGATAAATGAATTTTGATGTGTCAAATGACGAGCCTGACCCTGCACCACACGCTGCTTCCCACATCAATTCTTAACAGTTGTTATTTTTCTAGTTTCTTTTATTTTAAGCCCATATATTACACACTGGACATGATAGAACTTTGTAAGGCATGATTGCTTCTACTTTTTTTAAGGTTTTATTGCGACTATGAATGCATAATATTTTAACCAAAATGTTTATAGTCTCTTCTAGGAGCCTTCCATGTAGTTGTAGCTAGGGTTGTGCTAACTTTTTGACAGAACAATCGAGTTATATATGGAGTGTAGGACACACCTCATTCTTTGGTTCTCCACATCATTTGTAATTTCACTTCCTTATTTAACTTATGTTTTAATTTAATTTACATTCCATTTATAATGATGCAACTACGAGTAGGGAACATTATGATCACTGTAACAACGCTTCTTAGGTGGAATTTTGTATACCTTTGGATTAACCATTGATAAAAATCTCGCATTGCGCCTCTAAAAGCGTACGATGTACTTCTATTTTTCATCAAGTTATGCTATTAGAGGTGTCAAGATGGGTAAGTTGGTGATAAATCAAAATGTGATTAACCTTAACTGGGTTAAATTTAGTATAGATGAAACCTATCTATGTTTGATTGAGTTGACCCAGAAATGTTTGTTGTCCATTAAAGACGTTACATCTGATTCTTGAAACAATATAATTTATATGATAATTGGAATCTCTAACGAAACAAGTTTAGGAGCTTTGTCATCAAAGATAGTTTTATTTTATGACCGAATTTAGATAACCACATCTCGAATAACATCTATCTATAAGTAAATTGCTTTACAAGGCCACTTTTGACACTCGGGTTGAAAGAAATAATTGATGATACCCAAAAGGCCCATATACTGCTATTAAAAATATGTCCATGCCCTAAAGAATATATATATATATCATCATTATAGAAAATAAGAATCATTAATATATATTTTTTTCTCTAACTCTCACGTACAACTGGATCCAATTTGAGGATACTTCAATATAGTCCAGTCAAACACATAGTCAAACTGATAACCTGAGACAATAGTCGTAGTGATCAATAACAGTTTAAAGCATGAATAATTCGATACTCAATTGAAAATAAAAGATGTTAAATATCGAAGTAAGAAGTATACTTAAAAATACAACACCATATTCAAGGCTTATAACCCCCACCCTTCCTCGATACTTGATGCATATTAATTAACGGGTCAAAACGGTTGGGCCAACAATGACCATTTTGGCATGTTAAAACGAGTTGGGGTTTGGATATTTATATATAAAGAAAAAGCATTAGCACAACGAAAGTATCTCCTTATTAATTCCCATCCGATTGATTTAATTGCATTGTTGTGGTATTTTTATTCATTTCCCCATCACATATTGTACAAGCAAACTGAAAAATTCAGTTATGGATTTGGATATTATTAGATAGATGGTTTGAAGGATCATGCAAACAAACAGGTCAGTCATTCTCAAAAGTCAAATTCTGATTCTCATAAGTAATGGTTCGAATTATCTCCTCTGAGACCATTCACGACAGAGTGGTGGTGTGTTTGTCTAATGACCGAACTGTTATTCATTATAAATTATCAAGCAATTTCATTTTGTTCACAATGAAAATTATACATCAAGCTCGCCTTCGTTAAAAATAATTTTCTGTTTTCTAACACCATCAAAATTAAAAAAAAACAACAAACAAATGATTAAAAAAAATTCCCGACCAATCGTCTTATAATAATCTATGACAATTTTGTAAATAAGAGTCTTGGGAAATTCTTGAAGCTGTGGGTTGATTATGCATGGGCTCCTCCTTTGTGTGAGCACTGTAAGATCTTTGGACACTATGTTAATGACTGTGGGAAGAAAGAACATAAAGGTGATGCTGGTAATACTATGTCTAATGTGGGTTCTAAGAGTAATGGGTAGAATATGGATAATGTCAAGGGTGATGGTGAGTGGCAAGATGTGGTTAACAAAAGAAATCGTAGAATTAATACGAATCCATATTTACGCTAAGAAAAAACAACAAACAAATAATTATAAGTCATGCCCGCCCATTGGGCGGGCTTCGAATACTAGTATATATATATATATATATATATATATATATATATATATATATATATATATATATATATATATATATGAAAATGCTAATAAACTATGAAACAAAAATAATAAAAAGGCTTTTATACCAAAAATATCGATAACGAGACTTGTCTTGTTATTTACTATTTTAAATGGAAACTAACGACTAAAAATGGAAAGGTTTTCTATTAAATAAGTAATTGATGTTTCGAGTGAACGTTTATCGGAATGTGCCATTTATGAGCATTTAATACTAGTTTCAAGTATTTATTTATGTTGTGTGCATGGGTTACGGATAACCTAACATTAATAGTGTCGATCCACGTGGGTAGCGGACTTATTAGGTTGACGAATCTAATAAGAGACCGCTAGGTACGTAGGATAACGTTATTAATGGGTGAATTATCCTTATGACTCGTTAGGATGCGACCTTTTTTATGGGATAATAAGCGACATGAATAAATAATTGAGTCTACTATTTATTTCGATAAGGTTATTAATGGGTGAATTATCCTTATGACTCGTAGGATAACGTTATTAATGGGTTAATTGTCCTTATGACTCGTTAGGACGACGAATTCAATAAGGTCTACTATTTATTTCGAAACTTATTGGACTATGGAGCTTATGGCTTAGATGTCTCATTGTGTTGCATTGAGTCACATATTGGTTGTTTGAGTGCATTCATGATATCATATTGAGTCGATACACCCACATGAGGATACCAAACGCTAGGACTAAAGGGTGAAACAAGACAATTTTTGGAGATAAAGAAATGGAATACATTGGGGTAGATAATGTTGATTTTGGGAAATATATATTAAAATGCGTTTACATTAATAGGTTGTGCCGAGTCGATAGTTGTTGTGCCGTGATTACTTGTTATCTTCTGCTAGTGTTTATTTGTGCGTTGCTTGCTTGAGGTGAGTTTCATAGCCCCACTTTTATCTATGTTTTTAACTAAATTGGGGTGAGAATCATGCTACTGTTTGTGGACCTTTAAAACTATTTTGATTTGCTTATGTTCTTGAATGTTTAGATAGATATGTGGTAGCTGTTGCCTTAGTCTAGGGTAGCAATCCTAATTGCTATAACACGTTGCCTAGCTAAGAGTAGACTTCTACCTTGACCTAGTCCAGGGTTAGCAATCGTTCAAGACTTTGCTACGACAGTGCTGGCTAGAGTCGCTGGGGCCCGTTGTGATATCGGATATGATATGGTTTGTGATTGATGTGTATCTATCTTAGGTCTCGCATAGCAAATTAACTCCTATAGGTCCACTACTTTTCACTTGAATTTAAACCTATGAACTCACCAGCGTTAGCTAACTTTTTAGCATGCTTTCTCAGGTTTTTAAGTAATGTTTGGAGTGCGTGTTCGGTGGAAGCTTGGCAAGAAGGCATGGTCAAGGATTATAATCAAACTCTGATAATTTACGGGGACCTATTTTATTAAATCATGTTTGGGACTAATATTTACATTTTAGGATTAATGTTTTGAATATTTAAATTTGGGATTGGTTTTGAATGTTGAATGACTATCTTGTTTGCTATACTTGTGTGAGATACCAATCCAATTGTAACGCCCCAAAAAATTGATTAAGTCTTCCGCTGTACCGAGATTTGGGGGTGTTACAACAGTGCATATTGGGCATTAAAACAATACAACATGGATATGGAAGCAACTGGTAAAAATCGTTTCATGCAACTTAATGAGCTTTCTGAATTACGAGACGAAGCTTACAAAAATACTAAAATCTACAAGGAAAGAACTAAACGATGGCATGATTCCCGGCTTCATGGGGATAAATATCTCGTGAAAGGATAAAAAGTTATACTATTTAATTCCTGATTAAAGTTGTATCCAGGAAAACTCAAATCAAGATGGATTGATCCTTTCATTGTTAAAACTGTTTACCCGTATGGAGCCGTGGAAATTAGCGATAAAAATGGGTTTATCTTCAAAGTTAACGGATAATGCTTGAAGAAATATTTTGATGACAACATCGACAACGAGGACAGCGAAAATTTCGAATTCGAGCAGGAGACACCGGAGTAAGAGCTGAAGATGAGTCTAATTTGAAGACTCTGGAATAAAGAGAAGTGCTTACCGGGAGACAACCCGAAATTTTTTACTATTTTTGTTTTCGAGTTTGCTAGACCTGCACATCGATATGGCACATCACATAAAAAGTGTACGGCGTATTGACTGTATAGGTCATATCCAATTTTTATTTTTCTACTTTTTAATTTTATAACTGCACTTAATACTTTCTGTCAGATGGTTTTTTATATGGCGCATCCTGGTTTTGTGATGCGACGTATCAAATCTGACTCGTACTTTACTTTAGTTTTTATTCTAGGCTGGATACAGCCCACCCCTTCCTATGGATGTGGCGTATCGACTGACATGATGATTTACAGTTTTTTTTTTTTTTTTTTTTTTTTTTTTTTTTTTACTAACCATCGATTAACGTAGACCCGCACCAGCTGTAATTTTCATGCTTAATTACACAGGTTTAGTGGTTTGAATGCAAAGGAAATGGTAGTATACATATGCCCTGTATTTTTTGTGCGTTGTAGCCATGCTGACATCCAGACGCCCTTCACAGACAGAAAATAAAAAATTTCTCACAAACGAATCATGAAGGATCATACCGAGAAAATCTCATGGGGAGTTTTTTCGTTCTAATTCTTTCCATTTCCTCTATTTAATTTTATTTTACACAACGAGGACATTGTTTATCTTAAGTGGAGGATGGAGAATTCATTAGATACTTGTCCTTATTTTTCAAAATATGCTACATGTGCTTATTATATGACAAAGTTTAAAATTTTCTAGCATGTTTTTGTGAAATCAAAGTTGCATGATCTGCACACATAACCCTTATTTCCATATTGTGGGAATTTAGCCTTATCCTTTTCCAATATTTTACCTAAATTCCACAAATATACGAGTGTGCCGGTGACCTGCAGTAAACTTTAGAACTTTGCTTGTATACTATTCGAGACAACCAGAATGAGTATTATTGATATAATTGGAGTAACTTGTCTAACTTGGTAAAATTCTAGGATTACACCTAAAAAGCCTTTATATGTCATTTTTTATTAACTAACTACACTGGTTATTTAACTATCGTATAAACCCTTTTTGTTACTCACATTTTTAGAGTAAGATACCCCTAGAAAAGTCCTCAGAGCCATTCCTTTCGTTTCTTACACCCAATTATATGTTTCGTTACACCTATACACCTTAGCATACTCTAAAGAATAAGTCCGTGGTTGGTTACTTTGTGTAAAGTGTGTATTTTTTGTGTTTTTGTGTATGTTTTTATCATGGTTAGGTTGGGAATTGCACATCACAATGGGCGTGTGTCTTTTCTACGTATTGGTCGGGAATTGTACATCGCAATGGGAATGTGATAGTACTAGTTTTTTATTTTCGTATGTTTGCTACTATCATTATTATTTGCATATCTAAAGTATTGAAAAGTATGGAAAAAATATTCAGATGTATTATGATGGTGATATGGTGAAATTTTACATCGTTAGTTTTATTTGGCTTTAAAAAAATGAAAAAGAAAAAACAGAGAGAGAAAAAAGAGTGAGGAATGTGATATAATCGGTTTGTAAAAACTTAATCGAAGTTATATTATACTCTAATTGATTATTCGTTGGTAGGTATTACAAACCAACGATGTAAGTTATGTATTAGTGGAGATATCGCCACTATTTGTTGTATTATATTTATGGATTGCAAGAGAGCTCGTCGTTACGGGATCACCAACTAAGGTTTATTCTATGATTGAGTCATTATTGAGTCTAAATCATGTCTACCTATTAAAGCATGAGTTTACATATTAAAGCCTGAATTAGTCTAAGAATTGTGTCTTTTTCAAAGGAAGGTGTGGAAGTGATTAACCACATTGTTTCATTTTTGTATGGACTTAATCTATTAGTTTTGCAATTTTATTTTAACAACAATTATATGTTTCTGTTATCTTTACCCTCTTTCATAGCTTAGTGAGAATGTCAAATGCATGAATAAGGTAATGACCATTTGAGTTTTTGAGGAATTGAATGACGCACCAGTGATCTAGTGTGTGTTTTGGTGACCATCCGTTAAGCAAATACCGCGCCAGTGATCCAGGATACACACTAGTGACCATCTGTTATTCGAGGAATCAAGGATTCGCGCCAGTGGTCTATTGAGTTTGTGAAGGAGATTTTTGAACAAAAGCTATGCATAACCTTATCACAACTAACCCTATTCACCGCTTAAGACCATTTACTCCCTGCATTTAGTGGTGGAGATGTGTATCTCCGCCAAGCTTATGATAGAATATTCGTCACGACCAAGCAATTGAGCGAATTACTTAAAGGTTACCACATAGATTAGTTGAGTGATTTGAGTGATTTCATTTTCCTACTTCGTGAGGTGTTTTGCTGTGCAATTGAGATTAAACGAATGAATGCTTAACTATAAAAACATCTTTCAAAATTGTTTTATGATACACTTTCATAAGTTTAAATCTAGAGTTTATCTGAGGACAAGTAAAGTTCAAGTAGGGGATATTTGATGATATCAAATAACAATATATTATTAGCCACATCGTATGAATATTACTTGTTTTATATTACTTTGTGTGAGAATTGATACTCAATCATTTACTTTTGAATTTCTCAGTTGAAAATAAGTATTTTGTGAAATTTAGATATTTTGGACGTAAAATGGAGAAAAATGGATCAAGTTGGAAAAGTCTACTGAACTGAAGGTAGATACGCCGTATCATTATACATAGATACAACGTACATCAAGACTTAGACGAATATGAATACCATTGCCTGACTTTTAAGAATATGCCATATGGGTTTCTCCCATATGCCGTATATAAAACCTTGGTCAACATAAAAGATGTGACTTATTCTACTCCAAATACGCCGCATGACATCCAAGAGATGCGATGTATCAACTTGAAGACTTCACCAAGACATTCTAAGATTACGAAAAATATATGTGTCGTATGTGCATTGAAGATCCATTGTATCCTATGACGGTGTGTAAATATTCCAGAATATAATAATCTTGGACACCACGCGAAGTTACCTAGATATAGCGTATCGAGTAAACTGATACGCCGTATCGATGCCATTTCAAGAAACTTGTTGGGAATAAAGATAACAGTTATCACTGATACGCTTGTAGTTAGCACTGCTAAAGATTACACTAGCAGTTGAAACTCATTACCACTGCCAGTACAATATTACCACTGCTATTAGGATAATTGTTATGTATTCGTGTATTGATAAGTATAGAAAAGATCTTGTGTATATTCTATATTGTTAGGTTTATACTTATCTTGTAAAGGACTCCTTGTGCTATAAAAGGAGATCCTAGGTCATTGCTTAGAGGACGTAATATTCATATAAGTTTCAAGGTGAAACCCTAGTGATAAGCAAGATCACTCGTATTATTTCTTAATAATATTGGAGCTTTGTGTTATTCTGTTCTCACTTTCATTACATCATATAAATCATCTTCTAAGTATTACTAAGTATATTCTGCGTGATTATTAATATAACTCAAAGTATCACCAACACAAGGAGTGTGTTTAGATCCATCAAGTGGTATCAGAGCGGGTTCTGATATTTTGATTTAGAAGATACAAGGAATAAGCTTAACCTATTCACTCAAATCAATAGAGATGGAAAACAACCAGTCCAACTCTTCTTCGAGGCTTCCTAAGCTCAAACTCAATGAGTTTGAGATATGGAGGATAATGATTGAACAATACTTTCTCATACAAGACTATGCTCTATTGGAGATCATCTTAACTGGTGAGTCCTTCAAGTCTATAACGAAGACTGAGAAAGTTGGTGACACAGATGTAGTAACAGTTACTGTACCTGAGACTAATGATGAAAGAGCAAAGAAGAAGAATGATCTGAAGGCCAGAAGTTTGTTACTAATGACTCTTTCTAGAGACCAAATCATTGCTTTCAGCAAGTTCAAGACTGCAAAAGAACTTTTTGAAGAGATTTGCTCAGTGTTTGGTGGCAATGATGCTACAAAGGAGACACAAAAGACACTGTTGAAGCAAAGTTATGAAAACTTCTCTGCTTCAAGCAATGACTTACTTGACAACATCTTCACCAAACTCCAGAAGATTGTCACACAACTGACTGTATTCGGCATTGAGGTAGAAAAGGAAGACCTCAATTTGAAGTTTCTAAGAAGTTTGCCTTCTAAGTATCATACAAATGTTACAGTTTGGGAAAAAAAAACCAGATATTGAAACAATGAAGCTCAATGATCTTTACAATAACTTCAAACTCATTGAACAAAGATTGAAGAAGGCAGGGAAACTTGGTACAAGCTCTAGCAGCTTGGCATTGTTGTCAACCTCTGTTGACAGTGATGATTCTTATCATGACAATGATGATGATATTGCCACTGCTGGTTCTACAGTCTCCACTGGTAATGCAATTATTACCACTACAGGTTCAAAGAAGAAGGTTGCTGGTATTGGAGAACATACTTTTTATGCTTTTATCTCCACTTAATTTAATGGCTCTATATTAACTCATGAAGACATAGAGCAAATTGATGAAGATGACTTGGAGGAGATAGACATAAAATGGCAGATAGCTCTTCTTAGCATGAGGGCTAGGAAATTCTACAAGAAGACTGGCAAGCCAATTCACATCAATGGTGGTGAAACTGCAGGGTTCGATAAAAAGAAAGTAGAGTGTTTCAACTGTCACAAGTTGGGGCATTTTACTAGAGAATGCAGAAGACCAAGAAACCAGGACAAAAGGTCTACTTGATACAAGCAAAAGAAAGAACCAATTGTGGAAGAACCAAAGGCAATGCTGGCAATTGATGGTGTGAGATATGATTGGAATTTCATGGATGATGGACAAGAGGAACAACCTTCAGATGCTGCTCTTGTGGCTACAGAACATGCTCTCATGGCTTTCTCTGACTTTGAGGTACAAAACTTTGAAAGTTATTCTAAAACATGTAGGGCTTCTAGAGAATGTGAAAGGCTTGATGAATTATTTGACAACCAAAGAACAGAGTTGTATGCTGCTAATTATACTGTGTCAAACCTTAGAAGAGGCATAGCTGTATTAGAGAAACAACTACATCATTATAGAGATAATGAGTCAAAATACAATGATGATATGATTGTTCTTAGAAGAGAGATAGATCATAAGACAGGTGTGAATGAGGCATTAAAAGAAGAGTTTGAAAAACTTAAAAACATAAATGAGAATGTCAATTTAACTGTAGACACCTATTATTATCAGTCTAAGTCAATTGATAAAATTTGGAGTGCTCAAATTACTAGTAAGAGGTGTTCCATCACCTCCTGGCATAGATTTAGCTCATACAGGTCTAGAGGAATTTTAGGAACATATTCATGAATATGGTCCTCCCAAATTTGTGAAAAGTGGGGAAGAGGTTAAGCATGAAACTGATGTTTTTGAAAGTGCTAGTGACTCATCAGTTGTAGATGAGAATGTAAAAAAGAGTGTAGATGCTTCTATTCCAAAAGTTGTTAATACTATTACAGAGGAACCTAGGAAACAAGTTAACAAGCCTAGATCAACTGTATGGTATGCTGAGATGTATAGAAACAAGCCATCAACTCCTAGGGGTAACCAGAGGAGTTGGAATCATGTTAAATCTCAACAACTAGGTAGTGATTCTGTGATGTACAACAAAGCATGTTATATTTGTGGTAGATTTTATCATTTACATGCTAATTGTGACTATCATGTTGGGAGAAGGGAAGTCCATGGGAATAAAAGGGTGGAGCCAAACAGATTTCAAAACAAATTACACCCGAACTCACACAGCAAAATGATCCCAAGAGCAGTTCAACTAAGAAGTGGTCTTAAAACCTTTGCCACTGGTAAAACTGTTAACAATGCTCACCCTAAATCACCTGTTACAAGTTCAAAATCCAAAACAACTTTTGCAAAATCTGCACAAATAAGAGAAAGGTTTGTTAAAAATAAAAGGGTTAACTATAACCAATAGTGGGTACCTAAATCTAAACCAGCAGATACCACTGCTCAATCAAAAGTTCCCACTGCAAGTATTGTAAACAAGACCAAGGGAAACATGGGAAATGCTGTGAAGGCCTCAGCACGTTGGGAATGGAAACCTAAAGGAATTACCTCTACAACCAATCCCAATGGTGTATCAATGACCTTTGATAGATTTAACTATATTGATACACGAGGCAGATCCAATTCAATCAAGGCTTGGGTCCCCAAAGGAAACTAACTCTTTTCTTTTAATGTGCAGGAACATCCAAAGACAAAAAGATCAGATCAAGGCTACACAGATAGTGGATGTTCAAGGCACATGACTGGAAACAAGTCCTATCTCTCAGATTTTGAACACTATGCTAGACAGTATGTCATTTTTGGAGGTGGAGTTAATGGATAAGTTGTTGGTAAAGGGGTCATCAAAATTTGTAATCATCACAAAGCTTTTTGCAGATAAAAGAAGTAAATCACAAATAGTATGATGCAAGGAATTTAAAGTTAAAGACATGGATTTTTATTATCATTAAACAAATCTGCACACTAAGTGCAGAGGATACATCCATGAGTTACACACTATCAACATCATTACTTGAAAAGAAAACAGCACACATCATTCAACTACCAACTGATGTCACAAGCTTCACATCCTACCCCAATCCTACCCCAACCAAACCACCAACTATCACCTAAGGCTTTTTAGGGAAGGCCTACTCTGGCATCACTTTAGGCGCCATTCGCCTATCAATCACCCTGTACACCTTTGGGGATGCTAGGCCTATCACCCTTCCTCCAACAGGTGGTGAGGATGATGAAGGACCCACTGGTGGTGGTGCTGTCAACACTGGTAGAGAAGGTGGTGCATGCAGCTCTACTGAAGGAAGGATTGTAGCAAGGGGAGGAACCACAAGGACTCTAGAAGCTGTTTCATCATCAGAATCTTCATAAGGAGACACATAGGAACTGATGTATGAGCTGCCTTCCTTGATAGCATCCTGAGGCATTGGTTGGAGTGATGATGGACCAGCAACTGAAGGGGTAGTGCTCATGGTCACATGTGTTCTCTTTCTTGAAGCAACCTCTTCAAACACCTCTCTCTTTGTTCTACCTGGATTATTCAGAACATAATGCTAAACGCTTTCATCCCAAACACTATCAGCAGATGAACTGTCAGATGAGACATTGATAGGGTTTGAATGACTCATGGTGATTTTTGGAGAGAAGTAAGTTTTTGAGAGAGAAATGTTTTGGAGTATGTGTGATATGAGTGACTTGTGAGTTATTGGTTCTTTAATACATGTTAAGTTGGATTTAGTAAGTTAATGTGGGGAAGGTATAAGTTGTTGAGGAGTAAATGATGTCTTCGACTTTGGTGGCATTGATAAATGACTTGCAGTTGACTCATTGACTAGGTGGTTTAGTACTGTTTTAACCACTGCCAGCATAAATTTTATTCACTTCAAGTTATTTACTTATCACTACTAACCTTAACAATGCTTTCAGTATGTGGTTTATGTTTGTGATATGCAGTTTTGAAGGAGTCTTTGTATCCATTGGAGTTATTGATGCTTAGTGCTTGTATTATTGGTTGTCCACTAACCTTTATGTAGAGATTAAGCCTAAAAGTGGAAAGTATAATACAAGCAGTGGTAAAAGTTACTCTCACAGTGGAAAAAGTAAAACAAAGAAACTTTATTCCATTCATGAAGAAGATTCATTACATTCAAAGAAAGAGTGCTAACAACCACAATCAAACACAAAAGACAACAATCCAACACATCCTACATCCCAACACCCTACACTAGCTACTCCATTGGCTTCTTGCCCTTGCCTTGATAGTCATGCTTGTTCTTCTTTTCTCTCTTCCTCTTGTTCTCAAAGGTTGACTGCATTCTTGGACAAGCAAGCCCAAGAACTTGTGGAGGAGGCCTTGGTAATCTTGCAGACTTCTCTGGTATGGATATCTGCTTCATGTTTGAGAGAGCTCTTTCCAATGCTTTTGTCAGAGCCCTTGGTAACTCTTTGGACAAAAAATAGGTCTCATCATCAGCATCATCATCTGATGAACTGGAGTAGAACTCAAGAGAAGGTGCAGGCTTGACAGCTGGTGCAGGATTGGTCGTCTTCTTTGTTGACT
This sequence comes from Chrysanthemum seticuspe, assembly GCA_019973895.1. Classification (NCBI taxonomy): domain Eukaryota; kingdom Viridiplantae; phylum Streptophyta; class Magnoliopsida; order Asterales; family Asteraceae; genus Chrysanthemum; species Chrysanthemum seticuspe. The sequence goes on from BPTQ01000005.1 coordinate 226,151,310, forward strand.
TCTTGGAAGAAGTGCTTGCAGCCCATGGTGGAAAGTAACCTGCCCACCCTGAGGTCTCTAATGATGACTCAAAAGCAATCACAAACTCTGTCTCTAAATTAGAGGAGATTTCAATGATATTGGAAGGATGGCTCATGGTGATGTTTAGGGATTTTGTGTGTTTGAATGTGTTTTTGATAAAGATTACGATGAGCCATGCCTTTTTAAATAGGCAAAGTCGATCCCAAGGGTTCATTAAAGAATATATTTATTTTTCCCTATTTTGGTAGGTTAAAGAGTAAATATAGATATTATTGGGTTGACTTTGGAAAGATATTTTTATATAGTGGCTTGGTTAAAAGTAATTTTGGTTAAAACAAGTTGGTTATTCATATTCTTTGTATTATGCTAACACATGCAAGTAAATAACCAATCTTGGCTGGGAGTTGGTCTTAAAAGGTGTGTATCTGAGACACACAACAAATGGTTATTGATTCACCATGTCTAATCCATATAAGAATCAACCAGTCCAGAGCAAACGGCTACTGGTAAAGACTTAACAAATCCGTTTACGGTTGATAGTTTACCAAAAACTATATGGTTATCAACTCACCATATTCTTTATGATTAAGAGTTGGCTAGTCCATAACAAACGGCTCATGGTAAAGACATATCAAATCCGTTGATAGCTGGTAGTTTGCTAAAAACTATGATAAAGAGTACTCCAATTTTCATATGTTTTTCTTTACCACTGCTCTTTAAAATTTTTTGTTAAAAATTACCACTGCTAGTTCACAGTTATCACTGACAGTGTTATTTTTACCACTGTTGATCTAGCCGTTACAACTGTTGTGTCAGTAACTAATTTTTTACTAGCCGTTGAAGAGAAATTGCTTTCCATATATATAGGGTAAATTTTTAGAAGATTTTCTACTTTCCTAATTGATATTTATCCTCTAAAGATAAATCCTTTCCTTAGATAATATTTTTTGCGCAAAACTCTTAAACCCTACCACTATATATCTTTCTCTCAATTGGTGAGTTCTTTATACAATTCATACTGACACATTATATTTTTCAAAAGATTCTATGGCACCTATCACTTTTGCAGATGAGCACAACCAAGTGGCCTTCTTGGAAAAGTCAAACGACAAGAGTGGCCCTGTTTTTCATCAGATTGTGGACTTTCTAAACACTACCCATATAAGGTATGCTTTACTTCTTAATCCCATAATCTATATCTCTCAAATCAAACAGTTTTGGACTTCTGTTCAGTCCATAACCATTGAAAATAGAGATACACATGAAACAGTAGATGCTCGTAGAGCCACTGTGGACGGGGTAACTATTGATGTTACTAAGGCATCCTTGAGGAGAATTCTCCAATTGGATGATCTCAATGGTATCATCACATTACCTATGTCAGAAATTCATACACATCTCTCTTCCATGGGGTATGATACCAATGACAAAAAGGCTACTTTCAAAAAGAGTGGTTTCTGTCCTCATTGGAGATTTTTGATACATACTCTTTTACATTGCCTAAGTCCTAAGAAAACGTCTTATTAACAATTCAGTTGAACAATGGCTTACCCTTTGGTTTTTCTAGCCACTGATAGGATTTTTAATTGGTCAAACTATATTTTCACAAGTATGAAAGGCAATGTAAACAGTTCAACAAAATTTTTGATGTATCCAAGGTTTGTGCAAGCAGTGTTAAATGAATTTCAACTGCAACCCCATACAAGAGTTTATAAAATTTGTTTCCTTAAGCCTAAAGTTTTTCAAAACATGAACAAAGATGGCAATAGGATTATTACACCTCTTTTTCCTCAAATTCTTGCAAAGATTTCACAGGTACAAAACTCACCCATAATCACTGTTCCAAACATTAATTATACTCCACCAGTTTCTCACACCTATGAGAGGAGGCATAAATAGCCAACTCCTCTCATTACAACATAGCATGTCCCTGATCCTTTTGGTTTAGGAACAAGCAATAGTGGTTCCAGGCTTCAACCTTGTCCAACTAGGGAGGAATCCGAGCCAATGCCCTATGATTCACCTCTCCCAACAGGTCACACAGTTGGAAGTGTTGAGGGCAGTGGGCAACAAATGGAATTGATGGAACTTTGTACCAAATTAGCTAAGCAGGTTGAATCTCTGGAGAAAGACTTGGCACGCCTAAAGGAGCAACATGCCAAGGATGTTACACATTTGCAAGAAGAGATTCATACCTTGAAGAAAGAGTTGCAGGGGTTAAAGCAAAGGAAAACTGCAAAGCTAGTGATATCATCTCCATCCTCACCTGATAATGGTGATTCTGAAGATTTTCATACAGATTTGGGAATTTCTCCCAAACAGGGGAGGAAAACAGATGCTGAAACCAAGGGGAGGAGAATTGATTTTGGAGATGAAGGTGTTTCAAGTAAAGGTACTGAGCAAGCAGACACTCAAGAAGATTCTCAACAGCAATCAGAACAAGCAACAATTTTCACTGATGCAACTGCAACTGCAGATTTTACAACTGATACAATTTCCACTGCAGAGCCAATAGTTCCCACTACTGGACAAGATACTACCACTGCAAGTGAAGAAATTAAAAAGCAAAAGAAAGAGAAAGGTAAAGCTATTATGCAGATCATGGAGCAAATAAGAAGAAAGATTTCAAAGAAAGAACAAGCTCATACTACTCATGATGCTGAAGTTGCTAGAAAGATTAATGAAGATGAAGTTGCAGCAAAGAAAAAGCTTGATGAATTGGAGATTGCTAGCTTTATGGAGGCTAAAAGACTGGACAGAATGGACACCACTGATCCAATGGATGTAAATCCAGTTTCCACTATTCCACCTACAATACTTAAAGAAAAGACTCAAGAATTCAACTATGTGCCTACAGACCAAGAGATTGATTTCTTGATTGCCAATGATCCAGTAATCAAAAAGAAAGCAATTGACCTTATTGCTGATAAGTCTTTAACTGGAGAACAAAGAACTGCACAGTTAAAGGACTTCATTCAAATGAAGAATAATCAAGCACTTCAAGATGCTATTGTTTCAGTCAAGAAGGGTCAAAAGAAACCAAGACAACCAACCAAGGCACAGGTGATTTCAATGATGAAAGATTATTGTTGCAAGGTTGGTGGCTGGAAAAGACATCAATTCAAAAGAATGCCTGATGATAAACTTGAAAGTATCTACTACAGAGTTCAAAGACATTATAAAGATTTTATTCCAATGGACTCTGAAGAAGAAGCAAGAAGGTATCCTAAATTCAGGAGAAAGGTCAAAGATAGTGAATCTCAGACATTTTAGAAAACAAAGTTTGCTGAAGAACAAGAAGTTCCAACTGAGAAATTAACTGAAGAACAATTGACTGAAATGATTGTGATAGAAGAAGAAGATTTTAATCCTGAACCACTACAAGTCAGACATCCTATCATTAATTGGGAAGTGTTTACTGCTAGCAATTTTGCTCCAACATGGAAAATTACAAGGCTAGGTGGTGAAACTTCATCATTCATTCAATTTGAAGAACTCATCAAAGCATGTGACAGACATGATCTGGATACTTTGTGGAGATTGGTTCAAAAAAGGTTTGATGCTGAAGATCTTAAAGATAGGAAGGAAATGCAGTTATGGATTAATCTAAGAAGGCTCTATGAACCAGATACTAATGATGATTTCTGGAAATTCACATGTTCATGTCCTGGTACTAAATGGTTTTATTATGATTCATGTGAAGTTTATCATGTTTCTACATCAGATGGAGTGGATGCATTCATGTTTGCTGAGAAAGAATACCCACTCAGAGCTGGAACTCTCACTGTGATGTTGTGTACAACAATAAGAGTTCATGAAGACAATGAGAAGGTCAGAGCATTGTTACTTAGGCTTCAAGATCAATGTTCAAGAGCTATTCAGGAGTTAAGAAGAAAGAGAAGTGTTTGAAAGAATTCCCCAAATCCTTACAGAAGATGCAGATTGAAGAAACTTATTGATTTGCAGAGAAATCATAAGTTTAGGGGAGGATTGTTGGGAATAAAGATAACAGTTACCACTGATACGCTTGTGGTTAGCACTACTAAATATTACACTAGCAGTGGAAACTCATTACCACTGCAAGTACAATATTACCACTGCTATTAGGATAATTGTTATGTATTTGTGTATTGATAAGTATAGAAAAGATCTTGTGTATATTCTATATTGTTAAGTTTATACTTATCTTTTAAAGGACTCCTTGTGCTATAAAAGGTGATCCTAGGTCATTGCTTAGAGTACGTAATATTTTGTAGCATCTTGGTTTATCAGAAACACATCATAAGCACAAAGTTATGTGTAGGAGATAAGGTTTAGAGAGAGAAAGTGGGAGAGGATGGGAAACTTAGTACAATCATAGCATGCCTACTTTAGGCTGTGGATCAGGCATACAGTGGGTAAAGACCCGTCCGTCCTCCACGGTGTTACTAAGTAATCTACTTACTATCACAGAATGACTACGACTACGAGCTTTCTAACGAGTATATATACTTGAGGTGACCGATACTTTAAGTACTGGATTTCCCAAATCCTAACAATCTCCCCCTAAGGGAGGTCACCTCAACTTACATTGATTACAATATGATATAACATTTCGTTGTTCTTGGTTTCTTTGATTAAGAGCTTTTGTTCTTTAGCTCCTAGTCTTAGATTCTTCATGTTCTGCATGTTTTGTTCTTTCAAGTGGAGGTATTTAACTGATCCACGTGATGTTGAGTTTTGAGCCAGCTTTGAGATCATCAGCCACATCAAATCTCTGACTCATCCTTTTGATATATCCCCATTATATGATTTTGTGACTTTTGGACCGACATGCTCACCTTTTGGATCATGATATCTTCATATTAGAGTTGCGGAAGCATTTGTAGATTAAGATATTTGTATCAGAGTAGTAGAAGCATGGATTGAACAATATCAAAATCAGTTTATGAAGATGTGCCCTTATCATGATTTCTTTAGGTGTGAAAGCCATATGTGAGCATGCGGCAATGAATTGACTCCTCAATTCTGATCAGCTGCAACCGTCGGGTGTCCCTGCATAAAACAGTTAGCAATAAAATGCACGAAAGTGTCTTTGATCACTTTTGTTGAATTGAGGTACACGGCCCACGGTTCCCTGTTGATCAGTACAAGTACTGCCTGTGATCAGGTATAATTCCGAAGAATTTCCTTGACAGGGTTTCGCAGCTGTTCTAGCCGTTCTCAAACCGGAACGTCTCAAAGAAGACAACACGGTGTGAGTGAACCAGCGAATTGAGATTCACTGATTGATGAAAAGTGATTTGAAAAAAATCGTGTATTGCTTAATAGAAAGTGTTTTGCAGTACAACGAAGGTTTTATGGAAAATCAATTATCAATCATAAATACCCTTTAATTTTGAAACATCAATACCCAGTCGATGTGCTATGGAAAAGAACTTTTAAGCACAACGACCGGTTTTTCAAAGGTATCCGTCAATTCATTTCCTGGACCAAGGTTGATTCAAAAATGAATCGCCCCATCGTTTCTATCCAGTTGTCACAAGCTTGATCTTTTGCAAGATTTCACATGTCACCTACCAAGAGCTTGTTTGATGTTGGCTCTAGAAGGATTTCTATCTTCATCGTGAATATTTAATATATCACTCGGATGTTCTGGCAAAACCACAAGGATAATGCGTAGGACTCTTAATATATATTCTTACTTTCCACATTATGTGAAACAGCAAGTCTTCATTAATTTTGTATCCTAATGAGATATTGTGGATGATCTCTTGGCTCTAGACTCAATTGTGCTTTGTTGGTTCCTATGCCGGAGACTAGGGAGAGGGTCTCCTTCTTCAATGTCAACAATCTCTAACAGAAAGTCGATAGATTACATAGGTTCCCCGTGAGAATGAAACAAGCCCTTTTAAGAGGAACTTGAGTAGCTTGGGAAGTTTAGTGCAGTGCGTCACTGGGTCCATGACGTCTTGTCTTCAATACCAGCGTTACCTTAGTAACAACCAGTAGCATATGTATTGAACCCGGTTTCTGCCCTAAGGTTGAATTATTGGAGGGCTATTTCTTTTCACCCTTTTCACATTCAATTCTTTTTCATTCTTCAACCCCTTCAGTGCCTATCGAGACGTCATTACATAGAACCTTGTTGGGTTTATTCCAGTTCTAGCTCTATCTCAGTCCGCACACTTCCCATATTCTCATTTTTCTCCGTTTTTCAACATTCCTAAGGACTCTACACTATCTAGTGGATTGTTCCTGGGAAGATCCCTCTGGTTCTGGCGGATCATGGGAACTAATACCTAACCTTATCATCCTTATGTCACCATGCATAAATTAAACTTGGTTGATCTTTTGGTATTGTTCTTCTGCCTTGAAACCAATTGAAAACCATTAGAGAAATCAATCAAGATACTTGTGATATATAATCAAGGCATTTTGTATCTTAATTGTTTTTGATATTTTAGAAATGCTCTCCCTCAACATGTGCTTCAAGTATTTGAAATTGTTTTTAGCACATGGAGGCAAGAGGACTTTTGAAATCTTATATTGAGAAAGAAAGATCCAATCTTTTGATTAACATTTTCTAAAATGATCATCATCACTTCTCGATCAATTCAAGTAGAAAGAGCATATCGGGGAAGGATGGGGTTTTCATAGGATTGCTCCCCCTCAATATGTGCATTGAGATTTGAAAGAGTTTTGCACATATTAGAAAGAACCTGCACTTTGAGACATATCAATCACGTTTCAATCCATTTTGGTTTAAAATAGATTCACCCCCTTAACATGTGCGTGGAAAATTTGAAATTATTTGGCACATGCAGGGAGGAGAGCTTGTTGTTATATTTCTAAACCACTTATCAAATTATCAGTTTATATCCAATTTAAATCACAAATTCTCCCCCGATCACAATTTTCAAATCCTCTGAGATTTGTGATCTCTATTGATTTAAATTAATTTTGAAGACTTTTGAGGAGAATTGTGACTTGCTTTTGAAAAAAACATTTCAACTGATAAAAATCAGATTTTCAGACTTTAAACTCCATTGTTTAAACATGCATAAATATCTTTTGAAAAAATAACAATAACCAAGGTCTGGTACCAATTGTATAAACATTGTAAAACATTGTTCATTTTGATTAACCAAAAGTAGACCTTTCTCGTTTACGTACTAATTGTTTGAGAAATGCTCTTTTTGATTTGATTGAAATCATTCTCCCCCTCAATCAATGACATAAGTTGTTGATTGGGAGATAGAGATTTTGACAATAGATAAGCCCGGATGATTTTCAAAAATAGAGACCGAGGTATTTTCAAAGCAATTTTGTTTTCATTAGATGACAAATATTTTTTAGAAGAATTATTAGAAGGAAAAATATTTGGAAAGAAACATTTGTCTTTTTGGTGACAAACATTTGTTTTAAGAATCAGAGTGATTGGTTCCTGAACAGTCAAGTTTAATCACACAAGCTAACCACTTGTGAATGGTCAACCGTAACGAACTTAAAACAGTTCAGAAACAAATGCAATTAAGATCAGAGGAATATAGTGGATTCCTGGGTCGTTAAGTCCCACGGAGGATGAATGGTGTTTAACACAGACAGATGTCGAATGATCACTAAGGATAATGATCAGTAAGGATTTTGGAATATTTATACCTAAAGAAAAGTTTTGTAAATTACAGGGGCTTAAATGCAAATTAAAGAAAATTAAAAAGCTAAAATATATTAAATAAATGCTATCACTATTTTTACAATTGATGAACGATTAAAACCTAAAACGTACGTTTAAATAAAATTACGTAAACGTACAAAATAAAACGTGAGTTTTAAGAAATAAAATGCCTACAAATATGAAAATGATATTTTTACAATCCTAATAATAAAAGAAAATTATTAGAAAAAGAAAACTATTTTTAAAACTATTTATTTAATTATTATTAAATAAAAACTATTTTTAACTATTATATAATAACCTAGAATATGATAAAATATGAAATAAAGCTAGAAAAATAAAATTATGACTTAGAAAAATCTAAAATATTATAAAACTTATTTTAAAATTGAAAATATATTTTTTACACTTTTTATGTATTTATTATTAATTAAAAACTATTTAAAACTAATTAAAATTAAGAAAAATAACAAATGAACAGTAAAAATAATGAAACTTTACAGGAAAATCTAAAATATTATTCTTAATCTAGGAAAAATTAAAAATTATTTTTATGAAGCTTTTCTGATTTATTTGTATTAAAAGCTAATTAAAAAGTATTAAAAACTTATTAAAATAAAGAAAAATAGCAAACAGTGGCAGAAAATTATGAAAAATTCAGGAAAAGTCTAAAATATTATTCTAAGTTTATAAAAAATATAAAAACATATGCTTATGTTTAAGATATGGAATCTGTAGTGAAACTGCTTAGGGATAAGCACTTCAAAATAAGCCAAAGACCACAATTGGACACCAAATGAACACAGAAGCTAGTTTATGCTATAACTACTTAATACTAACCTATTTCAACTATCCTAAACCTCTGAAAAGTAATTTAAGCCAAAAATTAAGCAAGGCTAAACTAGTTTCAATTCAAAAATGGGACAATATTATAGCTGATCTAGGAGTGGGGTCCACAGAGCTTAAGCTCAAAAGCTTGACTGAAACAGATAGTCAGCTGGGTGGTGAATGCTATGGAACCAAGAACCACCACTAGGGCTCACTGATGTGGCATGTGGGACCCACCAAAGTGGTGAAGATGGCCACTGTGGTGGTGGTGCAACAGATGCACAGAGCATGCTTTTTGAAAAAGGGGTCAAAAGAAGCTAAGTAAAAAGCACTTTATAAGCTGATTAAAAGTTAACTAATATTTTTCTAATTTAGATGAGCAACTAAAGTTTAATATCCCAAAAGCTTATATTCTAACTCTTAATATTATGTCCTATATAAAATTCTCCATTTTATTCAAAAAACGACTATTTTGAAATTTTGACTTTTTAAGTTGCACTATAAAGTTGACTAAAATGAACTTTGATTTGATTCTACTCACTGATTGTGTTATAATAAGCTGTAATAAGTTGGTTTTAGGCTAGAGTAACAAATTATAAGCTAATATGATGAATTTCACAATGTAATTTCTAACAGTTAACCCTTAAGATGATTTTAAAAATGATTTTGACTTTTTATTGAATAAGGGCTATATTTTATGACTGAAATGAGTTATTAAATACTTATGTGACTTGAAACAAGTAAAAACTATAGCTTGAACAAACTCTAATACAGTTTACAAGGCCATTCCAAACACCCCTTAATATAACTGTTATGAGCCTTTAAATACTAAAACAAGTTTTTAAATTAAGAAATCTATTCATTAACTGATATAAACTATATTTAAACAGATTTAAGCTAAAATTATCAAGATTATAGCATTTATACTAAGAAATTCAACTTTTAAGGAAATGGCTTACAAGTTGGGATTATGCACAAACTGAGAACTGAGAACAAAAGATCACTCCTATATGCTTACCACTAAGCTTCTAAACCCAAAAGCAATCCAAATTATACCTTGCTTCAGTCTTGATCTTCATTTCATTTGATTTTTTTTATTTTTAACTAATTTTTTAGTAATTTTTGGTATTTTTGAGTTTTTAGTCTAAACTGAGTTTTAATGATTCTAAAAGCTTAGAAAAGCTTTATAAGAGCTTATGTGAGCTTTTCCAATTCTTAGTAACAACTACAATCACATTCAAATAGATTTGAGATTTTTAATCTTGAAAATCACACAAACTGAGTTCATATATATAAACTGAAATTGATACTGTAAATAAGTTTGAAAAACACTGGAAAATGATTACAAAGTATTAAAAAGTTTGAACATACACTGGAAAACTTAGAATAATTAAAACGAGACAAGTAAATTAAAATTACACTAGTTATCTTCTCCTTCCTGCTTCAATCTTCTTTATAATGATTTATTCTTGTTCCTTGTCGACCTCTGATTAATTCCCACCTCATTCCAACCCTTGGATCATTGAAATTCATCATAACCGTGCACTTGGCACTTTTGGCGGGAAAAGGTAATTTGAGTGGGTATTTGCAATTAATGCAAATTGGTTGGATGTGGAGGTGGAGGGGGACAAGGTGTGAAGTGGGTAAGGAGCTGGGGAGGTGAGGTGGAAAGGGTAGTAGCAGATGGCAGTGATGGGGTGGACACAGGTGTTGGTGAGGAAGGGGATGAACAGTGGGGAGCGGGTTTTATTTTTAAACACTGGGTTTGGGCTTATATTGGGCTTGGGTAATAATAAGGGTCCGGTTTGGATTTTTTTGAATTAATAACACATAAGGACCATTTATGTAATTTAGTGAAAGTATAGGTGCTGGTTTTGACAAGTTTCCAAATTATTTTCAAGGACCAAACCTGCCAAATATAATAAACCAAGGATAATACATGTATTTATTTTCCATTTTAAACGTCCAAGGGCCTTTTATGTCATTTTTGAAACTTGAGGGACCAAACATGTAATTTCTCCAAAGTTTACCATAAGGACCAATTTTGTCATTTATGAATAGTACAAGGTTAATATTTGATAATTTTCACTTTTTAAATTAACCAAGGACCATTATTGACATTTTTCAAAGTTCAGGGACTAAAGTTGTCATTTTGTAAATTTTAAACTTTAAAGGGTTTATTTTGACAACTTTTGAATCTTATGGACCTTAAATAACATTTTGCTTTATTTTGATTTACCAGAGACTAATTTTGACAATTTTTGAAACTTGGGGGACTAAAACTGCCAATTATGCAAACTTGATACGTTTTTCATCTGATTTTGATATTTTTGCATTTAAAACACATAAAACACTTATTTGTGATATTTTTATCATTTTGATGCATTTCTGAGTGTTTTCAGATGTTTTTGCAGTCTAGATGGTACAAAAATGATGAGTATTTAGACACTCATCAATCCCCCACACTAAGATATTGCTAATCCCTAGCAATCTTTTATGAAAAGTTAATGGATTTTATCTCTTTACCAAAAGCCATTACTTCTGGACTAGCCAATTGTTTTAGTTCAAGTAAGAACTTTGGTACAATGATAACCAAATGATTTTGAGCAAATCACCAGCTTTCAACGGATTTGATTTGTCTTTACCAGAAGCCGTTTGCTTCTGGACTAGCCAACTCTTAGATAAATTATCAATATTATCTTTGGTGAGTCGATTACCAATTATGGATTTCCAACTGCCTTTACCACAAGCCATAAACTTGCGGGCTAGCCAACTCTTCACTAATTAAAGATATGGTGAGCTGAACACCATAAAATTTTGGGCAAATTGCAAGCCATCAACGGATTTGAGATATCTTTACCAAGAGCCGTTTGCTCCTGGATTAGCCAATCCTTATTTGGGTTAGACATGGTGGACTGATTACCATTTTTTGTGTTTAGTACATAGTACTTCCACTAAAGAAAAATTTTAAAATTTTGCCATTTTGGGGGAAAAAGGGACTAAAAGGGTACATTTATGATCAAATTCGCCAGAATTTCCCCCCCACACTTAGAAATGAATATTGTCCTCAATATTCAAAGTACCGGCTATTATGCCGAAACTTAGAACGTAAAAAAATAACATTACTAGCTAAGTGTAGAAACACAACAATTATTCTCTTTTTAATATTTACAATTTTCATTCATTTTTAAGATGTATATACAACATGTGGGGCATCTCCCCCACACTAAGGTGGTACACACGGGTGAAAACCCATGTTTAACTACTGTTTCTGATTACCGAGTCGCTAGCTTGACTCGACCCCGAATTAATTTGTTCATGGGGAAAGTAACATGTGGAAGAAACAATCTCCATCGGACTTTCATTCAAGATGTTTGTATAATCATTGAAGTACGTGAAAGTTCCACACCGATGAGATATACATAGAACCGGCTCAAAAATGATAAATAAAAATGCCGGGATCAAAAATAGTGTCTTCATTCCCGAAGGAGAAAAGGGAACGAGAAGTCACACCATATGTGAAGAAAAGAAAGAAAATCATGATAAAAATCATGACTAACTCATAATTATCAGAAGGGGAATTCATGATTTTTGGATCATGAATCTCATCATTTAAGCTCATTTGATCTAGACATATTCTGGGTGGGAGGGATGGGATTTTGATATGAAGCAAGTTCTCATGGCTGAGAACATTTCCCTCCGGAACACAAAGATCATTTATGTCTAGATCAAAGTGGAAGTTATCATACTCTGGTAGAGATATGATATGAGTGAGTTCAAAGGAGAACTCCTCGTAAAGAGAATCATTCACATGAAGTGAGTTTGTGAACTCTTGTTCCATTGTGGGCTCATCACTATCCTCGTCAAAGATTGAATTGTTAGAAATCCAAGTGAATTCATATTCGAATTCAAATAGAGGATTGGTGAAAGTAGCTTTGAATGCTTCGGGAACAAGGTGATTAACATTCTCTATTGGACTGTTAGGGTGAGAAGTGAGTGAACGATCATTATAAAGGAGACTTTCAATTTCTCCTAGGTTGGCTTTGAAATCAAAGAGATCATCATCACTTTCCGATGAAAGTGGAATGATGTAAGTGAGTTCATCGGTAAACTCCTCAAGAAGAGGATCAACATCAAAATGTGAAAGTGATGCCTCAACATTCTCAATGTCTCCATAAGATTTACAATCATCGCTAAAATCGGAGAAAGTCTCAAAATGATCTTTTGAACACTCAAGAAGGGAAGGGATATCACACATATGGTCAAAAGTTCCCTGTGACTCTCTCGGGATTGGGACAAGGTCCTCAACACTAGACTTTATGAATTCGTCTGATTCCTTTTCAGGAACAGTGTCAAGATGCTCGTCCCCCATGTTCAGAGAGTGAGTGGGAGCTTCGGGTGTGATGGCAGTTGCTTGAGAATGAATCTCAACTACTGGGATATCAACTGATGAACTTGATGAATCTTTATAAAATTGTAGGATACCAAGTGCATCCTCATCATCACTGTCATCAGGAATAAAACGAAATTGAGAGCTAGATCTGGCTGCTTTTTCTTTTGCAATTGATTCCCTAATAGATTTTTCAAAAGCATTTTGGGAATTTATTTTAGCAGCCTGCTCTTCAGCTAGCAATTCTTCCATGGATTTCTCATGTGAATTTTGAATGACGGGACATTCTGGGAGTGGAGATTTGTCAAAACCGGAAGGTTGACATTGATAATCATCATGAGGACCCCCACAATATACACAAGAAAAACTGGGAACATTATGAAATGCTGTTTTACTCAACTCCTCAGTTCTTTTCAGAAGCTCTAGATAAGTGTCTTGTTGGGTTTGCTGAGGAGTTTGAGTCATTTGGCACTGTGGAGGTTGGTCGTGATATGGATAGTCGTAATTGTTACAAGGAAATGGATTCCCTGTTTGACAATCAGAGCTGAAATGGGGACCTCCACAATATTCACAACAGTAAAACTGTTGAGTCTGGACTGGTGAATTATATAGATATTGGTCATAACCAAAGTTCTGAGCATCACCGGAGAACTGTTCATAGACAAACGTGTTTCCGGATTGACACTCAAATACTTGGTGAGGACCTCCACAAAATTCACAGCAGTTATGTTGATTATATGAAGATAAGTCGGGCTGTGGTGGGTAGTTGGAAAAATTTGAGGGGTCGTTAAATGAGTTCGGATTAGGATCATAATCAAATGAATTCCTCGAACCACAAAACAAACAACTCCCGTTATGGATATCATTACCACACTGTACACACGTACACCAGCGACAGGGTGAACCAAAAAGAGGCTCACCACAACCGACACAAGGAATAAACGATTCTATTTGAGAGTTATGAGAAGGAATCGGTTCATTCAAAGAATCAACAAAACCAACATGGTGATCCGAATGACTATTAAGATTCGAAGAACATTTTGAAAAATCCGGAGGTGGGACAAGTGGTGTGCTCTGAGAGCTAGCAATTTCCACCACTTCCGTTATGGTCTCCGGTTCTGGTTCTTGAGAAACGTGAAGATTAGGCAAGTCATTCTTGCTAGTCACCGGTCTAATTTCTGCATGTTTGCTTTTAACCGTAAATTGTGAAAGTTTAGGATCAATTTTAGACGGCTTAGGAGCAATTGAGGGGTTAGATCTTTGGATAACCGTAGGTTGGACGTATTTAGCACCTCCATTATCAGAGGGAAGTACCTGGTCCTTTGTCACCCCGGTTTCTCGTTCCATTTCCCTACGCAGAATTAATGGATCATTACGAACAACACGAATTCTTGACATTTGTGATAAAGTATGAAGTTTTTCAACTTCGTTCTAGAATTCGTCGTAGTCGAGAGATTCCATGAGAATAGAATAAGTTAGAATCAAATGGATAGAAGGTAAAGGGATAAAGAATCAAAAAGGGTAAGAGGGTAAAGATGAATATTTTTGGATTTTTGAAAAACATGTTATAAAAACAAAGAATGAAAATATTTTTAGTGTTGTTAACACTTTAGGAAAAGTGTTAATGAACTTTTTTGAGTTTAATTAACTTTACAAAAAAAAACTCTTTACAAAAGGTGGTATATGTGCAAGAATGAATCTGGAAATGCTTAAAACACGCTTACAGCCTCCCCGGCAGCGGCGCCAAAATTTGGTTCGCTTCCAAACAGTCAAGTTTAATCACACAAGCCGACCACTTGTGAATGGTCAACCGTAACAAACTTAAAACAGCTCAGAAAGCAAATGCAATTAAGATCAGAGGAATATAGTGGATTCCTGGGTCATTAAGTCCCACGGAGGATGAATGGTGTTTAACACAGACAGATGTCGAATGGTCACTAAGGATAATGATCAGTAAGGATTTTGGAATATTTATACCTAAAGAAAAGTTTTGTAAATTACAGGGGCTTAAATGCAAATTAAAGAAAATTAAAAAGCTAAAATATATTAAATAAATGCTATCACTATTTTTACAATTGATGAACGTTTAAAACCTAAAACGTACGTTTAAAGAAAATTACGTAAACGTACAAAATAAAACGTGAGTTTTAAGAAATAAAATGCCTACAAATATGAAAATGATATTTTTACAATCCTAATAATAAAAGAAAATTATTAGAAAAAGAAAATTATTTTTAAAACTATTTATTTAATTATTATTAAATAAAAACTATTTTTAACTTTTATATAATAACCTAAAATATGATAAAATATGCAATAAAGCTAGAAAAATAAAATTATGACTTAGAAAAATCTAAAATATTATAAAACTTATTTTAAAATTGAAAATATATTTTTTACACTTTTTATGTATTTATTATTAATTAAAAACTATTTAAAACTAATTAAAATTAAGAAAAATAACAAATGAACAGTAAAAATAATGAAACTTTACAGGAAAATCTAAAATATTATTCTTAATCTAGGAAAAATTAAAAATTATTTTTATGAAGCTTTTCTGATTTATTTGTATTAAAAGCTAATTAAAAAGTATTAAAAACTTATTAAAATAAAGAAAAATAGCAAACAGTGGCAGAAAATTATGAAAAATTCAGGAAAAGTCTAAAATATTATTCTAAGTTTATAAAAAATATAAAAACATATGCTTATGTTTAAGATATGGAATCTGTAGTGAAACTGCTTATGGATAAGCACTTCAAAATAAGCCAAAGACCACAATTGGACACCAAATGAACACAGAAGCTAGTTTATGCTATAACTACTTAATACTAACCTATTTCAACTATCCTAAACCTCTAAAAAGCAATTTAAGCCAAAAATTAAGCAAGGCTAAACTAGTTTCAATTAAAAAATGGGACAATAGTATAGCTGATCTAGGAGTGGGGTCCACAGAGCTTAAGCTCAAAAGCTTGACTGAAACAGATAGTCAGCTGGGTGGTGAATGCTATGGAACCAAGAACCACCACTAGGGCTCACTGATGTGGCCTGTGGGACCCACCAAAGTGGTGAAGATGGCCACTGTGGTGGTGGTGCAACAGATGCACAGAGCATGCTTTTTGAAAAGGGGGTCAAAAGAAGCTAAGTAAAAAGCACTTTATAAGCTGATTAAAAGTTAACTAATATTTTTCTAATTTAGATGAGCAACTAAAGTTTAATATCCCAAAAGCTTATATTCTAACTCTTAATATTATGTCCTATATAAAATTCTCCATTTTATTCAAAAACGACTATTTTGAAATTTTGACTTTTTAAGTTGCACTATAAAGTTGACTAAAATGAACTTTGATTTGATTCTACTCACTGATTGTGTTATAATAAGCTGTAATAAGTTGGTTTTAGGCTAGAGTAACAAATTATAAGCTAATATGATGAATTTCACAATGTAATTTCTAACAGTTAACCCTTAAGATGATTTTAAAAATGATTTTGACTTTTTATTGAATAAGGGCTATATTTTATGACTGAAATGAGTTATTAAATACTTATGTGACTTGAAACAAGTAAAAACTATAGCTTGAACAAACTCTAATACAGTTTACAAGGCCATTCCAAACACCTCTTAATATAACTGTTATGAGCCTTTAAATACTAAAACAAGTTTTTAAATTAAGAAATCTATTCATTAACTGATATAAACTATATTTAAACAGATTTAAGCTAAAATTATCAAGATTATAGCATTTATACTAAGAAATTCAACTTTTAAGGAAATGGCTTACAAGTTGGGATTATGCACAAACTGAGAACTGAGAACAAAAGATCACTCCTATATGCTTACCACTAAGCTTCTAAACCCAAAATCAATCCAAATTATACCTTGCTCCAGTCTTGATCTTCATTTCATTTGATTTTTTTTATTTTTAACTAATGTTTTAGTAATTTTTGGTATTTTTGAGTTTTTAGTCTAAACTGAGTTTTAATGATTCTAAAAGCTTAGAAAAGCTTTATTAGAGCTTATGTGAGCTTTTCCAATCCTTAGTAACAACTACAATCACATTCAAATAGATTTGAGATTTTTAATCTTGAAAATCACACAAACTGAGTTCATATATATAAACTGAAATTGATACTGTAAATAAGTTTGAAAAACACTGGAAAATGATTACAAAGTATTAAAAAGTTTGAACATACACTGGAAAACTTAGAATAATTAAAACGAGACAAGTAAATTAAAATTACACTAGTTATCTTCTCCTTCCTGCTTCAATCTTCTTTATAATGATTTATTCTTGTTCCTTGTCGACCTCTGATTAATTCCCACCTCATTCCAACCCTTGGATCATTGAAATTCATCATAACCGTGCACTTGGCACTTTTGGCGGGAAAAGGTAATTTGAGTGGGTATTTGCAATTAATGCAAATTGGTTGGATGTGGAGGTGGAGGGGGACAAGGTGTGAAGTGGGTAAGGAGCTGGGGAGGTGAGGTGGAAAGGGTAGTAGCAGATGGCAGTGATGGGGTGGACACAGGTGTTGGTGAGGAAGGGGATGAACAGTGGGGAGCGGGTTTTATTTTTAAACACTGGGTTTGGGCTTATATTGGGCTTGGGTAATAATAAGGGTTCGGTTTGGATTTTTTTGAATTAATAACACATAAGGACCATTTATGTAATTTAGTGAAAGTATAGGTGCTGGTTTTGACAAGTTTCCAAATTATTTTCAAGGACCAAACCTGCCAAATATAATAAACCAAGGATAATACATGTATTTATTTTCCATTTTAAACGTCCAAGGGCCTTTTATGTCATTTTTGAAACTTGAGGGACCAAACATGTAATTTCTCCAAAGTTTACCATAAGGACCAATTTTGTCATTTATGAATAGTACAAGGTTAATATTTGATAATTTTCACTTTTTAAATTAACCAAGGACCATTATTGACATTTTTCAAAGTTCAGGGACTAAAGTTGTCATTTTGTAAATTTTAAACTTTAAAGGGTTTATTTTGACAACTTTTGAATCTTATGGACCTTAAATAACATTTTGCTTTATTTTGATTTACCAGGGACTAATTTTGACAATTTTTGAAACTTGGGGGACTAAAACTGCCAATTATGCAAACTTGATACGTTTTTCATCTGATTTTGATATTTTTGCATTTAAAATACATAAAACACTTATTTGTGATATTTTTATCATTTTGATGCATTTCTGAGTGTTTTCAGATGTTTTTGCAGTCTAGATGGTACAAAAATGATGAGTATTTAGACACTCATCACAGAGCATGATATTTGAAAGTTTAAGATTAAGCATGGCTCTGTTCTTTTTTTTAAAACGGGTTACTACCTGAAATGCCAATAAGCCATCATTTTTCTCATTTTTTTTTCGATCGAACTTCATCTAAAGACCCGTGTCATTCTTTGAGTGACAAAACAAGATCCGTAGATGTTATCGAACTACAAAAAAACATGATAAAGAAACAATATTTTTGAAATTTTTCAAGATTTTCTAATTTTTATGAATTTTTAAAATTTTATATTCTTCTATTTTGGTTTTTGAAAAGATATATACTAAGAATAGATAGAGACGAACACCTTTACCCCTCGTCTTCTTCCTGAAGACGTTTGAGCGTTTCTGGTTGAAGGCTCTTTAAGCCTAGTCGTGGAAGAATAAACTCAAAACGTTCTCGAGAAAGAGCTTTGGTGAAGATGTTCGCTAGCTGATAGTCAGTCCTCACGAAGTATAGTTCAACCACACCATTTTCAACTTGTTCCCTGATGAAGTGATGTCGAATGTCGATGTGCTTTGCTCTAGAGTGTTGAACATTGTTGCAGCAGAGAGCAATGGCACTTTTGTCATCACAGTACAGAGGAACTTTGTTGAATACAAAGCCATAGTCAGATAATTGGGATCTCATCCATAAGATTTAAGCACAACAGGATGACATGGCTATGTATTCAGCTTCTGTAGAGGATATGGAAGTGCTCGTTTGTTTTTTTGAAGACCAGCTCACAAGCTTATCACCTAAAAATTGAGCACCACCTGACGTACTTTGACATGTATCTTGACATCCTGCATGGTCAGCATCTGCATAGGCCGTTAGTTACATACCGGTGTCCTTCGGGTACCAAAGTCCCATGTTAATAGCTCCTTGGAGATACCAAAAGACCCGTTTAACTGCTTCAAGGTGCTTTTTAGTAGGCTTAGCCTGATATCTAGCACACATGCATACAACGAACAAAATGTCAGGTCTACTGGCTGTGAGGTACATCAGGGATCCAATCATACTATGATATTTCGTTTGATCTACCATGATCCCTGAGTGGTCCTCATCCAGTTTTGTACGCTCCACCATAGGAGTGTCAACAGGGTCACTGGAGTTAAATCCAAATTTCTTTAAAATTTCATTTGCGTATTTAGATTGATTTACAAAAATGCCTCCGGGACTTTGTGAAATTTGTAATCCTAAAAAGAATGACATTTGTCCCATCATTGACATTTGAAATGTGGAGCCCATCTCCTTCGAAAATCGGTCACATTCATTAGGGTCGGTCGAGGCAAAGATAATGTCATCAACATATATTTGGAAATGGATTAAGTGTTTGCCTGACCTTCTGGTGAACAATGTCGGATCAATTGCTCCTTTGCTGAATCCATTAGATAGAAGAAACTTCGATAGCGTATCATACCATGCTCTAGGAGCTTGTTTCAAACCGTAAAGGGCCTTTTTCAAGCGATAGACATGAGTAGGATGCTCTGGATTCACAAAACCTTCTGGCTGGCTGACGTAAACCACCTCTTTCAGATCTCAATTAAGAAAGGCGGTTTTCACATCCATTTGATAAACTACCATGTTTTTGCTAGCAGCATTAGCCAAGAAGATTCTGATAGCCTCGATACGTGCAACAGGAGCAAAAGATTCCTCAAAGTCAATACCTTCTTCTTGACAATATCCTTTAGCAACTTACCTTGCCTTATTTGTCAGAACATCACCGTGCTCATCAAGCTTCACTTTGAAGATCCACTTGAGAGCAATGATCATAGCACAGTCTGGAATGGGTACTAATTCCCATACATCTAGTCGATCAAACTCATGAATTTCTTCTTGCATTGCATTAAACCAGCTGTCCTCGGACATTGCAGTTTTAACATCTTTCGGTTCGATCTTAGATTGTACTGAGTTGAAGAAGCACCATAAGGCATCTGTTGCTAGTTGTTTTCGAGTGGATACAGGTCGAGAGGGATTCCCAATGATGTTGTCTAATGGATGGTCATGTGTCCATTTTCTAAGGTGCTCGTATAGTTGTTGTTGAGGGACTAATGTAGCAGAGTTTGGATCCCCTGATGAAGATGGTTCAGGTGTTGGTTCAGGGGCAAATATGTTTTCAAACGGAGCATCTTCGGGAGTAGCAAAAGGGTTATTTCCATTAAAATTACCAATTCCATGATGTACAACCGATGATTGAGGAGATTATAAGTGTTCGGCTGCTGGTGCTTCTGGAGATAGAGACATAGAAACAGATGGATTTACTGTGATGATTGGTTCAGAAGCCACCACTGTAGATGATGAAGAAGATTGATTCTCATGAGGTTCATAGTATTCATCAAACATCGGATCAAACAGTTTCTTCAAATCTTTTTCAGATGAAGGTACATACGGAACAGTAGGGGAGTGATTCTCATCGAACGTGACGTGAATAGTTTCCATGATATCTCGAGTTCTTTTGTTGTAGATTCGGTAACCCTTTTTGTTTGATGCATAACCAACAAAAACTACAATGTCCGCTTTAGCTCTTAATTTACCTAAATCTTGACCGTCATTTGTTGGATAGCATCTGCATGGAGTTATTCCATGAGAGGTGTGTATAAAGGAACGATTTTGGGTGTAGCACGCCGTGGCAATGGCTTCAGCCCAGAGAAACATTGAAACCTTTGAGTAAATCAACATTGTTCTTGCGGCTTCCACAAGAGTTCGATTTCTTCTTTCAACAACACCGTTCTGTTGAGTAGTTCGTGGAACACTTCTTTGATGACTAATTCCAACACTTTCATAAAATAGACTTAAGTCTTTGTTAACGAACTCTGTGCCATTGTCTGTTCGAACAATTCTAACACTATTGTTAAGTCGAACCTGAAGCTGCTTGATAAGTTTGATGATGACATCTGGAGTTTCGTCTTTTGTCCTCAAAAACTTTACCCAAGTAAATCGAGAGTAGTCATCAACAAAGACTAAAATATATTTCTTCCCATTTATCGTTTGCACTCTCATTGGTCCACACAAATCCATATGAAGGGTATGAAGAACTTCCATTACAGATTTTGTGGGTTTGGGTTTGTGGGCATATTTCTTGCTTTTTCCCAATTGGCATGCTGAACAAAGATGATCTTTTTCATACTTCAATCTGGGTAAGCCTCTTACAAGATCCTTTCTGGAAAGCTTATTAATGGTGCCGAAGTTCAAGTGATTGAGACGACGATGCCATAACCATGATTTTGTTTTTGAAGCCTTTGACAACAAGCAGATTGGAGAAGACTTCATCATGTCTTCGATAGAGATGGTGTACAGATTTGAACCACGAGTTCCTCTTAACAGTTCCACACCATCAAGTTCTCTAACGAAACAAGTATGTTTTCTAAAAGCCACTTCTAGATCGGAATCACATAATTGACCAACAGAAAACAAGTTATGACCAAGACCTTCAACATAATATACCCTGGAGATTACACTATCGCCAACAACATAGTCTCCATATCCCATAATTGCACCAAAATGGTTGTTCCTGAATTTAACAGTCCCGATGAATTTACTCATGAAGTTCTCGAGCCGCGAGCGATAACATCCTGAGTCCAGGTACCACAGAACGATTTAGACGATCTGTAGTTGAACACAGACAAGAATGGATAACTGGATAATTGGGATCCCCATGCAAGAATGGGTTCCATTTGGTTAGTGCAATGTATTAGAGCACCAACATCAGAAATATAAGATATGACCTCATTAGTATTGGATGCAACCCTAGTAGTGGCAGTGGACCTATCGTAGTGTGAGCACTTCTTAAAGGTATGATTCTACCAGTAGGCTTCCATTTCTTAGAAGGCATAAAATTAGACATCTTAGGACAAGATTCATTCAATTTGAATTTCCGGCCAGTAGGTTTCCATTGATAACCCACATTAATAAAATTTTTGTTTCATTTCCGCTAAAGAATACAAGTTGTAGAGATTTTCTATTAGTTTGTTTGTGATTACATAAGAAATACTAACGATCTACGAGTGCTCAAGATCTATCAAGGTCTAACGTTTCAACAGAAATAATGATGCGAAAGTAATAACAAGCCTATATACATCTTAATATTGATCATGATGTAGTACATGGTAGTTGTGTATGTCGTTTATAGAAATGGTCTAGTTGTGAAAACATGTTTAGTTTATATATCATACTACCGTTCGGGCCATCACAATTCAGAGGTCATGTAGTAAACGTTCGAGGAGCTAGCACACTTTAATTCATAAATCCAACAACTCGTCGATCCATTTACCCAAATCCCTCACACGAAGCTCCCTAGTATTGTAGCACTTAGTAGATAAGACATATGGTTTGTTTATATATCATATGTGTCATATGGTTATACGGTTTGTAAAGTAGGTTTAGTTGTTTTCCGTAATTCGATTTTTACCGTTTTCAAAGTAAAATGAAAGTTGTGAAATCCTTAGGCTGTTTGATTATTTGGAAATATAATGTTTATAAGTTCTCGTCATTTCATAAATATGATCATTTGATAATGTAAGTATATAAAGTTATGTCGTCTGGTTTGTGTTGGTGTTGATTTGCCAAGGTTAAGACCTTAGTTAACGGTCTTGGGTAAATAAGCCTTGAGGCTTTAGCCATGGCTTTGCCGTGGCTTTGGTCTCGACTACCATGGTCTTGAGACTCAGCCTTGACCTTAGCCGTGGCTGTGGTCTCGGCTTAAGGCCATTAGGCCTCTTGGTTTGCCTTTAGTTGTGACAAAAGTATAGTCGTGAGACTATATATAGGGCAGTTTCAGTTTTTTGAAGGATAATTGCCTATTTAAGTGTTTTCAGCGCCCGAAGGAAAACTTTCGTGTTTTAACTTTTTGATGAAACGGACCAGAAGGCCTTGAAAAAAAACGGGCAGACCCTTAATAGATTCAATTTGGCAGTTTCGGCATTTTTGTTTTGCTAACTTCTTTTGGCCGTATCTTTTGAATCGTGTACTCGTTTTAGGTGATTCAAATTGCTACGTTTTCCTTGTAACACCCTCTTTAATAGTAGGTACTTGCATAAGGTCATAGGTACATATTTCTAGTCGTTTATCATAGTATAAAGTCACTAGTTTACTTGTTTTACTAGTTTGATAACATAAAACGATATATAAGTTTAGGCTTTGTATTAGAGATTTGTACATCATGAATCAATATAAATAGACATATATAGCATATAACAAGTATGAAATCAAGTAAAAATGATGAGTGAGCTAGGCTTGTCTTACAACTTTTGGCTTTCACTTAAGAAAGGAAATCAAGAAAAGAACTAGGACCACTAAACCTAAGCTTTCAACCAATCAACACAACCCTTTCTAACCCTTGATAGCCTTGATAAAACCCTTGTAGAAACCTTATGTACTCAGCTCCTATACCCTTGTGTAGCTCTTAATTCATCCATGGAATCACCAAACAAACTAGAGATTCATGTAGGGAATAACTATGCCTTTAACTTTGGTATGTAACTTGTAGTATGAAAATCAATGGATCATGGTGCTAGGATTTATTGTTGGGGCATTTGTTTTTAGAAGAAATGGAAGAGGATAGTCTCTTTTATAGATACAATGAGGAGGTGCAAGTATTAGATATTTAGGAAGCTTAGTGAAGAAGTTTGGTAAGTTTAGCTAGTTAAGTAAACACATGTATGCATCTAATAGTTCAAGACTTATCACTTAGGCACATGGCATGGTGAATCACCCCTATACACGTTAATATGATGGTTAGGGTGACTAGGTACTTATTTTTTGTATTATCTTGATTTACGGATGTCGTTTAGTCCCGATAACCGCTAACAGTAAATCGTAAAATCATAAAACTTAAAACCGGGTATCGTAAAAATATGAAACTTGTAGAAATGATTAAAATCATCATTATACTTCATAAAAAATATAAAATGAGTGATAAGTCTTATCGGGTGCTAAAATGCTGCTTAAAGCTGGAAACACGGGTCAAAAACGCGTAATACGCAGAACTGGAAAACGTAAAATTCCAAAACTTGTGTAATTGTCGTAAAATGGTAAAATTTCATATTTTTAATGTTTACAGTGTTTTATGGACATATGGGGATGCCCGAATGACGTTTAAACCCTAAAGTAATTCTCGGACACGGTTTTGTGAAATCGGTTCTGTATGGATTCAACGTACGTCGTCAGGACGACTTGTCGAGTTTCATTTATCTTGTCATTATGGTAACATAAAAAAAATTTATGGATGAATAGTAAAATTGAATAGTAACTTTTCAAAAAATATGAAAAGTAACCCGAAAATGCGGGTTGTTACAAATCCTAAAGAAACCATTTATATGAGGCAGCCACTTGGTTTTGAAGAATGAACAGGAAGCAAGGTATGTTTGCTGAATAAATCTCTTTACAATTTTAAGTTGTCTCCAAGGCAGTTGTATAAAAGGTTTGATGTGTATATGGTCATTCGCATCAGCTATGATAGCTGCATTTACTTAAAGGAGTTTGCACCAGGTATCTACATATATCTATTGTTGTATGTAGATGATATGTTGATTGCTAGTAGAAGCAAGTCTAAGATTGTATATACTAAGGGACTACTGCGAAAGGAGTTTGATATGAAAGAACTGGTCTAACTAGGAAGATACTTGGTATGTAGATTTTCAGGGATATGGGTAGCCGAACCTTGAATGTGTCAGTCGAGATACATGCTGAAAATTCTAAATAGCTTCATAGTGGATAATGGAAAGTCGGTATATGTGGCATTGGGAGCACACTTCAAGGTATCCTTGAAGGATTGTCCATCAAGTAACTGGGAAGTGGAAAGAATGAGTAAGGTCCCGTATGCGAATGTTGTAGGTAGTTTAATGTACTTGATGGTTCGAAATAAAAAAGATATTGTGTACGCTGTTATGATAGTGAGCAAGTATTTGGCGAATCCAGGTAAAAACCACTGGGAGGCAGTGAAGTGGATTTTGAAGTACTTATAGGGCACTACTGATTTATGTCTAGTGAATAGGAGAGATCAAGGGAAGCGCGTATATGTTGACTCTTTTGTGGATACAGATTATACTAAAAAAACCCTGGCAAGGATAGGTCGATAACCGGGTACGTGTTGATGGTGCTGTGTTGTGGGTTGAAAAGTAAATCTGCAATATGTTGTTTAATTATCTACAATAGAAGTGAAGTATATGGCGCTTATAGAAGCTGTTAAGGAAAGCATATGGCTTGAAGGTTTTCCAGTCGAGTTGGGTGTAAACCTAAGGTCAATGATTGTAAGTTGTGATAATCAATGGGCACTACATCTCTCAAGAAATGGAATGTTTCATGAGAGGACGAAGCATATCAACGTGAGGTATGGTATGTTTCCAAGATTAGTTAGGATAGAATTTGATTAGAATTAAGTCAATGTATGGTATGTTTCCTTGTGTAACATAGCTTGCTTGCGAGGCGAGTTATTTGCTTATTAGGGATGTTTATTTGAGTCGGCTGGGAACCAAAGCCAAGTCCTAGTCGGTTAGGGTTGCCCCTCACCTCTATAAATAGAGGCGGGGTGAAGGTCTTAACACACGCATCTTCTATTCTTTCCTTTGTAATACCGATTGAGGTTAATAAACAAGTAATCATTCGGTTAAACTTTGTGAGTATTCGGTTCTTTGTAGTCTCTCGTGTTTGCTACTTGTGCTCGATACAACTTGTGATCTAGCGTTCTGTTGACTGCGTTGGTTTTTTGTAATTGTCCAACAATTAGCTTTATAGAGGGCACGAAACATATGATTATAGTTTTAACATGTGTTCAGGAATTTGAACACTTGATATGCAAGAAATAAGTACAAAACAATTGTTTAGATTGGGGGCACATGTAACTTAAAGACGAGCACCTTCATTAATTCAGTCAATCTATTTTTAACTTATTTAACGTAAAATCTATAAGAATATACCTTTTGTAAGAAACTGGTTAAGGGCACCGCCCCTCTCTATTGCACACATGGCTTAGCCCCTCAAACATATTTAGTGTGTTTTTATTGGGGAGTTGCCCTTTCACTTATCGAGCAACTTAACTACTTTGACTCTCGATAAAGCGAAGTTAAAAAACTTTAGGGGCCAGGGACTAAATCTATACCTGCTCTCAGGGCCAGGGACAAACGACATCTAAAGTTTATTATTGACTAGACGAGTACCCGCTCCTAGCGGCAACGGTGTCTAGTTTTCTACAAAATTCTGACGACCTATAAGTTTCTTTCAACAAACTGTATTTGTAGCGTCAGAGAATCATTTTCGAATAACTATACTTCTGAAACATATTTAGTGTGTTTTCATTGGGGAGTTGCCCTTTCACTTATCGAGAAACTTAACTACTTTGACTCTCGATAAAGCGAAGTTAAAAAACTTTAGGGGCCAGGGACTAAATCTATACCTGCTCTCAGGGCCAGGGACAAACGACGTCTAAAGTTTATTATTGACTAGACGTGTACCCGCTCCTAGCGGCAACGGTGTCTAGTTTTCTACAAAATTCTGACGACCTATAAATTTCTTTCAACAAACTGTATTTGTAGCGTCAGAGAATCATTTTCGAATAACTATACTTCTGATGCGTGGTTGCATAGCAGCAGAAATATACATTTTTCAAGAAAATTATGTGGAGTCGATCTAAGTGTGGCAGTATATATCTAATAGGATTGTTTTAACTTTTAAGTTATTAAGATTTTAGTAATAATAGATTCAAGCATTACAAAAAGCAACGGTATTATGTAGTTGGCAATATTATATTGTAGTTTAGAGGTATAACGTACATGTGTGACCACCTTATCTTGTTTTGTCAGTAATTTAGGTAGTGATAACTATTTTTTTTACATGTGTAGCGTTTATTATTTCGTGTGTGGCTTTTAAACTTGTAACCTTACAAATTTAATATCACCATAATAAGATTATCTTGTACTATCTGTTTGCATAGATATTTTGTTTTGGGTAAAGGGCATTTTACCCGGTAAAATATATTACTTTAAAAAAACAGTTAAGTACAATGGAATGTGGCTGAAGTACCACATTAACCTCAAGCAATCGCTTGAACAACCACTAAATCATTTGTGATAGGCCACAAAATATCATCTAGCTACAAACAACTAGAAACCAAACGAAACTAGCATAAAATAAGACACATCAAACTTTATGCAAAACCAAAAAGAACAACCTATCCAAGTCTAATGTCATGGATGCTAGCAACCTTTAATTGGGCCGTAGAGAGACCACAATCATCAAAATAATCATCTTCATAAGTATTGTAGTCATATGTATCCTCTCTCCATTGCTCCAAAAGACTCTTTGTGTTGACTCCATCACCAAAATAATTATTCACGTTGTGATCTTCAAGGACCTCATCATCGTCACTGTCAGAAACAACCACATTTCCCACATTAGAGAATGGGTTACCTACCTTGGTTGAAGAAGTACTAGGCTTAGAAGCCTCAACCTGCACCTTCTCATTTACGTTACTCACAAGCTAATCTTGGGACCCCTTACTATTCGGTTGAAGCTCGTCAACATCCTCCTCAACCAACGAGTTTAAAACATCAAAAGAATTGGAAGACTTGGTGTTCATACTAGATTTATCATTAGAAGAAGAAGTCTTCTTTTGAACCTTAGGGTCCGAACCTTGATTGGTAGCTTCCATCGGTTTAGGCCTCCAAAAATTTGGTTTGGGCTTGTAAAGCCGAACACCACCAATAGGCCGAGTTTGAGAAGAAGTAGCCACACTCTTCCCTTTATTCTTACAATTCCGTACCTCGATGAAACCCTCTTCATGATTATCCACCGGATTAAATACCTTAGCTGCCACATTAATGTCATTAAAAACCGTCTCCTTAAAAAATTTCGGAAAATCTATAAGAGAATGCCCAAATGATTTACAATCACCACAATGATTTACAATCACCACAATGATTTACAATATATAAGAGAATGCATAGATATTTAAGCATTGTTCAAAGCTATTTATTTGGGGTACAAATAATTATCTCTAAAGATAATAATACTATTTAATTTTTGTGATTCTAATAAATATACATAACATTATTGATATACCGGACAAAGGGCTATACAATATATATTAACTTTTAAAAGACGATTCATATATGCTAGTCCCTTAAGTGGTGTAAGACCAACATTTTTCAAAATAACATTATACAAATGACAACGTACATGTGTCAAAACAAAATAAACAACAAAAAACTATAATTACTTGTTCTATCAATTTTCCAAAATTTTTATGGGTTCCACAACTACTTCATCATATCTCATATAATTTTGTCAAATTTGAAATCTGGTTCGACCCGGGTGGTTCAACCGGTTGAACCGTTCCGGTAAAAAAAACAAGTCGATTTAAACCAAGTCAACCCGACAGGTTGGGTCGAAAACAAGTCAAATTAAATCGGGTCAACCCGTCGGGTTTGAAGCGTCCCGAGTCAACCCGGTTTTCAATGTGTATTAATAGTTTCCTTTTGAAATATATGTCTTCATCATTTCCACTTTTAGTTTCACCTTTTTACTTTTTACTTTTTACTTTTTTGCTTTTTCCTTTATATGTAGTATATAGCAGGTACTCGAGCGTTTTGGCGGTGGGTACCCTGTGACGATTAACCGCAGAAATAGATCTCGATGAGACCTGATTCACCAGTTTGTATCTGTTTCAACGGGTCCTCTCTAGTTCATTTTTGGATGGCTTTAATTGATTAGCCGAATTGGTGGCGACACCGGTTCCCGGTTGAACACGTTGGTCCGGTTCGGTCCGATTTTCAAAACTATATGTAACATCAACTTGTTAGCTTGTATGAATTTTTGTGTGTTTTATTAACTTGTATAATGTGTATAATAACATGTACTTTTCATTTTAGGCTGTTTTAAAAATATCATTACATAGTGTGTTTAATTATTTTATATTTTGGATTATGTTATAGCTTTTTTAAATTGTACGTTATGAAAATTTTATTGTACTTTTTAGTAAGGGGTGTTTTAATTGGTTGCTTTTAATTTGATATATGTGCTTTTAATTTGTTATACAATGTGACTAAATTATTGTACTTTTAAGTAATAGGTCTCATGCCATGTAAGACACTTAATAGACTGAGTAACTTAGGATAGGTAGGTGCTAGACCTTGATAGAATCCAATCACCTCCTTTTCACCTCATCTGTTAGCGGGATCTCTAGACTAAAGCTAGCCGGATCCCTCTAGTGAGGGAACCGGTGGAACCGGGGAACAGAAGGTACATTATCTCTTGAGATAATCATTTCAAATATCCTTTTTCCATTCAAACACTTGCTCAACACTTAGGATTATCAGTTTCTTATATGTTTATAAATGAGTTGCGTTTATATGATTATTTACGTGTTTTTTCTTTTCTTTTTATGATATTATGTGAACAGTTTCTCCATTTGTATAAATGTTTTCCTTTTGTAGTAACTCATTTGGATTCTTGTAGGTTGACTATGGTCGATTTCATCATCAAGTCAAGTTGTCCTTATTCGTATATTTTTTTATATATTCCTAATCTTGCATCATCCTAACCATCTTCCTCCACTTTTGTCACTAATCACAAAGTCATCATGTCTACCACCTCTATTGAGTCATCAACCGAGTCAACAAAAAGAGTCACCTGGATACCTTTCATCACCATCCCTTACTACTCTTGAGTTACTTTATTACCTAGTAAAACTTGACCTCTCATCACCTCTACCACAACTTCCATACCTCTAAGTCATAATGATGATTTCTATCATCATCACCATGTCCAAGGTCTAGTTCATGAACTACGTGATGAAGTATGTTTCATGTTCTACCACATCCTACTTGTGTCAACCACAACCTCAAACCACAAGCTACTTGTGTCAACCACATTCTACAAGTGTCTCACTACCACTACAATTCATGGTCACTCAACCATCCTCCACAAACATCTACGTTATCAAAAGCCAAGTGAATTTCATAATGAAATGCGTCTCATCCCCAAATACATTTATTTTCTCATCTTGAACAACCTTACAACCTCTAAACCAACCACGATGATGCAAGTAGTAGGATTATTCTCTTTTTGACACTAATCCTTTCTTTGTAGGTTCATATATATACACTTTGATGTGTATGGGATTCTCGTCTATATATGGACGAAATTTTACACTAATTTTTTCTTTGTAGGTTCACTCATATACATGGGTTTGTATATGGCACACTTGTCTTCGGACGAGGTTTACTTATTTTTTTTAGGTTCTTCTTGATGCCCTCGAGCTAGGGGGAGCTTCCGTCGAGCATCAACAAAGTGCATCATATAACTCGTCCAACGACGAATATATTTTTTCACCAATTTTTTGTTTTGTAGATTTTCAAAACACACTTGGAGCACTTGACGTCCTCAATAAAGAGGAGCTTTCGTCAAACCAAAATGATTGCAAATTTTGCAATACTTTCGTCTTAGCTTTCTAAAATACTTGACGCCCTTAACAAGGGGGAGCATGCACACATTCATTCTTCAAAATTCCTTTATGTTTCAACAAAAGGGAGATTCCTTTCTCATCATATATATATTTTTTTCATTCCTTAACACTAACCTTGATGTAGGTTAAGCCTCAAAATTTTGATCCATTAATCCGTTGGCAACAATGGTTATAATTCAAAGGATCTTTCTACGTATTTTTTTTGTGTGATTCTCTAGGTTCCTCTTAAAGGCGAGATCATCACCTCTTGAAGACGTGCAAGCTCAAAGTCATGAGTTGCTAAGCTTCGTCATCATTAAGACCACTGAATTGAATCTTGTTGATAATTATTCTCTTCCTCCATTAGTGTTTCGTGTTGAATGTTGGCGTGGTGTGCCAATTAGAGCAATAAGGTGTTTTCAATTTAACTTCACTAAGGATGATGCAAACTCGCCATTCTTGGGAGAAATTAAGTTTAAACTCCAAGGGCACACCCTTTTTGTTTCGACAAAAGGGGGAGAAGAGTGTAAACGGAGAAGGTAATGTATAGGAAGTACAGACACAAGTAATCTTTGCCATTTTACCTATCTATTACGTTTACATATATTTTTTCATCATCAAAAAGGGGGAGATTGTTAGTGCAAATATTACGATATTTAATCCATACAGTCTCGTTTGTTTTGTTGATGACAAACATGTAACTTGTAATACATAACTTAAAATGTATAAGTTACTTGTAATTATATTTTGTCTCAACGTACTATCAACATCACTCGACAACTCAAGTCCTTGTATGCTACAACACAGGTTCGTACATGTTTGTTATGTTGCGTTATGATCAAACCTCTAACAAACCATTAAACATGTTTAGTTAAACACTTAAGTAATCTTGGTTACTTACATTTTATGAAATACATAAACAAAAGTAAATGTGTTGGATAAATACCATGATCCATAACCTATACCCGTGACCCAAAGTCCATAACCCACTTTCTAGATACATTGTATCTAGTTGGGTACCCATGACCCAAAGTCCATGACCCATGACCCATGGGTAAAGAGGAGCGTCCCACGGATCCCTCTAACTTCCCATGGATCCCTTGGATTACAAGGGCCAGATCCCTCTCAGAAGGGATCCTTGGGGCAGAAGCTTGTCTTGGCCTTTTTGCCTATAAATAGCAAACCACTTCTTACCATTTCTTCACACCTTTACACATAGTTTCTCTCCACCATTTCTAGCATATTTAGATCATTAGGAAACATGTAAACCACCCTCATCACATATGATCGTAATGCTTTTAACTTTCATTTGTTGTAAGCATACTCCCGAAGTGATCCTCCAAAGCAAGCCTAGAGCTCTTGCATCCTTACCTACTGAAGTGATCACCTATCACAAGCATACAAGCACATGAAGATCTTCTATAACAAGCTTTGGGAACTTGTCATCTTCATTAATAGAAGACTAACTACATCATGCTTTGTATTCTTGATGTTTGGTTTAGGATTTCATATCCATTAGACACATTGTCTTGGACATTGTCTAGTATCATATTCTTGTATCTATAACTAGATTGTATGGTTTATGTGTTTGTGCCACAAAACACAAGGTTTGTTATGTTGGGCCACAAAACATAACGGGTGTCATAGATGTGTCGTGTTGGTCGGGTAATGGTTCCTCCTTTGTAATGGAACCCGGTATCTAGCCTTGTACCAGATAAAGTGTAGGCGATGTTGTGATAGGTTTGGTTCTACCTCGTGGAAGGACTCGGTATCTAACCTTGTACCAGATAAAGTGTAGGCGATATTGTGATAGGTTTGGTTCTACCTCGTGGAAGGACTCAGTATCTAGCCTTGTACTGGATAAAGTGTAGGCGACGTTGTGATAGGTTTGGTTTTACCTCGTGGAAGAACTCGCTGTTTAGCTTAGTACCGGAAAAAGTGTAAGCAACGTTGTATAAGGTTTTCTCCGCCAAGAATGGAGTTTGTTGATCTAGTGAAGTAACTCTTGATTTGGATACTCGGGGAGTGGAGTAGGGCGAAGAGGAGATTCGTGACCAAACCACTATAAATCCTCGTGTTGGTTTGTCTATCCTTTTACTTATCGCTTTACTTTTATTCTTGCTTTATATTTTTGATTGTCTATGTGGTTGATGTTTATGTGTGTGATGCATACTTGGTCTTTCATATAGTCATAAACTATATTTAACACTTTACATGTTATGACACGCTTGATCAAGAAAAACAAATCGGACTAATAATGGTGAAACTTAATTTATAATGAACCATTAATCTTGCGGAATTTTATGTGATATTAAGGGGTTGGCCTTACATACCGTAATGCGTTAAATGCATCCTCGCGTCGAGATTAGCAAATGCGATGGTTTATACTATATTTGATACAAATGTTTTAAGTTTGAAACGGAAACGTATTCACCCCCCCCCCTACGTTTTCACATAGTATGTATTTCATGTGTTCGTCTGCATTTTTTATCTAGTCTTTTCTAGAGAGATTTTGGTTGGGAATTACACAATGCAATGTGAATGTAAAAGTATGTACTAGTGTATATTTTAGGTTTATCTTACTTTCACTATTATGACATCCTAGTTATTTTGCATTTCAGGTTTATTTTTAGATGAATTATTATTAGTGAAATGGGAAAGTTATGTATCTGTATTCGTTTATTTATATTTTCAGATTTTTTGTGAGATTTGTGAACCAAAAGAAATGTGAGAAAAATTGAAAAGTGAGAGAAAAAAAGGAGAGGTTGAGTGAATTGTTGGTTTGCCTAAGCTTAATCAACTTTGTTGTTATATTATTTATTAGTTGATACGTTATATAAATCAACACTGTATCAAATATAAACCAACTATGTGTTTTTAAGTTATTGTATTGGTGGTCGTTATTAACCACCATTGTTCTGTTATTTTTGTGATTTGAGGGAGTTGGTTGTTCATTTAAATCAACTAGATATGTTTTATGGTATGTCGATGATGATTATTGAGATGTCTTTGAGTCTAATACGTGTGTGTCACTAAAGCGTGCATTTTTCTCGTTAAAGCGTGAGTTAGTCAAAGTCTTGTAGAGTTTGTGGTTCGATTGTAGCTAGCAATATTGCTTTGTTTAGACTTAATCTATTTGTTTGCTCTTTTTGTTTTTAACAATTCCTAAATTCATGTCTTAATCCTATCTTTTTAAACCCGTAAGCCTTTTATTGTTTAACCCATTTGTCGTTTAGATTAGTTACATCTGGACTCTATTAGTAGAGAAGTGTA
This sequence comes from Chrysanthemum seticuspe, assembly GCA_019973895.1. Lineage (NCBI taxonomy): Eukaryota > Viridiplantae > Streptophyta > Magnoliopsida > Asterales > Asteraceae > Chrysanthemum > Chrysanthemum seticuspe. Next base: position 226,185,181 of record BPTQ01000005.1, read on the forward strand.
TGATTTCCAAGCTTATGATAGAATACTCGTCACGACCGATCAATTAAGTGATTCACTAAATGTTACCGCATAGATCGAGTGTTTTCATTTCTATCTGCGAGGTGTTTGGTTGTGTGTACTTTTGATTGAGTAATTTATCTAAACTTTATTTCCTGGAATTTTGTTTAGGAAATGTTTTTATAAGTTAAAGTAGACAGTCTACTTGAGGACAAGTAGAAGTCAAGTGGATGTGATTAAATAAGTAGTGTTTTTATGCATCATTTATCCTATATATTTGGCTCTTTTACTATGTTTTATATAAGAATCATTTCTAAATCATTTACTTTTCTCATTCTTAGCAATTTTGGAGCAAAAATGGAAAAGACTTGGAAAATGATGTTATTTGTAGCATAAACAAAAAAATGGTTGTTCATATAATTAATACGGTGAATATATACAAATGGGGATATGTCGTATACTTTACTTAGAAGATTGCAAGACTTTCCTTTATTCTAAGGAATACGATGTATCATTAAATGGGTATACGTTACTTAGCCGTTTTGATGAATGATGGATATAAGAAGAATACGGTGTATGCAATTCTGAGGATACGCCGTATAGGAGCCCTAGCCAAACAATACCTAATACGGGTTTACAAGGAATACAATATATATAATTCCATGAAGATGTCGTATAAAAGGATGGTGATTCGGTTGACCATAATATTTTATTGATTGGAGCCCATGTTTGATATTGGATACGGCGTATCCAACTTGAATACACCGTATCGGTGTCAGTTTTAGTAAACTATAAATACGAGCCCTAACCACGACTTAGGGCATCATTCTTTCCACCCTTGGCGATTCTGAGACGATTTCTAAAGGCAAGAAAGGCAGAATACACCATTCCACCATTAAAGAACATCTCGTATCATTACATTTAGTTTAATCAATCAGCCAGTGTATCGTTTTCACTATGAGTACTATTCGTTTGAATTTGGTTCATACTTTGTGCTCTGTTATTGCGATCATGGGCTAACACCCTTTGGTGTTAGCGAAGTTTATGACTATTATGTTTAATTGATTCATTTACTTCATCCTAATATGCTTTTGTTAGATATTTTACATATATGTTATTGGATTCGTTTACTTGTTTATTTTATGTCGTCTATTGCTAGATTATGAATTATTAGATGACCAATATGTGATTTATCATCCTTATCATGATGGTAGGTTAGTAACACAGGGATACTTAGGACTAGAGGTGGACCAAGCCGTAAGTTAGGTGAATTATAACTAAAACAAGTAAGTTAGCACATGTTATCCTATAGATGACCGTACGTGGGAGAATATGTAGTACTATGACCATTAGGCTATCAAGATAAATCATTTGAAGTAGTTGTCACTCTTATTGCATTATATTGATTACTTAACCCCATCACAGTTGAGGGTTGGGGGTTAATATTCATAGGACTAGGTAACTGTGACCATCTGGCCTAACGTGCATTTGATTCACCAACGGAAGCATGATTAGGACATTGAACTTGTAGACGAATCAGGAAAACATATTAGGATGAACTTTGCGAGCACGTTCTTCTCCCATCGAGCACAACTTAGTTAATTTATCTTTTTTAGTTTATTTATTTGTTTAAGTAATTGAATCGTGCTAATCTCTCAAATTCAACCCCCTTTATGTGTCTAGATTAGTTTAGTAATTTCCATTAGATTTAGCTTAAGTCATTTCACTCTTTGTGAACGACCCGTACTTACCATCCTAGCTATAGCTGATCGGGTACACAGCCCATTAGTGTTAGTCGATAGGTTAGTTCAAATTTATAAATTTAAGACTATATTATAACACATCAAAGTGTAGGAGGGATTTATTTTTATTTTTTAGGAGTTTCATGTTGGTATGGTTTTGTTCGGTGATAATAGAGCATGTGCCATCAAGTGGATAGGGAAGTAGGAGTACAAATGAAGGATGTTTCAAGTTTTTAACTTGAGAATGTGCGTTACATTTCGGACTTGAAGAGAAATTTGATATATTTGGGCACTTTGGATCGAGAGGCTTTACCATGAAGTTGCAAAATGAAAGAGTAAAAGTGATCAAGGGTTCTTCAATGGTTTTGTCAGGAACTATGAAGGAAAATTGTGTGTACTCCTTGGATAGTTAGGCTGAGTCGGGTGAAGCTAGTGTTGGTATAATAGATAAGGAGAGTCTTGCACAGGTGTGACTTAAATGCCTAGGTAACAATAGTGAAGCAAGCTTGAATAGACTTAAAAGAAGAGATGTGCTGGGGAAGAACGGTCGGCTAGTGTAAGTTTTGGTCGAGATGAACATACAACATAGGGATTTGTAGACTATGTCCATGCGGATCTCTAGGGCCCTTCTCGGGTGGAATTGCTGAGTGGTTTTCGGTAATTCTTATCGATTGTTGATGATTATTTAAGTAGGTTTTGGGTTTATTTTCTTAGACACAAGAATGAGGCGCTCAGAAAGTTCAAGGAGTAGAAGCAATTAATGGAAAACTAGACAGGTAGAAAACTAAAAAAACTGTGAATGTATAATGGTTCGGAGTTTTGTAATCAGAAGTTTAATGACTTATGCAAGATAAGCGAGATATCAAGACATTTGACAATTGCAGAAACTCCGCAACAGAATGATTCAGCTGAATGAATGAACAAGACTCTCTTGAACAAGGTTAGGTGTTTACTAATTCAGTCTAGTTTCCATATTCATTTTGGGCAGAAGCAACGATGATGACAACATATCTGATCAATATGTTTCCATCTACGGGATTGGAGAAAAAGACAGCTTGGAATTATGGCCAGGACATCTGATAAATTACGAGATGTTGAAAATATTTGGTTGCATTGCTTATTCACATGTGATTCATGGGAAGCTTAAGACTAGAGCTATAAAATGCATATTCCTGAGGTATCCTGATGGTGTGAAGGGATACAAATTATGGAGGTTGGATGATGTTAAAATGAAGATAATCATAAGTAGGGATGTGGTGTTTAATGAGAGCCTTATGTATAAAGATACTCTCAAGGGTGTTGGTGTTTCAGATTCTGAGAAGGAAGTTGGGTTTGAGGTAGTACTTCATGGAAGTAGGGCCGAACCAACTATGAGTCCTCATACTAGGAAAATCTAGGGTATGAAGATGAGGGACGAGATACATAAAAAATATGCAGAAGATGCAAGGCCTCAATAAGATAATCTAGACAACTATAATCTGGTGTGTGATAGACCTAAGTAACAACGACTATACCTTCAAGGTATAGCGATGAAGGTAATGTATCATTGTCTAGACTATCAAGGTTTAGGGAAGAATATGATATATCGGCTTATGTGTTTGATATTTCTAAAGAATAAGATACACGTGAACTTATCACATTCTAGTATTAACTCATCTGAAAAATGTGGGGTTTGTGCTTTGGAGGAAGAGATAAGTTCCTTAAAGAAGAATTATACTTGGGAGTTGGTCGATCAACCACCTGGTCAAAAGCTGGTAAGATGCAAGTGGTTATATAAGATTAAAGAAGGGTTTGAAGATGGTCAGAATCCAAGGTACAAAGCATGGTTGGTAGCTTGAGGGTTTACACAATGAGCAGGGATTAACTACAATGAGGTATTTTCACCTGAGGTTTGACATACATCTATTACGGAGATACTCTCATTAACTGCATGTGAAGATTACGAGTTGGATCAACTTGCTTAGAAGACAACATTTTTACATGATAAACCTGAAGAAACCATTTATATGAGGCAGCCGCTTGGTTTTGAAGAATGAACGGGCAGCAAGGTATGCTTGCTGAATAAATCTCTTTACATTTTTAAATAGTCTCCAAGGCAGTTGTATAAAACGTTTGATGTGTACATGGTCATTCGCATCAGCTATGATAGCTGCATTTATTTAAAGGAGTTTGCACCAGGTATCTACATATATCTATTGTTGTACGTAGATGATATGTTGATTGCTTGTAAAAGAAAGTCTAAGATTGTATATACTAAGGGACTGCTGCGAAAAGAGTTTGATATGAAAGAACTGGTCCAACTAGGAAGATACTTGGTATGTAGATTTTCAGGGATATGGGTAGCCGAACCTTGAATGTCTCAATCGAGATACATGCTGAAAATTCTAAATAGCTTCATAGTGGATAATGAAAAGTCGGTCTCTATGCCATTGGGAGCACACTTCAAGGTATCCTTGAAGGATTGTCCATCAAGTGACTGGGAAGTGGAAAGAATGAGTAAGGTCCTGTATGCGAATATTGTAGGTAGTTTAATGTACTTGATGGTTTGAACTAAACCAGATATTGTGTACGCTGTTAGGATAGTGAGCAGGTATTTGGTGAATCCAGGTAAAAACCACTGGGAGGCAGTGAAGTGGATTTTGAAGTACTTATAGGGCACTACTGATTTAGGTCTAGTAAATAGGAGAGATCAAGGGACGCACGTGGATGTTGACTCTTTCATGGATACAGATTATACTAAAAAAAAACCCTGACAAGGATAGGTCGATAACCGGGTACGTGTTGATGGTGTTGTGTTGTGGGTTGAAAAGCAACTCTGCAACATGTTGTTTCATTATCTACTGCAGAAGCGAAGTATATGGCGCTTATAGAAGCTGTAAGGAAATCATATGGCTTGAAGGTTTTCCAGCCGAGGTGGGAGTAAACCTGAGGTCAATGATTGTAAATTGTGATAATCAATTGGCACTACATCTATCAAGAAATGGAATGTTTCATGAGAGGACGATGCATATCAACGTGAGGTATGGTATGTTTCCAACATTAGTTAGGATAGCATTTGATTATAATTAAGTCAATGTATGGTATGTTTCCTTGTGTAACATTGCTTGCCTAGTTATTTGCTTATTAGGGATGTTTATTTGAGTCGGCTGGAAACCAAAGCCAAGTCCTAGTCGGTTAGGGTTGCCCCTCACCTCTATAAATAGAGGCGGGGTGAAGGTCTTAACACACGCATCTTCTATTCTTTCCTTTGTAATACCGATTGAGGTTAATAAACAAGTAATCATTCGGTTAAACTTTGTGAGTATTCGGTTCTTTGTAGTCTCTCGTGTTTGCTACTTGTGCTCGATACAACTTGTGATCTAGCGTTCTGTTGACCGCGTTGTTTTTTTGTAATTGTCCAACAATTAGCTTTATAGAGGGCACGAAACATATGATTATAGTTTTAACATGTGTTCAGGAATTTGAACACTTGATATGCAAAAAATAAGTACAAAACAATTGTTTAGATTGGGGGCACATGTAACTTAAAGACGAGCACCTTCATTAATTCAGTCAATCTATTTTTAACTTATTTAACGTAAAATCTATAAGAATATACCTTTTGTAAGAAACTGGTTAAGGGCACCGCCCCTCTCTATTGCACACATGGCTTAGCCCCTCAAACATATTTAGTGTGTTTTTCCTAGTGAATTGGGGAGTTGCCCTTTCACTTATCGAGTAACTTAACTACTTTTTTTGGAATTATATAACATGACAATCAAATATAAAACACATATACATGAAAGAAAGCATGTGGAAGCGTAAAGAAACGATTAATGAATAATTAATTAACGTAAATATAAAGTATGCGTACCTTTTTTATTCTAGCCGAACAAGAATCAAATCCACAAAACTAGCAAGTGATGAACCCTAATTAGGGTTTATAAGATTATAAGAATTACCCCTTAACGATTTTGTAATTCAATCCAAGATACCAACAAAAGTATGTTAGTATCACGTTCTTGTACACATGTACTAAATCAAATTAAAGTAATGCTAGTTTTAATCACATGAAACAATTTTTGTTTTGGAAAACAAATGGATCGACACCCTTGGGAGGTGGTCGACCAAATTCAAGCAAAAACACACACAAACACTTTTAGGTTTTAGCTTATGAGTACAAGAGATGCAAAACCAAGACCCTAAGCCTTGTATATATACTCAACATAACTTGGTGAACAAGTTGAGTTTGGGTTGGGTTGGGAAACCCCCTTGCCGATCGGTTATGTGATTCCCAAGGGATTCCGGAACCTTCCCGATCTCTATTTTGCAATCTAGTCCTTCCAATTAACATTTAACGATTTTTAGTCTATTACACGTAATTAACTTCACGTCCGTTATATATTATTTCATGTAATTAATAAATAAATATGACATTTACATTTAATTATTAACTTTAATTCTCATACGTAAAGCGTGCAATCTCGTGGTCTCGAGTTCGATCCTAACTCATGACTACTAATTTATATCCATAAAACCAACAGCTCCTACTTGGATATATCTTAATAGAATGATCATATCGGTTAGCGTCTAGCAACACTTCGATGCCTCTAGTACAACTCGAGCAAGGCTCCTGGAAACCTTTTAATAATTTATCATTATTATTATCCTTTTGTTTCTAATACCACGTTAAATAAAGATATGGATTTAAGTCATTCTTTATTCAACTATTATGTTTCTCGTTTTAAGTGACTGACCCAGATTACCAAATCTTTTGAACATATTCAGGGGAGATCTTGGGTGCGGCCGCACAAACATCTTGTCAACCTTACGAGGGACCCAGCAGTATTAAACTCCAAATAAATTTGAAGGAACAAATTCTATCTTGACTACGAGACTAACCCACAAACTTTGTAACACTTCTGGAAACAACCCTTAAGACACTTATCTGGTATCTCAAGTCTGAGGATAACTATTCACAATTTACTTATAACAATATACACAAAGTAAATTATGTAGTTGGGATAAGTCCTCTATTCAATTCATCGAATATCATCTGAAATTGGTATGCATTCTAATCAATATACTTTCAAGTATATTATACCACATCTCTCAGATTTGTCTTAGTTTAATGATACTCTCATATCATTAATCGACAATGGAAAATTTAGAATAACTTAGTTACTCATGGATTAAACATGCAAATATAGGACAAAAATATTATAAATGAAAATAAACATAATCAAAATTTTATTTCATCAAAATAACAAATATTTACAATATTCTTTATCCAAATACTAATCACAGTTTTGCATGAAACTATTAGCTAAACGAAGTCCAATGCCATTGGCAAATCCAATAAGCTTTTCTCTAGGTAAAGCCTTAGTGAAAGGATCAGCTAAGTTGTCATCTGTGTGAACTTTCAATAGATTAATTTCACCTTCACGTACTTGTTCCCGAACATAGTGATACTTCCGTAGAAAATGTCTGGTGCCCTTCATGACTCCAGGTTTATTGGAAAATATGATTGCAGCAGAATTGTCACAATACATATCAATAGGCGATTCAATTGAAGGCATAACACCAAGCCCTAAAATGAATTTCCTAATCCAAACAGCCTCCATTGCAGCTTTTGAAGCAACTATGTATTCGGCCTCTATCGCAAACATCGCAATCGTGCTCTGCTTCTTGCTCTTCCAGTCAACTGCTCCTCCATTGATGAAAAAGACATAACCCGTCTGAGACTTCGTATCATTAATATGTGTCTAAATACACATATATTTGTATTATATAAACCCACAAAAACAACCAAAAACACACAAATGACTTTCAAAATGATACAAATTCATGAAAATGTGTTTTTATGTGATTCAGGTACAAAAGATTGAAAAACAAGTGAAACTTGATCAATTTCACAACAATTGTCGTTTTCAGTCCCTGGAATTACACAAATTGTCAAAACTAGTCCCTAAATGTTTTAAATGAATGAAAAGTCAACTTAAGTCCTTGGGAAATCAAAAATGTTCACAAAACATCCCTGGACAAAAGTTTACACAAAATGGCAATTTTTACCCCTCAAGTTACAAAATTGGCAAAAATGGTCCCTGGGTATTCTAAACTTGGAATTTTACAAATAATACCCTTGTACTATGCATGATTGAAAATTTGGAACATTTTGATAAACTTTTGGAAATTTACAACTTTAGTCCCTAAAGATCCAAAAATTACATTTAAGGTCCTTAAAGTTTAAAAATACAATAAATATACAACTTTGGTCCTTGTGTTATTATGAATGGCAGTTTTGGTCCCTTGAAGGAAGTTTGGAAAGTTGGCAATTAAGGTCCCTCAAGTTTCAGCTTTGACACATTTGGTCCTTGGGCTTTTGTTACTATCAAAACCAAACCGGATCCTAATACTACCCTAGGCCCAAATCCTTGGCCCAAAACCAACCCACCCTTTGTATTATTAGCTCGGTCAACGCAAGTCAAACCGAAGAAAAAACGCGCCCTAATACCAGTGACACTGTAGACTCTCCTCTTCACCTCTGTATACCCAAAACCAGAGTGGTTTTCCACAATTTTCAACCCCTCACCTCACCTTCTCCTTACTTTGTCCCCCCTCCACCTCCACATACACCCAAATCCAATTAATGTCTAAACCTGCTCAAAAGGAAATTTGGCGCCAAAACACCACTTGGACGGTTTTGATGCATTTGACCAATCCAAGGGCTCAAAAGTAGTGGGAAAGATTCAGAGGACTAGTGGGAGTATTCTTGGTGTATAAAGGAGAGAAGAAAAAGAGGAGTAGTCACTTTGGCCTTAAGCCTTAGTCAAGTAGTTGTAGTTTTTATTGTTTTCTTAGTTAAAAATGTCTTTTAATCTTGAAAATGTTGTATTTTATCTTTAAGTAGTGTAATGAAACCTTCTTTTCAGTTTAATTCCAGTTTAACTTCAGTTTCAAGTTTTTGCTCAATTCCTTTAAGTTTCATGTTATTCGAATTCTAGTTAACTAGTTGTTTTGTGGATTCTTTAAGCTACATAAGCTCTTGACAAAAGCTCATTTAGTTTTTAGATTCATATAAACAAGTTTAACCTTTAAATTCAGAAAAGAAAATAAAAAAATCCAAAAAGTCAATGAAAGTCAACTTGTGGTCTCATAAGCAGTGCTATGGTATGGAAGCTAAGCTGGATGGTTTTCTGGTTCCTAGCTTGTTGACACCAAGCTAGGAGTGGTTTTTGGACCTTGGTACTCATTTTTCATCTTGATCACATGTAAGTTCCATTTTTACCAATTTTTACAAGTTACTGTGTTATCACCTTTTATGCTTTGATTTCTATGTTTCTCTGTTCCTTTGTGTTTGTTTGATGTTATTATAAGTTAATATAAGGTGTTTGTTCATTAAAATCAGTTGTGCTTAAAAATGGAAAGCTACTCAGTTGAAATGCAAAATTGACAAGTTTGTGTTTTTGGCCTGTGTTCTTGAAGTTTATTGCTCAAATGATCTTAATATGTTAAAATATAATGTTTGGATTCTGTTTTATGCTTAAATTCATTGAAACCTTTGAATTTCATGTGACAAGTGATGTTTAAAGGACTGTTTGGATTTGGCAAGATTTAGGATCTTGAGCTTGTTTGTGTTGTTTGTTTATGCTTGCTTTATGTCACATACACACCTTATATCTCATCCAAGTCATAAAAAGCAGTCTTCATTTGATCAAAAGTCAACATTGCACTTGATCTCATATTGTGTGCTAACTGTTGTGTTTTTATGATCCTTGATCATCATTTTGTGTTTATAAGTTGAAAAGAGTGCTCAAATCAGTCTTAGTATACCTTAAAACAACATAATCAGTGTGTAGATTTGATCTAAAGTTCACTTTGGTCAACTTTGTAGTTGTTCTTAAAAAGTCAAAATCTCATAAGGTCGTTTTTGAATAAAATTTGGAATTTCACTGTGGGCTTATTAGTAGGATTCAGTTTATGATCTTGTGGATTTTTAAAGTCTAGTTGCTTAAGAAAATTGCAAAAATACTAGTTTACTATTTCTCAGCTTATAGAGTACTTATTTCATAGCTTATTTTTGGTCCTTGTCTGAAAAGCATGCCCTGCACCACAGTTTTATGGTCAAGTTCATGAGCTTGCAGAAGCCTCATTACTTGACCATAGCTTGTGAGTTTTACTTCTTTGTGTAGCCTTTGTGGCCTTTTTATTATGCTCATATCTGTTTTTACATTTTTAGCTTATTAGCCTAGCTTAATCTATCCATCTATTTTGTCTCATTTTGCCCACTCAACTGAAGCAAACAGTTGAGTGGGGCTTGTCAAATAAGTTCTTAAAAGCTCCTTAATGAGCTTGAGATTGTGATTCTTGGCTTTGTGAGAAGATAAGTAGTCCATCTCAATGTCTCAGTATAAGTTGAGCTTATTAGAGCTTATTTGATAGGTTCAAATGAGCTTGATGTTTGCCCATTCACAACAATGGACTGCTTATGCAGTCCATTTGCACCATTTCCTTCAAGCTCTCATAAGCTCAATAGTGATCACTTTCCTGTGTGGCTTGGTTTTTTAGGAAGCCTAGCAAGCCAACTTTTTGATCATGTGCTTATATCCTAGCTTGTGGCTCATTTATAAGGGCTGCAACATGTATTAGTCTTGTCCCAAAACTCAGCATTCACTGACTCAGCTTGAGCTGAGTCAGTGGTCTGGTAGCATCTTCATAAGCTTCTATTAAGCTCATCAGTGGGTCCCACTTGATGAGCTTTGGCTTTTTGGAAAGCCAACCAGCTCAGCTTGCTACCCCAATTCCTATTTTGCCATGATAAGCTTAATCTCTTAGCTTATTTTGTCATTAAAAAGGTATGCAGGTCTGTTTGGTAATACAGTGCACTGTATGAGCTTATGAGCTTATAACTAGCTTATAGGTGAATACCAGTGCATTTGCTTGTCTATACTTGTCCAACTAGCTTGTACACATATTTCTTTCCTATCTTTTCCTGTGGGGAGCTTATTACAGGTCCTTTGAGGCCTCAATTCCATCCAAGTCAAGCTTGTAGCTTGATTGTCTAAACCATAAGCTCACACTATGACAGTCCAATTTCCTTGTTTATATTTAGTCATTGGACTTATGTACATCCTATTTCACCTTTTGTTTTATCTGTATAGCCTTTTTCTAGCTTATTTGGAGCTTGAGCTCCAACAGTCAAGCCAAAAGCTTAATTGTTGGGCTCATAAGCTTATTTCTTGTTTATTTCTTAGTTTATATAGTTCTATTTTCAGTATACATGTATAATATCAGTATATAATAAGTCCAGAAAACAGAAAAGCCAAAAAGAAGCACTTTTCAAGCTTAAGTAATAGCTTCCATTTGGAGCTTTTGCCCATTAGCTTATTTTTGCACATAAGCCTCCATTTTTATATTTTTCTTTAGTTCTTATATTTATTGTAGAATTTTGTAAAAAGTTTGAGATTTTTCTTTTACTGTTTAGTATTTTTAATAATTAAATATTAGTTTTTAATACTTTTTAATAGTTAATAATTAATAATAATTAGTATAATTGTATAATAAATATATTTTCTGTTTTAAAATTAGTTTTATAATATTTTAGACTTTTCTAAGTTTAAATTTTATTTTTCCAAGTTATTTTTATATTTTCTAGTATTTAAGTGTATTTATAATAGTAAATAATTAATAATAAATAGAATAATTGTGTAAAAAATACATTTTCAGTTTCTAAATTCATTTTATTATATTTTAGATTTTTCAAATCCTTTATTTCATTTATTTAAGTTAATTTTAGATTTTATTATTATTTAATTCATTTTTAAATACATTTAATTCATTTTTAATTTATATTAATTAATTTAATTGTGTAAAAATTTATTTTTCTTTTCTAATAATTTTCTTATCTTTTTAGGATTCTAAAAATATAATTTTCACATTTGTGGGAGTTGTATTGGACTGAATTCACCTTTTTATTTTGTACGTTTACATATAATTTAGTAAACGTGAGTTTTTAGATTTTAATCGGTAAACAATTGTAAAAATAGAATTAAAATGACTTCAAAATTTTGATATATTTTTATATTTCCTTAGTATAATTATAATCCTTTTCTTATTTCATTTTTGTTACATTTGTGTAATTATTATGTATTCATATATGTTTTAGTTTTTAGTTTTCTTAACTTTTGTATATATTTGTAAATTATAGTTTAATATTTTAATTTTATTTAATTTGCATTTAAGTCGCTTAGACTTGTAAATCTCTATTATAGTTATAGTTGTTTTGTTTTTAAACGTTTACGTTTTAGTAACGTACGTTTGTATATCTTTTACGTTTTTAGGTTTCTGATTGTACGTTTTTAACGACATAGCTGTGACAGAGCTATTAATATTCACATTCCTAGTGTTAGTCAATCAGATTCCTGTTTTTGTACATTCTTGATCATATCATTTTATCACACAGTCGTTGTATTCAGGATATCACACCTCACCAGGACATAAACGATCTAAGGTTATTTTAATCCTTGGTAAACTTGCATTTTCTCCTGGGCTGTCGCCCTTTTATCATCTGTTACGGTTGATAAGCGTGACGGAGAAATAAAAGAGGGTGGTTCGGGAGAAATCAAATTTTGGCGCCGCTGCCGGGGAGGTGTGCTGCGTAACGTACTTGTGTTTTATATCTATCCCTTGTATATATTATATATAATATATTTCAGATTTCAAAAACAATATAAAACACAAAAACATTTTTTCCTTTACACAACTTGCCCAGTTTGATAAGTCCCTCAGTTACAACATTTGGTTGTTGGCTGTTTACAGTTGCTGAGCTCTGTCAGACCCAGATTCCCTTTCGAGGGGCGGTTGTTAGGAATTTCTTTTGTACATATATATATAAACTTAAAAAATACAAAAATATTTTCCCTTTCTTTTTATAAAATCAAAAAATCAAAAGATTCTTCTCGTCTTTTCTAAGTTTCTTTCTAAGATTCTTAGACTCATCTTAAGTGATGAATTTCATAATTCTGTGAGTGGCAATCCCACTCCAATTTCTCACCCATTCTTTGAGTGGCAATCCCACTCCTTTTCCCCATGAACAATTCAATTCGGGGTCAAGTCAAGCTAGTGACTTGGTTATCAAAAACAAGCCACACCATATGGGTTTTCACCCATATTTCTGTCTTTTTCCCCTTTCTACCATCTAAGTGTGGGGGTAATAACCCACCTATTGTATATATAAAAACTTTGAAAATTGTAAATATTAAAAAAAATAAAATAATTGTTGTGTTTCCATACTTTGAATATTGAGGACAATATTCATTTCTAAGTGTGGGGGGGAAATTCTGGTGAATTTGATCATAAATGTACCCTTTTAGTCCCTTTTTCCCCCAAAATGGCCAAAATTTAAAATTTTTTTTTTTAGTGAAAGTACTATGTACTAAACACAACAAATGGTAATCAGTCCACCATGTCTAACACACAAAAGGATTGGCTAATCCAGGAGCAAACGGCTCTTGGTAAAGATATTTCAAATCCGTTTGTAGTTGACAACTTGCTAATAAGTTGTATGGTAATCAACTCACCATATCCTAAAAAGTGAAGAGTTGGCTAGCCCGCAAGATTATGGCTTGTGGTAAAGGCAGTGGAAAAACCATAATTGGTATTCAGCTCACCAAAGATAATTCTGATAATTTATCTAAGAGTTGGCTAGTCCAGAAGGGTACGGCTTCTGGTAAAGACGAATCAAATCCGTTTACAGCTTATGATTTGCTCAAAATCATTTGGTTATCAGTGTACCAAGGTTCTTACTTGAACTGAAACATTTGGCTACTCCAGAAGTGATGGCTTTTGGTAAAGAGTTTTTCAAATCCATTAAAGTTTTAAAAGATTGCTAGGGACTAGCAATAGTTCAGTGTGGGGGATTTAATATGTGTCTAAATACACATATATTTGTATTATATAAACCCACAAAAACAACCAAAAACACACAAATGACTTTCAAAATGATACAAATTCATGAAAATGTGTTTTTATGTGATTCAGGTACAAAAGATTGAAAAACAAGTGAAACTTGATCAATTTCACAACAATTGTCGTTTTCAGTCCCTGGAATTACACAAATTGTCAAAACTAGTCCCTAAATGTTTTAAATGAATGAAAAGTCAACTTAAGTCCTTGGGAAATCAAAAATGTTCACAAAACATCCCTGGACAAAAGTTTACACAAAATGGCAATTTTTACCCCTCAAGTTACAAAATTGGCAAAAATGGTCCCTGGGTATTCTAAACTTGGAATTTTACAAATAATACCCTTGTACTATGCATGATTGAAAATTTGGAACATTTTGATAAACTTTTGGAAATTTACAACTTTAGTCCCTAAAGATCCAAAAATTACATTTAAGGTCCTTAAAGTTTAAAAATACAATAAATATACAACTTTGGTCCTTGTGTTATTATGAATGGCAGTTTTGGTCCCTTGAAGGAAGTTTGGAAAGTTGGCAATTAAGGTCCCTCAAGTTTCAGCTTTGACACATTTGGTCCTTGGGCTTTTGTTACTATCAAAACCAAACCGGATCCTAATACTACCCTAGGCCCAAATCCTTGGCCCAAAACCAACCCACCCTTTGTATTATTAGCTCGGTCAACGCAAGTCAAACCGAAGAAAAAACGCGCCCTAATACCAGTGACACTGTAGACTCTCCTCTTCACCTCTGTATACCCAAAACCAGAGTGGTTTTCCACAATTTTCAACCCCTCACCTCACCTTCTCCTTACTTTGTCCCCCCTCCACCTCCACATACACCCAAATCCAATTAATGTCTAAACCTGCTCAAAAGGAAATTTGGCGCCAAAACACCACTTGGACGGTTTTGATGCATTTGACCAATCCAAGGGCTCAAAAGTAGTGGGAAAGATTCAGAGGACTAGTGGGAGTATTCTTGGTGTATAAAGGAGAGAAGAAAAAGAGGAGTAGTCACTTTGGCCTTAAGCCTTAGTCAAGTAGTTGTAGTTTTTATTGTTTTCTTAGTTAAAAATGTCTTTTAATCTTGAAAATGTTGTATTTTATCTTTAAGTAGTGTAATGAAACCTTCTTTTCAGTTTAATTCCAGTTTAACTTCAGTTTCAAGTTTTTGCTCAATTCCTTTAAGTTTCATGTTATTCGAATTCTAGTTAACTAGTTGTTTTGTGGATTCTTTAAGCTACATAAGCTCTTGACAAAAGCTCATTTAGTTTTTAGATTCATATAAACAAGTTTAACCTTTAAATTCAGAAAAGAAAATAAAAAAATCCAAAAAGTCAATGAAAGTCAACTTGTGGTCTCATAAGCAGTGCTATGGTATGGAAGCTAAGCTGGATGGTTTTCTGGTTCCTAGCTTGTTGACACCAAGCTAGGAGTGGTTTTTGGACCTTGGTACTCATTTTTCATCTTGATCACATGTAAGTTCCATTTTTACCAATTTTTACAAGTTACTGTGTTATCACCTTTTATGCTTTGATTTCTATGTTTCTCTGTTCCTTTGTGTTTGTTTGATGTTATTATAAGTTAATATAAGGTGTTTGTTCATTAAAATCAGTTGTGCTTAAAAATGGAAAGCTACTCAGTTGAAATGCAAAATTGACAAGTTTGTGTTTTTGGCCTGTGTTCTTGAAGTTTATTGCTCAAATGATCTTAATATGTTAAAATATAATGTTTGGATTCTGTTTTATGCTTAAATTCATTGAAACCTTTGAATTTCATGTGACAAGTGATGTTTAAAGGACTGTTTGGATTTGGCAAGATTTAGGATCTTGAGCTTGTTTGTGTTGTTTGTTTATGCTTGCTTTATGTCACATACACACCTTATATCTCATCCAAGTCATAAAAAGCAGTCTTCATTTGATCAAAAGTCAACATTGCACTTGATCTCATATTGTGTGCTAACTGTTGTGTTTTTATGATCCTTGATCATCATTTTGTGTTTATAAGTTGAAAAGAGTGCTCAAATCAGTCTTAGTATACCTTAAAACAACATAATCAGTGTGTAGATTTGATCTAAAGTTCACTTTGGTCAACTTTGTAGTTGTTCTTAAAAAGTCAAAATCTCATAAGGTCGTTTTTGAATAAAATTTGGAATTTCACTGTGGGCTTATTAGTAGGATTCAGTTTATGATCTTGTGGATTTTTAAAGTCTAGTTGCTTAAGAAAATTGCAAAAATACTAGTTTACTATTTCTCAGCTTATAGAGTACTTATTTCATAGCTTATTTTTGGTCCTTGTCTGAAAAGCATGCCCTGCACCACAGTTTTATGGTCAAGTTCATGAGCTTGCAGAAGCCTCATTACTTGACCATAGCTTGTGAGTTTTACTTCTTTGTGTAGCCTTTGTGGCCTTTTTATTATGCTCATATCTGTTTTTACATTTTTAGCTTATTAGCCTAGCTTAATCTATCCATCTATTTTGTCCCATTTTGCCCACTCAACTGAAGCAAACAGTTGAGTGGGGCTTGTCAAATAAGTTCTTAAAAGCTCCTTAATATATGTCTATTTTGTTTTCCACTTTATCCTACATGTATTCAGGTTACTGATTTATATTTGTTCCTTTAACCTGACAGTATCACACTCGAATACCAAATCTGTTAGTTCGATGTTCGAACTGAACCTACCTTAACTCCGGAGTTTCCTGGACATTATTCGAGGGGTGTCCTTTTCTATCCTTTCTTTATACACATGTTCGATCAACCTGTTCATATCTGTTCGTTTACGTGACCATAAGTGGATATTCGATCAATATTCGAGTATTCGAGTATGTCACGTGACATAATGGTTTGTCTGGACGTATGGAAAAATTACTGTTTTATTCGATTCTCTAATTCGAATAGTACCGTTTTATCCTTAACCCCATCGTTCGACTCGACCAACCGAAAGGTTTTTCGGTTTCGAGTAGTTCACCCTGGGTGACTACTCGAATTATCTTCGAATACTTCTACGATGGTCTGGTGACTGAGTCGAGTTCGACTCAGTCACTTACGACTCAAAACCCTGTTCTGATTATGTACAACGTCGGGAATATTTACTCGGTGTTCGATCCTATATTCGTGTACTAGTTTTTCAACCGAACGATCCGAAGGATTTTTTGGTTCGGTGTGTCCTTTCACTAGTGATAACTCGAATACTCTCGAACTTCCTTTACCACGTTTACCTGACGTATTCGTCAGGTAACAACACTTACCCGTTTGTAGTTCGAGTAAACTTGGATAGTTTATTCGAGATTATTCGAGTTGAATATGACTCTGTAACTCTACCTGATGAATAGAAGAGTGTTTCGGTTCTTAGTGTTAGAGTTCGAGTAATTCCTCGAAAATTCTTGAATAAACTGTTCGGGGTGAGTTGACAAACGAAGTCAACTCACCCGTTTTA
>BPTQ01000005.1:226203236-226287140 GCA_019973895.1 Chrysanthemum seticuspe
TGTATTAAGCCCACTTGAAGTGAGCTGACCACAATTTGTATAAGATTTCATAGAATCTTTATGCTTTCTATAAAAAAATCACACACCACCTTTAGGTATGTGTCTAGAACTACAATGTCCAATGACACTACGCAGGACCTTCACACTATTTCTACTAACTAAAGAGGGCTTGGTGGGAGAAAATAAAGAGGCAGTGCGAATAGTTGGCGAAAACTTGCCAGTTGGCATTGTCTACTATTTTCCCGCTGTCGGGCCCTCTTTTACGTTCAAATGGTTCCTAATTTTATTGGAATCTAGCAAATACAGGACCACTCCACACTATAGGACTTATGTTGCTGACACATAGGTTTCTGATTGTACGTTTTTAACGACATAGCTGTGACAGAGCTATTAATATTCACATTCCTAGTGTTAGTCAATCAGATTCCTGTTTTTGTACATTCTTGATCATATCATTTTATCACACAGTCGTTGTATTCAGGATATCACACCTCACCAGGACATAAACGATCTAAGGTTATTTTAATCCTTGGTAAACTTGCATTTTCTCCCGGGCTGTCGCCCTTTTATCATCTGTTACGGTTGACCGTTCAAAAGCGGTTGATAAGCGTGACGGAGAAATAAAAGAGGGTGGTTCGGGAGAAATCAATCATCTTTATCACACTTCCAGGACGCATCACAGTAACCTGTAACATCAAGATCTGTGTATGGATTTCCACCACACACTAAAAAAATATCTTTCGTATTTCTAAGATACTTTAGAATATGTTTAACACCAGTCGAGTGAAGTTCACCCGAATTATGTTGATATCGACTGGTCATGTTTTGAGCGAACGCCACATCTGGCCTTGTGCTTCTCACAGCATACATAATTGATCCTACTTCCGAAGCATAAGGAACTTTCTGCATGCGTGCCACTTCAGCAGGTGTTGAAGCACACATATTGCTATTTAAGCCATGCTTTACTTCCATCGGCAAATATCCTTTCTTGGAATTTTGCATATTGAATCTCTTCAATATTTTATCAATGTAAGCACTTTGACTTAAACCAATTAACCGCTTTGACCTATCTTGATTCCCAGAATGTATGCAGCTTCTCCTAAATCCTTCGTGGAAAAACATTGTCCAAGATATGCCTTAACATTTTTCAAACTTGGAATGTCTTTTCCCATAATTAATATGTCATCGACATAAAGGATAAGGAAAATTACATCACTCCCACTAACTTTGTGATATACACATGGCTCATCAAGATTTTGAATAAATCCATACCTTTTGATTTCTTCATCAAACCTCTTATTCTATTGCCTTGATGCTTACTTCAATCCATAAATGGACCTTTGAAGTTTGCATACACGGTTTGGAAATTGTGGATTCACGAACCCCTCAGGTTGCTTCATATAGATGTCTTCATCTAAGCGACCATTCAAGAAGGTGGTTTTGACATCCATCTGCCATATCTCATAGTCATAGTATCCTGCTATAGCTATGAGAATTCTAATATCTCTAATGTCTGCTACAGGAGAAAAGGTCTCCTCGTAATCTATGCCAAAAGTTTGAGTAAAACCTTGTGCATCTAGACGAGCTTTATAGATGTGTACATTGCCATCCATGTCAGTTTTTATTTTATAGAGCCACGTACTTCCAACCACCGTAGCATTTGGAGGTAAGTCAACCTCTCCCTAGACTACATTATCTCTCATGGATTGCATTTCCCCATTCATTGTAGCTTGCCATTTGTCCTTTTCAGGACTTGCCATGGCAGCTCTATAATTAACAGGCTCTCCAAGATCTCCTAATATAGTTTCCTCAACCTCTACGTTAAGACATAGACGTTCAGGTGCACGCGTAGTCCTTACAGATCTACGAACGGGAATCACTTCAACTTCTGGTGAAGGACCCAGACTATTAGGGTCTACTGAAAGTACGTTAGTGTTTTCAGAAGGTAATGTATCTTCATGATCATCTTACAGATCATAAACTCTCCCACTGAATTCTTGAGATACGAGATCCTTTTCAAGAAAATCTCCATACCTAGCAACAATTACTTTATTTTCAGTTGGATAGTAAAAGTAGTAACCCATAGTTTCCTTAGGGTATCCTACAAAGATACACTTTACAGATCTTTGTTGGATATTTGTTGAGTCACGTCTAACATACGCCTCGCAACCCCAGACCTTTAAATAAGACAAGTTAGGAGCTTTACCATGCCATATTTCATATGGTGTCTTATCAACCTTCTTTGTGGGAACCATATTTAGAATGCGAACAACTAATTCTAAAGCATAATCCCAAAAGGATAAAGGTAGAGTAGTTCGATTAAACATTGATCGCACCATGTCTAACAATGTACGATTTCTTCTCTCAGATACACCATTTTGTTGTGGAGTATATGGAGATGTGAGATTCTGGACAATTCCATTCTTAGCTAAGTAATCTTTAAACTCTTGGCTTAGATACTCACTGCCTCTATCGGATTGAAGAGCTTTAATCTTCTTTCCCAATTGAAGCTCTACTTCTGCTTTGAAAACCTTAAATGTTTCAAAAACCTCATGTTTATGCCTAAGTAAATAAACATAACCATAACGGCTGAAATCATTAGTAAAGGTTAAGAAGTAGCTAGCACCTCTCTTTGATACATGTCTAAGTGGTCCACATACATCAGTATAAATAAGACCAAGTAGATCAGACGCCCTCTCCATATTGCTATGAAAAGTTTTCTTCGTCATCTTCCTAGATATACAAGACTCACATTTATCAAATGATTCATTATTGATATTGTGCAAAAGCCCTTCACGTTGTAGCTTTTGCATGCGAGTCTTGCCTATATGAGCAAGTCTACAATGCCAAAGACAAGAAGAATTTAAGTCCAACTTCATTTTCTTATTGATGCTAAACATCGAATTATTATAGTTGTTAGATTCATTTCCAATCACATCAATTTCAAACACACCATTCACAATAATCGCATTAAAATAAAATACACCATTTAAAGAAACAGAAATTCCATTACGTGAAATAGTATGAGTAAAACCATCATACAACAATACTGAAAAGGAAACAACACCTCTAATTCTAGAAGGTGCATAATAACAATTGTTTAATAACAGTACTAAGCCCGAAGGCAATACTAACTAAACACTCCTATGGCTTCAACAGCTGCAGGTACCCCATTGCTCACATGCAGATATTGCTCCCCATAGGCCAGCTTCCTCTCCACCCTAAACCCCTGCAGTGTATTACAAATGTGAATTCCACATCCAGTATCATATACCCAGGAATTTTTATGATTTAGAGTAAATAATTCAATTACAAATAAGTTACCTGAAGAACCGGCACCCGAGGACCCAGCATACTTCATCTTATTTTTCCACAATTCATCAAGATAAAGAGCACAGTTTCTCCTCCAATGCCCAACGACCTTGCAGTGGTGGCATGCTTTATCCTTTTTAGGATTTTTCCTTCCTAGGAGTAGGGTTCTTCTTGGGTTCTGGTTGATAGGCCATAACTTGTTTACCCTTATCAACCTTCCCTTTTCCATTTCCCTTCTTGTTGTTCACACGCTGCGGTTTTGGCTTATTAATCCTTCCACCCTGAATAGCAAGTATCTGAGGAGTAGGAGCCTTTTGAGGTAACCCTTTTTCATAATCAATCAGCAATGCGTGTAGGTCAGTAACTGTCTTCCCCACACAGTGCATATTGAAGTTCCGAACAAAACCATTGAAATCCTTGTTTAGGGATCTGTTGATCAAGTTCACAGCAATGTCATTTTCATAAACTTTTCCAAGTGCTTGTAATTGGTCCATGTATCTTTTCATCTCCAATACATGAGCACTTACGGGTTTACCCTCTCCCTGCTTGCAGTTGTGAAGTGCATCGATCAAATCATAAATTTCTACAGCCGCAGGTTTCTCAAACATGGTTCTGAGTTCATTAAGCATGTTGTATGGGAAGTAATTTTCAAACTGCTTTTGGAGAGCAGATTCCATCGTTCCCAACATCAGGCAAGCGACATCATTATGACGCTTATACTCAATCTTCCACGCAGCTTTCACCTCGTCGGAGGCGTCAGCTAGTGGTTCATCAGGGCAAGGCGTGTACAGATAATCCAAACGATCAGCAACTCTACAGAAAATTCTCAAAGAGCGGTGCCAATCATTGAAATTCTTAGAGCCAGTCAACTTTTCTCGATCAAAAAAGTTTTTGAACGCAGAACTTAGTGCAGTGTTAGTGTTATCGTTGTTTTGAGCCATTTCTACAGAAAAAGTTCAAGTATTAGTATTTTCGATAATACAATTTTCCAAGAAAATAAAATATACCCAAGGTAATATAAACATATAACTATATAATTTTCTTGAAAACTAGGATCCAAATTATCATAGATTCATTACATCAGAGTATCTGCTAGTAATAAAAGTATATAATAAGGTAATCCGTCGAACAATAATTGGCAAACATTTTCCAATTCCTAGATCATTATGGGATTTATATTTTCCAACGCTATTGCAAATATAAACATGTTTTATCCCCATCTTGTTCCTTGAGTCCAGGTCTCACTTACTACTCAATTTAAGTTAAAGAACTGCAAATATGTTCATGTAAGGTCTGACTTTGCATAAAGATTTACCTTTCCATCACAATCTCGCCAAGTTCCCACATGACGTAAATTGCGACTTCAAGTGTTCCTTTAACTAGATGGCACTAACTTAATTTATAAAGGGTACTAGTTTTGATTTATGGTGTCAAATCAAATATGTACAAAGATGTCATGCATTCATCTTGTAGCATAAATTTTAATAAAAAACCTTTTACTAACCAATTTATAAAGATCAAATTATCAAAGTTTTGATTGAGGTATTGGTTTCGCCAATCAAGGAATTTACCTTTAATTATCGTCCATTATATCGTACTTTTGCATAAGTCTAAAGACTTAGTGTTTCGGATAATTACTACAAAAGTGGCGCATGGAATTAAAGCTAATTTGCCCTTAAGATGATTTTGTACTTATAGCCTACTCGGTAACTCCAATTTGACTCGCAAAGAAGCGGAGAATTTGGTCAGCGCTGAAGCTATGACCTCCTTCTTTCGGGTCACAATTTAATGCGCTCCCCTCCTTGTACCCCTCACATAGTCCGTCAAAATTGGGTGCGTCGTTCTAACTATTTGTACCAAAATCATCAATCAATTAAACTTATTGAAAATTTAACTCTTCAAAAATAAATCAAATTTCACCATTGTTTAGTCCGATTTATTTTTCTATTCAAAATTACCCTTTGCTTAAACTTGTCACACATAATAAACAAACAAGTAAACAATAAAAATAAATAACTAAAACAATGCGCACATACCTAACAATTAATACGTGTAAACAAGTAGCCACATGCAACTTATTTGATAAAACATATTAATAATCAATGTCTAGGTTAATTAACGTATATATTAACTAGGGCTTTCACTCGCACAATTGAAAGTGAGCCACATACATAGACGAATCGAATGCATAAGCCATAATTAAAATATACTAAATTGCACATAATTGATTCATTAATATATTATTGGAGTCTTATCCAATTCAAGATTTATCAAAACAAACATGTGATAAAATATCTTAACAATTAAAAGATTCAAGCAACCATCCATGACGAACATGCATGTATCATCATGGATATAACATAACAATTATTCAATTAAGTCACAAGATCGCATACAATTCCATGTCACATAACACTTTATTCATGAATACATCACGTAACAAATATATTAATTCTAGGTTTCGATATGGTTAACATAACAATTAATATATAAACCCTAAAAAAATTTAAATTTTAACATAAATCGACTAAAAAAATTTTGGGAATCGACCCATAAAAAAAAATTGTCGATCCTTCAAAAAAATTTAACAACAAATTAGGGAAAAAGCCCTAACCCTAAAACAAGGGTTTACATAAGCATAACAAAAAACATAGAACAGTCATATCAAACAACATACAATATTCGTTTATTACGTGTTTAGTAATTAATTACTAATTAAACCAATGACTCGTGATGCCACTGTTGGAATTATATAACATGACAATCAAATATAAAACATATATACATCAAAGAAAACATGCGGAAGCGTAAAGGAACGATTAATGAATAATTAATTAACGTAAACATAAAGTATGCGTACCTTTTTTATTCTAGCCGAACAAGAATCAAATCCATAAAACTAGCAAGTGATGAACCCTAATTAGGGTTTATAGGATTATAAGAATTACCCCTTACCGATTTTATAATTCAATCCAAGATACCAACAAAAGTATGTTAGTAACACGTTCTTGTACACACGTACTAAATCAAATTAAAGTAATGCTAGTTTTTAGGGTGAAATCTAAAGATACGCAACAATTTTTTTTTTCAAAACAGACGATGTACGCAATGAACTTTGAAAATTACCATTGTACGCAAAATACTTTCAAATTTGGAACGATGTACGTAATATGACCGGGAACTAGTAGATTACCAGGTCACAAAGTTTGAAAATTGGCAGAAATGGTCCCTATGGCTTGCGTTGACTTTCACCGGTCATCCTTTAATTTTTTTTTCAGTTAAAAAGTTACAGTAATGGTCCTTATGGTTATTGAATTGCAGATTTAGTTCGTTTTTATACTTTTTCACCCGTTCTCTTACGTTTTTGTCCGTTTTTCTTACGTTTTTATCGGTTTTCATCCGTTTTTGTCCGTTTTTCTTACCTTTTTTTTTATATTTTTGTCCGTTTTAATCCATTTTTCTTACGTTTTGTCAATTTTTATTCGTTTTCATCCGTTTTTTTTTCATATTTTTGTCCGTTTTTCTTACATTTTATCTGTTGTTCTTACGTTTTTGTTTGTTTTATACTATTTTAACATATTGAAAAAAAAATTCAAAAAGAAAAAAATTTTGAAAATTTTGAAAAAATATTTTCCAAAGAAAATTAGAATTTTTTCGCAAATTTGAAAAAAAAATTCAAAAAAAATTTTGAAAAAAAAAATTGGAAAAAAAAATTCCGAAAACAAATTTTGAAAATTTTTTTTCGTACATACTTTTTTTTCAAAAAAAAAGAAATTGGAATTTTTTTTTTCTAAATTGTTTTTTACTAAATTCTTTTTACAAAAATAATTTTTTCGAAATTTGGACACATTAAAAAAAATTATTTTGTTAAAAAAAATCCAAATTTTTTTTTTCGTAAATACTTTTTTTTTCTAAATTGTTTTTTTCGAAATTCTTTTTACAAAAATGATTTTTTCGAAATTTGGACATATTGAAAAAAAAAATTCAAAATTTTGTTTTTCAAATTTTTTTTCCAATATGTCCAAATTTCAAAAAAATTATTTTTGTAAAAAGAATTTCATAAAAAACAATTTAGAATAAAAATTTCCAATTTCCTTTTTTTTTTGAAAAAAAAAAGTTGAGTAAACTGCAAAATACATCCTTGTGGTTTACAATTTCTGAGACCTTACATCCTGTCAGAAACTATTGGCACCTTACATCCTTCGTTAGTCAAACGTTTACCATCATAAGAAAACAGGAAAAACGGACAAAAACGTATAAAACCTGATGATAATGGATAAAAACGTAAGTAAATGTATAAAAACGACCGAAAACGAAAAGAAATAACGAAAACGTACAAAACGAAGGATAATGTATGAAATCGTATAAAAACGTAGAAGAACGGACGAAAACGAAAAAAAACGGGCGAAAACAAAGAAACAGATGAAAGCATATAAAAACTGATGAAAACGGATAAAAACGTAAGAAAACGTATAAAAACGGACGAAAACGGGTAAAAAAATGACGAAACGAAAAAAACGGATAAAAACGGATGAAAACGTAAGAAAATAAAGTATGAGTCTTACGGCCAGCAGATATCTTGCTCTATTCTTGGGATGGAGGGCAGGACGTATGTGTCGATTTGACCGGGTCGTCCCCCCTCACACAAACTAGTATGATGGATTTTGTGCCAGGTCGTGCAGTGATTGACGCCGCAAAACGTAAGCGCACCAAATACGGAGCCAAATGTACAGACATTGGATATGGGTTCACCCCTTTCTCATTTTCCTCCTTAGGAGAACTTGAGGCTGACGCGGTGACCTTACTTAAGCGGATTCGGAAGTTCTCTATAACTCAAGACATTGGAGCGCGCGCGGCTGCTCATATCTTCAGTAGGATTAGTTTTGCTATTGCTAAAGGTGTGGGAGCCCAGATTGTTTCGAGGCTCCCCACTAATTTCTTGTAATCCATTGGTTTTGTTTCTAATGAAAGTGAGGTTTATAATAAAAAAAAATAAATAAAAAAAAAAAAAATAATAATAATAATAATAATAATAATAATAATAATAATAATAATAATAATAATAATAATAATAATAATAATAATAATAATAATAACAATAATAATAATAATAAAAGTGTGATTTATAATCCTTTGTAATCCTTTGAGTTTTTTAATAAAAGTGTGATTTATAATAAAATAATAATAATAATAATAATAATAATAATAATAATAATAATAATAATAATAATAATAATAATAATAATAATAATAATAATAATAATAATAATAATAATAATAATAATAAAGTGATGTTATAAAAAAAATAATAATAATAATAATAAGACTAAAATACACCGTTGGTCCCTAAACTTGTACCAAAGCATCATGATGGGACAAAACTCGGCCTTTTCATCGCCACAGGTCCAAAACATGGCATTTAAATGCCAAATTAGTCCTTTGACAAAGTCAAAGTCTGATTTTTGTTTTGTAGTCGAGGGTATTTTAGTCCATACACATTTATACTTTTATAACACATTTATATTTTACCCCTTTATCTTTCATCCTTGT
This sequence comes from Chrysanthemum seticuspe, assembly GCA_019973895.1. Taxonomy (NCBI): domain Eukaryota; kingdom Viridiplantae; phylum Streptophyta; class Magnoliopsida; order Asterales; family Asteraceae; genus Chrysanthemum; species Chrysanthemum seticuspe. Next base: position 226,212,099 of record BPTQ01000005.1, read on the forward strand.
CATCATCTCCCCAAATCATTCATCTCTCCAAATCATCATCTCCCCAACATTCATCATGATCATCATCTCCCCTGTTGGTTCATTGTTGCAATACAGTTCATCACCAAGCACTTTATTTCACAATAATGATGATTATATCACCAAGCACTTTTTTTCACAACAATGATTATATCATCAGTGAAGCCAATTTCATCAATAAATGGCATAACTAATCAATAACGTGCAAACCAAAATCTATATATCATATTACTGCAGGAATTTGATGGCCGGAAAATATCATTGTTGAGCGTCGTTCTTGTTATTAGGAAACAATATTTTAGTAAATACATATACCTCACAAGTGCAATTGGCTTAAATAACTGTATCTGAAGTAAAATTGTTTTGGTCCAATATATAGTATCATGGTCTTGTATTATACTTCTGTTGTATTTGTTGTGGTTTTGTTTGGTTCCTGCAACAATTAGTGCTATGGTAGTTGGGTCGCAAGCCAATGGGCATGTGACTATATATTTGAGGTTAACTAACGATTTCTTATAGTAGTGTTTTGACATGATTCGGCCATTTAATGAGTTTTACCACATCGCAAATCTCTTGATCAGCAATTAGTTTCATTCAGTAGTTACCAAATCAAAAAACCATCTGTCATACCCGTCATTGGATTTGAGATTATTGGTCAGTTTGTTATACAATCTGTTTGCTCATTCACTGCTATCATCATATGTATGAATTGAAGTTGGTTGAGGAGATTAAAACGATTCACTTACACGTCCTGGTTGGTGTTAAGTTTCCTTACATAAGTAATAAACCGGTCATGTCTGAGTTGAGGTTATAACAAGTTACCAACCTATCAACCCGCCAACCTGAATTCGACTCAATCTCCACCCAACTAAAGCCTACACGACTTTGTAGCATAAACGTTCAAGCTGGTATCTAATAAAAAAGTAAAGGTACCAAAAGTGTACATGTAGTCAATTACTCGAGTAGTACTAGAACTTCTTTTTACAGTTATTTTTCAGTCAAAGAGTGTAAAAAACTAAGGTTGCACCTCATCAGGTATCTCCCCCTTTCTTTTTCATCGGTTTTGTTCTTGTTATTAAATTTGAGTAATGTGCTCATTTGTGGTATCAAACTAATAAGTGATCAATTTCATCCTTGAAATATGAGTTTCATCAAATAATATACTACGTAGTCTAATGCAAATGAGAAACTGACTCAAATGATTCTCTCTTTGAATTACATAAATTTCTAATGCACATTTTTTTTTTCAACTAAGGTTTATTTAAGTCCGCCACAGCATGCCTTTTCCGTCTATAGCGGATAGGTAATTTAGCTACCTCCGCAGCAACAATTGCTTCAGCGGGAGCTGTCGTCGTGGGATCCGTAATAGTGAGCATTGTAACTGATACAGGGAGTTTAATATCTAGTTTTTTCTGCTTACGAAATGCTTACGCTTACCAAAAGGATTTACTGGTACGGATTCACCTAAAAATCTTCCCATTGAATCAAAGCTAAATAAACTACTGCTCAGGTGGCTGAAAAACTAGACACTACTTTCACAATCCGCAAGAAAAGAAGTTTTCCCTTTGTCTAAATTTCTAATGCAAATGAGAAACTGACTCAAATGATTCTCCCTTATAAATAGTAACTAAACTTTAAAATCAGTATCCATAAAAAAACATCAAATTACAATGTGAATCACTTAACTAAAAGAGATCAAAATCTTCATAATCTTTTATAAAATTTAAACAAACTCTATAATCACTAAACTAAAGAAGATTCAAATCCTAATAAACTTTTTATAAAAATTTCAAGTAACCCATTATTCCAATAATCTATATTGATGAAATTGGCTTCACTGATGATATAATCATTGTTGTGAAATAAAGTGCTTGGTGATATAATCATCATTGTTGTGAAATAAAGTGCTTGGTGATGAACTGTATTGCAACAATGAACCAGCAGGGGAGATGATGATTGTTGGGATATGAAAGTGCTGAAGAGATGAAAGTACTGAAGATATGTGATTCGCTCCAAACGGTCTATCTTTTATTAGTCAACCACTTGTGAATGGTCAACCATAAAAGTCAAATAGCTCAGAACAAAATTCAATTGAGTCCAGAGGAGTTTAGTGTACCCCCGGGTCGTTAAGTCCCAACGAGGTGTGAACACTGTAATAGAACGAATTCGTGATCGGGTGATATTGAACAGGAAAGGTTATGATTGATTACACTAAGGAAATTAAATCTAATAAAAGACTTTGAAGTCATTTTAATTCTATATTTAAAATCGTTTAACGATTAAAACCTAAAATGTACGTTTAAATAAAATTACGTGAACGCACGAAATAAAACGTAAAAATAAAGAAGTAAAATACCTACGGATATGGAAAATACATTTTTACAATCCTAATGATGCAAGAAAATTATTGGAAATTTAAAACTAATTTTTTTTGGATTTTTCTTGATTTAATTTGAATTAAAAACTAATTTTAAATATTTAAAATAGACTTAAAATACTAAAAATCAGGAAAATAAACTAGAAAATTACAAAACTATTTTTAAAAAATCTTAAATGACTAAAAAGAATTTTAGAAACTGGAATCACATTTTTTTGACTTTTTCTCTATTTATTATGAATTTAATACTATTTAAAACTAATTAAAATGCTAGAAAATATTATTTAAACTAAGAAAATTATGGAAAAATATTTTTTTGGCTTTTTATATTTTTATAAAACTAATAAAATTGAAATTGCATTTTTCTGATCTTTTTCTGAATTATTTGGATTAAATGCTAATTAAAAAGGCTAGAAAATGACATAAAGTGCAGAAAAATAGTAAATGAACAGTGAAAAATATGAAAACTTCTAGTTAACGATAAAATAATACTGAGAACTAGGGAAAATTAACAGAAACAACTTTGGAGTAGTGGAGATATGATTTGGGCGCACAACTAATGAAATAAGCACATGTAAATAAGCTAAAATCTAACCATAAGCTACTATAAGCTACCCTAGCCTTAATCTAACCTAACTTATGCTAATGCAACTGAATGGGACCCTAAAAGCACAGGCTAGAAGCATTTAAGCACAAAAGCAAGATCAAACCATAATAAGCCAAACAGCCCATAAGGCCCTACTTTAAGCCTACATTAACTAGCAAGGAAAAATCACAAAAATTAGCTAAAATGACCAGGCAGTAGACAACCAACCAAAGAGCTTATATCCAGAATTTCAACTAATTTGGACCTATATTGAAGGAATGAAAAATCAAAACTATAAGCACTTTGGACATGATTTGAACTTTTTGACTATTTCAAACAGAATTGAAATTTTGACTTTATTGAACTTCCAATGCAATTTAAGGACTGATTTTGATGAAATGAGATGTAATAAGCACAAATTAAGCTACTCCTACAATTTCTAAACCTATCTTAAGCCATTTTAGTTACTAAATCCTAACAGTTTTTAGTCTAGACTAGTTTTAGAGTAATTTTGACTTTTTTTTTTTTTGTTTAAAAGAGGCCTAAATGCAAGAACAACCTGACTATTATATAACCTATAGAGACTGTATAAACCAATGTTAACTACTAATAAGCACTAGAGCTCTAAAAACAGCCTAATCCAAACACTCCTTTAAGTTTTCTACAAAGCAGATAAGCTATCTAATCTATATCTAATCATGCAGAGATTAAAACAACTATAATTCTAAGATTCTAAGACTGAAATAACATCAAATCAAGCACAAACAACAGGCAAACATGATCAAATCCATGACAGTTAAGTGCAGATTTGAAGATAAATACTCACTTGAGGTCCAGCTTATTTTTGGGCATTATAACAGAAACAAATCAATCAAATCCAACACCAAAACACTCAATCAAACCCAAGTTAACATCAAATCACCCCATTTCCATTTCTGAACCAAAGAATGATCACAGTTGACTTTAGTTGACTTTTTTTAGAAAATCACAATTAAGACCATGCAACCCTTCTAATTTGCCTAAAACACTTAAAATCAGTTAAAAGAAACTTATTTAAGCTACTTTGACACTTTGAAACTTAAAAACAGGCATGATTACTTTTTGGCGGGAAACATGAAGAAGACAGAAAACTGGAAATTAATTGATAACACTTTTAAATTAAACTAGAATTAACTTAAGCAATACAATAAACTTGAAACCCAGAAATCTTAAACATCAAAACATTAAAAACGATTACATTAAACATAATAAAAGGTCTAAAAACAGTGACAGCCTCTCCTCTTTGTCTTCTTTCTCTTTTATAGGTCTTAGTAGTTGTCTCTCTCCCTCTTATGGCCATTGGATTGGTTCTTTTGATCTTGGCCCTTCATTGGCATTTTTGGCGCCAAACTATGCAAATTGAGTCCTGTGTGAATGGGACAGGGGAGAGGTGTATTAATTGAAGTTTTGGAGGGTTGTGTTTGGATGGGAGAAGAGGTAAGGTGGATGAAGTATTAGGTTGGATTTGCAGGCCAAGTGGTAATGGTGGAGGTGGTATTTGGAGGGAAGGAGGGAAACGGGGTGCGTGGGAAGATGGTTTAGTCAAACCATGTTTGACTGGGAGTGGGTTGGGTTTATTTTTGTTTTGGGTTAATAATTTGTTTTGGATCCGGTTTGGTATAAATTAAGCACAAGGACCAAATTTGCCATTTCCCAATTCTTCAAGGGTTGATCTTACCAACTTCCGAAATTTATCACATGGACCAATCTTGCCAATCTTCAATAGTACAAGGACCAAATTAAGTATTCTCCATTTTTTTCATTTCCAAGGTCTATTTCTGCCAATTCTGAAACTTTAGGGACTGAACTTGCTAATTATGCAAACTTTATTCGTTTTTCAACTTTTTCAATCATTTTGCACATGAAACAGATAAAAACATAATCCACGGATATTTTCTGTATTTTGAAGAATTTCTTAGTGTTTTTAAATGTTTTTGCAGTTTAAATGGGAATAAAATGATGAGTATTTAGACACTCATCAATCCCCCACACTAAACTATTGCTAGTCCCTAGCAATCTTTTATGAAAAATTAATGGTTTTTAATCTCTTTACCAAAAGCCATTACTTCTGGAGTAGCCAATTGTTTCAGTTCAAGTAAGAACCTTGGTACAATGATAACCAAATGATTTTGAGCAAATCACCAGCTTTCAACGGTTTTGATTTGTCTTTACCAGAAGCCGTTTGCTTCTGGACTAGCCAACTCTTAGATAAAATATCTTTGGTGAGTCGATTACCAATTATGGTTTTCCAACTGCCTTTACCAAAAGCCATAAACTTGCGGGCTAGCCAACTCTTCACTAATTAAAGATATGGTGAGCTGAACACCATACAATTTTGGGCAAATTGCAAGCTGTCAACGGATTTGAGATATCTTTACCAAGAGCCGTTTGCTCCTGGATTAGCCAATCCTTTTGTTTATTAGACATGGCGGACTGATAACCATTTTCTGTGTAAGTGCAAAACACTTACTCCAAAAAAAAAATTTTGGCCAAAAATAGGGGAATTGGGTGGTATAATTACATGATAAAATTCGTGAGAATTCCCCCCCACACTAGAAATGAATATTGCCCTCAATATTCAAAGTACCGGCGGTTATGCCGAAACAAAGAACGTAAAAGGGAAATACTACGGCCATTATTTGAAAAAAAAAAAAAAAAATTTATTTTTTTATTTTATTTTTTTTTTTTTTTAGAAAACTTATATACAACAGCGGGGGGCAACTCCCCCACACTAGGGTGGTATACACGGGTGAAAACCCATGTTTAACTACTGTTTTTGATTACCGAGTCGCTAGCTTGACTCGACCCCGTATTCATTTGTTCATGGGGAAGTAAGTGGAAGAGACAATCTCCATCGGACTTTCATTCAAGATGTTTGTATAAACATTGAAGTACGTGAAAGTTCCACACCGATGAGGTATACATAGATCCGGCTCACAAATAATAAATGAAAATGCCGGGGTCAAAGATAGTGTCCTCATTCTCGAAGGAGTGAAGAACAGGAGAAGCCACGGGATAGGTGAAGAAGAGAAAGAAAGTCATGATAAAGATCTTGACTAACTCATCATCATCAGAAGGAGAATTCATGATTTCTGGATCATGAATCTCATCATTTAAGCTCATTTGATCTAGACATATCCCGGGTGTGTCTAGATCAAAATAGAAGTTATCATACTCCGGTAGAGATATGATATAAGTGAGTTCACAGGAGAACTCCTCAAAGGCGAATGATTCATATTCGGGATTGATTTGAGTGAGTTCACTAGGGAACTCCTCAAAAGTGAATGATTCATAATCGGGGAGAGAATTATGAGAATGAGAAGTGGTAATACCACTAATCTTCTCTCCCATATGATCAAAATGGAACGTTTGCAATTCTGGAATAGAATCATCGAACAAAAGTTCACTATCCTCAAAGGGGATAGGATATGAAGTAGGCTTTTCATTAAAAGCCTCGATTCTAGAAATGAGAAGATTAACATTCAATAATGTAAGACGAAGAGCTTCGTCTTTGATTATTTCTTCATCATTCTCTTCTCCTAAGCTGACAAGCTCAGAAGGTAATTCCCCCACATAACTTATGTCTCCACAAGATAAAGAATAGTCCTCATCAGAATCAGAGAACATCTCAATATGATCATTTTGGAAGATAAGAGGAGGAGGGATATCACACACATGATCAAGAATTCCCTGTGACTCTCTTGGAATTGGGACAAGGTTCTCAACACTAGACTTTATGAATTCGTCCGATTCCTTTTCAGGAACAGTGTCAAGATGCTCGTCCCCCATGCTCAGAGAGTGAGTGTGAACCTCGGGTGTGATAACAGCAGACTAAGGGAGTTGAGAAGGACTAGCAGTTATGGATTCTACAAGGGCCATTATTTCTACTGCTAGTGATTCAGTCATATTCTTTTCTCCCTGTATTTCTACGGATGGAATCTCAACTGATGAACTTGATGAGTCTTTATAAAATTGTAGAATATCAAGGGTATCCTCATCATCACTGTCATCAGGAATGAAACGGAATCGAGAGATAGATTTGGCTGCTTTTTGTATTTTAATTAATTCCCTAATAGAGTTTTCGCTGGCAATCAGGGAATCTAATTTAGCAGCCTGCTCTTCAGCTAACAATTCTTCCATGGATTTTTGATTTGGATTATCTTGGGAATGTTTACATTCCTTCAAATCTTTCACTAAATCCAAAAGATCAAGGAGAAGATTTTGAGGAAGTGGCTTACGCTGAGGTGGTGCATGATTCATTTGGTACTGTAGAGGTTGGTCATGATACGAAGAGTCGTAATTGTTACAAGGAAATGGATTCCTTGTTTGACAATCAGAGCTAAAGTGTGGACCTCCACAGTACTCACAACAAAATGATTGTTGTGGCTGGTCATGTGAATAATATGGAATTTGGTAATTTCCAAAGTCAAGAGTGTTACCAGAAAAATGTTCATAGACAAACGTGTTCCCGGTTTGACACTCAAATTCTTGATGAGGACCTCCACAAAATTCACATGAATATGTCTGAATCTCATGATGTGGTAGCTGATGGAATAAATCAGTCGTGTCATGGTAAGAATAGGGATCTTGGTTATAGACAGACCCATTTCCTGACTCTACCATGCTAAAACTGAGACAATTATCATCATTATGAGGGCCACCACACCATTGACAACCAAGAAGGTGAGGATAAGACATAGAAAGAATCAAAGGGTTCCAGAGGGTAAGAAATGAAGAATCAAAAGGGTAAGAGGGTAAAGAGGAATATTTTTGGTATTTTTGAAAAACATGTTGTAAAAACAAAGAATGAAAATATTTTTGGTAATCGATTAGTCAAACGAATTAACTTCACGATAATTTTGGTTTTATATGAAAATAAGGAAATATGGACAAAGATGGTAAATATACAATGGGTGTATATTCAACAATCACTGATGCTTCAAATTCGTAGTACGCAGCACACCTCCCCGGCAGCGGCGCCAAAATTTGATTCACTCCAAACGGTCTATCTTTTATTAGTCAACCACTTGTGAATGGTCAACCATAAAAGTCAAACAGCTCAGAACAAAATGCAATTGAGTCCAGAGGAGTTTAGTGTATCCGCGGGTCGTTAAGTCCCAACGAGGTGTGAACACTGTAATAGAACGAATTCGTGATCGGGTGATATTGAACAGGAAAGGTTATGATTGATTACACTAAGGAAATTAAATCTAATAAAAGACTTTGAAGTCATTTTAATTCTATATTTAAAATCGTTTAACGATTAAAACCTAAAATGTACGTTTAAATAAAATTACGTGAACGCACGAAATAAAACGTGAAAATAAAGAAGTAAAATACCTACGGATATGGAAAATACATTTTTACAATCCTAATGATGCAAGAAAATTATTGGAAATTTAAAACTAATTTTTTTTGGATTTTTCTTGATTTAATTTGAATTAAAAACTAATTTTAAATATTTAAAATAGACTTAAAATACTAAAAATCAGGAAAATAAACTAGAAAATTACAAAACTATTTTTAAAAAATCTTAAATGACTAAAAAGAATTTTAGAAACTGGAATCACATTTTTTTGACTTTTTCTCTATTTATTATGAATTTAATACTATTTAAAACTAATTAAAATGCTAGAAAATATTATTTAAACTAAGAAAATTATAGAAAAATATTTTTTTGGCTTTTTATATTTTTATAAACTAATAAAATTGAAATTGCTTTTTTCTGATCTTTTTCTGAATTATTTGGATTAAATGCTAATTAAAAAGGCTAGAAAATGACATAAAGTGCAGAAAAATAGTAAATGAACAGTGAAAAATATGAAAACTTCCAGTTAACGATAAAATAATACTGAGAACTAGGTAAAATTAACAGAAACAACTTTGGAGTAGTGGAGATATGATTTGGGCGCACAACTAATGAAATAAGCACATGTAAATAAGCTAAAATCTAACCATAAGCTACTATAAGCTACCCTAGCCTTAATCTAACCTAACTTATGCTAATGCAACTGAATGGGACCCTAAAAGCACAGGCTAGAAGCATTTAAGCACAAAAGCAAGATCAAACCATAATAAGCCAAACAGCCCATAAGGCCCTACTTTAAGCCTACATTAAGCTAGCAAGAAAAAATCACAAAAATTAGCTAAAATGACCAGGCAGTAGACAACCAACCAAAGAGCTTATATCCAAAATTTCAACTAATTTGGACCTATATTGAAGGAATGAAAAATCAAAACTATAAGCACTTTGGACATGATTTGAACTTTTTGACTATTTCAAACAGAATTGGAATTTTGACTTTATTGAACTTCCAATGCAATTTAAGGACTGATTTTGATGAAATGAGATGTAATAAGCACAAATTAAGCTACTCCTACAATTTCTAAACCTATCTTAAGCCATTTTAGTTACTAAATCCTAACAGTTTTTAGTCTAGACTAGTTTTAGAGTAATTTTGACTTTTTTTTTTTGTTTAAAAGAGGCCTAAATGCAAGAACAACCTGACTATTGTATGACCTATAGAGACTGTATAAACCAATGTTAACTACTAATAAGCACTAGAGCTTTAAAAACAGCCTAATCCAAACACTCCTTTAAGTTTTCTACAAAGCAGATAAGCTATCTAATCTATATCTAATCATGCAGAGATTAAAACAACTATAATTCTAAGATTCTAGGACTGAGGTAACATCAAATCAAGCACAAACAACAGGCAAACATGATCAAATCCATGACAGTTAAGTGCAGATTTGAAGATAAATACTCACTTGAGGTCCAGCTTATTTTTGGGCATTATAACAGAAACAAATCAATCAAATCCAACACCAAAACACTGAATCAAACCCAAGTTAACATCAAATCACCCCATTTCCATTTCTGAACCAAAGAATGATCACAGTTGACTTTAGTTGACTTTTTTTAGAAAATCACAATTAAGACCAGGAAACCCTTCTAATTTGCCTAAAACACTTAAAATCAGTTAAAAGAAACTTATTTAAGCTACTTTGACACTTTGAAACTTAAAAACAGGCATGATTACTTTTTGGCGGGAAACATGAAGAAGACAGAAAACTGGAAATTAATTGATAACACTTTTAAATTAAACTAGAATTAACTTAAGCAATACAATAAACTTGAAACCCAGAAATTTTAAACATCAAAACATTAAAAACGATTACATTAAAAATAATAAAAGGTCTAAAAATAGTGACAGCCTCTCCTCTTTGTCTTCTTTCTCTTTTATAGGTCTTAGTAGTTGTCTCTCTCCCTCTTATGGCCATTGGATTGGTTCTTTTGATCTTGGCCCTTCATTGGCATTTTTGGCGCCAAACTATGCAAATTGAGTCCTGTGTGAATGGGACAGGGGAGAGGTGTATTAATTGAAGTTTTGGAGGGTTATGTTTGGATGGGAGAAGAGGTAACGTGGATGAAGTATTAGGTTGGATTTGCAGGCCAAGTGGTAATGGTGGAGGTGGTATTTGGAGGGAAGGAGGGAAACGGGGTACGTGGGAAGATGGTTTAGTCAAACCATGTTTGACTGGGAGTGGGTTGGGTTTATTTTTGTTTTGGGTTAATAATTTGTTTTGGATCCGGTTTGGTATAAATTAAGCACAAGGACCAAATTTGCCATTTCCCAATTCTTCAAGGGTTGATCTTACCAACTTCCGAAATTTATCACATGGACCAATCTTGCCAATCTTCAATAGTACAAGGACCAAATTAAGTATTCTCCATTTTTTTCATTTCCAAGGACTATTTCTGCCAATTCTGAAACTTGAGGGACTGAACTTGCTAATTATGCAAACTTTATTCGTTTTTCAACTTTTTCAATCATTTTGCACATGAAACAGATAAAAACATAATCCACGGATATTTTCTGTATTTTGAAGCATTTCTGAGTGTTTTTAAATGTTTTTGCAGTTTAAATGGGAATAAAATGATGAGTATTTAGACACTCATCAATATGAAAGTACTGTAAGTTGCAAAGTACTGGAAGAAGTCCAAGAGTCAAAGTACTGCTAAAGACAAAGTCAAAGTACTGCACTATGAAGTCAAAGTACTGCAAGAACAAAAGAACTGTTATATTCGTTTATGGAAAGTATTGTAACTCTAGAATATTCTATGTTTAGATTACTTGTCGTACAAGGATACAAATTGTAAACCGACTAGGATATCCTTGAGCCTATAAAAGGACTCCTAGATTGGCATTAGAGATGTACGAGTCTATGAGTTTTAGAGTTTACGAATTCACAAGTTATTTAGTGTTTTAGAGAGAAGTTCGATAATCTTAGAGTTGTTTAGAGTATCTGCATAATAAGCAGATTTAGAGTTTATAATAAAAGTTATTCTTCTTAGCTTTGTTAAGTAAATTCCGCGTACTTAATAAAGATTGCTCAGTGTTTCTTTGTTAATAACCTAGGATTTATCCGAGGTTATTAAACCTTAACAAGCTAGTTTAAGTTAGTTTGATTAAAGTATATCGATCCAACAAGTGGTATCAGAGCTTGTATGGAAACTCTGACTAGGAAGAAACCCTACTTCAACAATATTCAAGATGTCGACTGAAGCTGTTCCACCACCCTCAATCACCTCACTCAGAATTCCAATAATCAAGAAGGGAGAATATGATATCTGGTGCATGAAGATGAGGCAGTATATTGCCATTACAGACCATGCTTTATGGAATGTAATTGTTAATGGCAATGAAGTAGTTCCAGAACCTATTAATGTTCCTGGACAACCAATAGCACCAAAGGCAGTCTTACCAGCAGCAACCCTAAGGAATCAAGAAAAGGCACTAAGCATTCTCTTATCTGCCATTCCAGATGGTCATCTTCTCAAATTTCATGATGCTAAAGATGCTAAGCAGCTCTGGGCTGCTCTCAAGACCAGATTTGGAGGGAATGAAGCCTCTAAGAAGATGCACAGAAATTTGCTGAAGCAACAGTTTGAAACTTTCACAGTAGGTGAAAGAGAAAGTCTTGATGCTGCATATGACAGGTTTCAAAATCTCCTCAACATGTTGGAGTTATACAAGGCAGAAGTATCAGTTGAGGATGTTAATTTGAAGTTTCTAAGGAGTTTGCCATCTACATGGCATGTGATTGCTACAATGATCAGAGGACAACAAGGTTTGGATGTCATGGACTTTGATGATCTCTATCATCAACTGAAGGTGTATGAGCATGAGATGAGTGGTCAAACAAATTCTAAGTCTCACAGCATAGCTTTTCTATCATCTGAAAAGAAGGGCAGTACTTCTGTCAAAAGTACTGCTTCTCCTCAAAGTACTGTTTCTCAAAGTACTGCTGTTTACAACCCCCCTTCATATGCTCAGCAGGCCCCACCACCTACCCCTTTGCACTCAGATGAAGTTGTGTGCTCCTTCTTTGCACAACAAGCCAGTTTACCTGTCACTTATGAAGAGGATCTAGCACAGATTGAAGAAGATGCCCTTGAAGAAATTGATATCAGGTGGCAAGTTGCTATGATCACTGCAAGGATCAAAAAGTACATGAAGAAGACAGGCAAAAGCATTGATTTCAAACCAAAACAAGGAATAACTTTTGACAAATCCCAAATTGAATGCTTCAATTGTCAAAAGACCGGTCACTTTGCAAGGGAGTGCAGGTTTGCTAAGTATCAAGCAAACAGGACATCTGAGAAACCAAAACTTGAGCTCAAAGAAATTCTAATTACTAAAACAAAGGCTTTGGTTGCTCAAGAGAAGTTATCAGAAGTTGACTGGAGTGAAGAGTTGGATGATGAACCAGTGACTTACTGTATGGTAGCAGTGGAAGATGTAGTTAAAGACACAGTGGAAGCATTGGACTGGAGCACTGCTTTTGATGAAGAACCTGAACATGCTGCTTTGGAATCTGATGATGGCTTTGGAGGATTTGATTGGAGCAAAGAAAGTGAAGATGATCATGTTCTTCTTGCAATGGTGGCTACTTCACCAACTCAGTCTCCTATCTCTGAGGTATGCTCCAACTGTTATGATTTTTATCAAAAACTACTTAACAGTTATGTGATTGAAAGAGATAATTGTGTTAAGGCTAGATCTGAAGTGGCTGGTTATCAAATTACTTCAGAGTCTATGGAAGCTAAAATTATAACACATGAAAATAATGAAATGGCTTGGGCTGAAAAGTATGAACAACAGGATTACCAGTTAAAACTTAGTGAATGGAAACTAAACTGTAAAATTGCTGAAATTGAGAAATTAACTAAGGAGAGAGATGATCTGTTAGAAAAGTTTGCTGCCTGGAATGAATCTGGTCTGTCCCATGTTACTTATGTTGAAAAACAAAGAAGAGCATACATTAGAACTGGATTAGGTTTTGGTATGAACTTTGATAACATAGAAGAAAACCAAACTAGTGATCAGGATGTAGGTAATTTTGAGGACATAACCACTAGTGATGATGAACTCATTAACTATGTAGATACATCTAGTAATGAGGGCTCAATAAGTGAACCACCTCCTGAGTATAAGAAAGACAAGGGATATAATGCTGTCCCACATCCCATTAGTCATCAACCTATAAGGCCTGATGTTTCTCAATTTGGAGTTGACAGTCTAGAGTTTAGGAAGAAGCTTGTTGCTCAATCTAGGTCTGAAAAACCCAAAGAAGCTGTTGAAAATAATGTTCAAAATCAAGCAGTACCTTCAAATCAAAGTACTGCTCCACAAGCAGTACCTTCAGCAAAACCTTTTCAAAACAGTACTGCTAAACCTTTTTGGGATAACTTTGATCAAAACAGGTTTCATCATTCACCTAGAAGGCACAATAGTTTTGGCCATAGACATAGAAGAAGTCATATTGGGAGTATGGGAGAAAAACTGTGTTTTGTGTGTTTTAGTCCTAATCATTTAATCAAAGATTGTGAACATCATTCAGAATACCTTAGGAAATTTTCAAAGAATAGGACTGTTAACCAGAAACCTAGAGAGAACAAACCAGTTTGGAATAATTCTAATAGGGTTAATCACAGAAACTTCACACCAAATCATAGATACCCACATCAGAGAAGACCTTTTTCAAAACCTTCAGTATCTCACAGTACTTTCCAAAGTACTGCTCAGAAACAAGGTACTGATCACACTACTTGGAATAGGAATCCTAGGAGATCTTACTATCAACCTAGAAGGTATTACAATCCGCATAGGGGATCTAGATCATAGGAACCACGTGTTAAACCAGAATGGGTTAAGAGGGAAGGTACTGCTGAGGGACACACAGTACTTTCAACAAAAAGTGAATCTGATGTTTTTGTGACACAAGAAAAAGCTAATAATCTTGTAAAAGAGATTTATGTTGAAAAACCAAAAAGTTTTGGAAATCCACATGCTAAAGATCAAAAGATAATTATGGATCATCATTTGAAAGATAGTGGGAATTACATACTCAAAGAATTTGAGTTTGTAACTCCACAAGGGGAACACAAGTCAATAATGGCTTGGGTTCCTAAAAATCACTAACTCTTTTCTTTATGTGCAGGGCAACCCAGAAGAGGAGCTTAAAGATCATCTTATTGTGGATAGTGGTTGCTCTGGAAGCATGACAAGAGACAAAGAGATCCTGTCTGATTTTAGAAATATTAGTGGAGGAAGAGGCATTTGGGAATGATCCCAATGGAGGAAAGATTACTGGCAAAGGAACTATCAAAGCAGGGCTTATAGACTTTGAGAATGTTAGATATGTGAAGGAGCTTAAGTTCAACTTGTTATCAGTCTCTCAAATTTGTGATAAAAAGCATCCTGTGTTATTCACTGACACAGAATGTCTCATCCTTTCCTCTGATTTTAAGCATGTTGATGATGAATTAGTAGTCCTTAGAGTATCAAGGACAAATGATGTGTATAGTTTAGACATGAAGAGTCTACATTCTTATGGAAGAGCCACATGTTTGGTGGCTAAAGCAACATCTGAAGAAGCACATCAATGGCATAGAAGATTGGGCCATGTTAATTTCAAGAATATCAACAAACTGGTCAAAGGCAATCTAGTTAGAGGTTTACCTTCAAAGACTTACAAGAATGATCACTCATGCTTGGCATGCAAGAAGGGTAAACAACACAAAGCTTCTTGCAAGAAGCTTGAGGAAAGAACTATTAGAGAACCATTGGAGCTGTTACATATGGATTTGTTTGGACCTGTCTCTGTGGCAAGTTTAAACAAGAGAAAATACTGTTTGGTTGTTACAGATGACTACAGTAGATTCAGTTGGGTTTTCTTTTTGGGTTTTAAAGATGATACTTTTGATGCTATTCAGACACTGATTATAGCACTTGAAAACCAATTGAGACTCAAGATTAAAGGTATTAGATGTGATAATGGGACTGAATTCAAGAACAAGCTTATGGATGAATTTTGTGCAAACAAAGGTATAAAGAGGGAGTTTAGCATTGCAAGAACACCACAGCAAAATGGTGTTGCAGAGAGGAAGAATAGGACTTTGATTGAAGCAGTAAGAACAATGCTAGCAGATTCCCATCTACCTATTCAATTCTGGGCAGAAGCTGTAAGTACTGCGTGCTATGTACTTAACAGAGTCTCTGTCACCAAACCACAGATGAAGACACCCTATGAATTGCTGATGGGCAATAAACCCAACATTCGTTTTATGAAGCCTTTTGGATGCCCTCTCACTATTTTAAACACCGTTGATAATCTAGGGAAGTTTGATGGCAAGTCTGAAGAAGGATACTTATTGGGTTATTGCACTAACAGTAAAGGCTTTAGAGTATACAACAGAGTTACTAAGAAGATTCAAGATTGTCTTCATGTTGAGTTTTTAGAAGATCAAGACAATGAGAAAGGTAAAGGTCCTGATTGGATGTTTGATCTTGAGGTTTTAACTCCTTCAATGAATTATGTACCTGTTAGAGAAGAAAATCAACCTGTGCACAATGGAGAAGATTTACAATATGTTGTTCATGGAGTCAATATTAGACCGGATGCTGTTCCTGATGAAGATCCTGTAAGTCCAAAACAAAGTACTGATTTTCCCAAGCAAAGTACTGATACTCCAAAACAAAGTACTGTTGCACCACAATCCTCATTATCTGCTGAGGATCAATCTATTCAAGAGGAACTTAATCAGATGCTTCTTCAAGATGTATTAGCACATTCTTACACTGATGAACAAAGGAGAGCTTATGAAGAGGCAAAGAAGAAGAACAAGACTGCAGAGTACTCTCACAGTACTTTGGACAGTACTTTCGACCAAAGTACTGCTGCACCTATTGACAATACTTTAGATGATTTGGATGATTCTACCATGCCTGGATTAGAGGAAACTGATGATGAGTTTGCAGATGAAGGTATTTTCTCAGATTCGTATGAAGATGTTGATTTAACTAACTTGGATGATGCATATGGAGTTCCACAGTCTCCAATCTTAAGGATTCATAAAAATCATCCTACTGATCAAATCATTGGTCCTTCTACTTCTGGAGTGATGACAAGACACAGAGCTAAGAGTTTTTCTAAACCTCATAATGCTTTACTTAGCTTTGTCTATAAACAAAACATGCTGAATCATAAGGACCATCAAACCTGCCTATTTACTTGTTTTATCTCTCAAGAGGAACCCAAGAACATTGCTCAAGCTTTGACTAAAGAAAGATGGGTTGAAGCTATGTAGGAAGAACTTCTTCAATTTAAACTTCAAGAGGTTTGGGTTTTATGTGATCTTCCGGATGGGAAGAAAGTTATTGGAACCAGATGGGTTTTCAGAGTCAAAAGAGATGAAAGAGGTAATGTTATCAAGAATAAGGCAAGGTTAGTAGCACAAGGCTACAGACAAGAAGAAGGAGTAGATTATGATGAAGTGTTTGCTCCTGTAGCAAGAATAGAAGCTATTTGGATATTTCTTGCTTTTGCTTCTTATATGGGATTTCAAGTTTACCAGATGGATGTCAAGAGTGCCTTCTTATATGGCAAGATTACAGAGGAAGTTTATGTCAAACAACCTCCTGGTTTTGAAGATCCTAAACACCCAAACAAAGTCTACAAGGTGGTTAAGGCTCTATATGGCCTTCATCAGGCACCTAGAGCTTGGTATGAGAGGCTCTCTACATTCTTATTGCAACATGGATACAGGAGGGGAGCTATAGACAAGACTTTGTTTATCAAAAGAGACAAGAAGGATATCATGTTAGTTCAAGTCTATGTTGATGATATCATCTTTGGGGCTACCAAACAGTCCATGGTTAAGGAGTTTGAGCAGCTGATGCAGAAGGAATTTCAAATGAATTCAATGGGAGAGTTAACATTCTTTTTGGGACTTCAAGTTAAGCAGTCAAAGGAAGGAATTTTTATCAGTCAAGACAAGTATGTTACAGACATACTTAAGAAGTTCAATTTTGATGATATGAAGACTGTTACTACACCTATTAAATCTATCAATTCATTGGGCAAAGATGAAGATGGAGAACCTATTGAAATCAAGTTATACAGATCAATGATTGGCTCTCTTATGTATCTTACTGCATCAAGGCCTGATATCATGTTTGCAGTTTGTTTATGTGCAAGATATCAAGTCTCACCAAAGATTTCTCACATGAATGCAGTAAAGAGAATCTTATGTTATTTAAAACAACAACCTAAGTTGGGGTTGTGGTATCCGAAAGAGTCACCTTTTCACTTAGAAGCTTTTTCAGATAGTGATTATGCAGGTGATAACTATGATAGAAGATCAACCACTGGAGGATGCCAATATCTTGGCAGAAGGTTAGTGTCCTGGCAATGTAAGAAACAAACAATTGCAGCAACATCCTCTACTGAAGTTGAATATGTAGCTGCTGCAAGCTGTTGTGGACAAGTTTTGTGGATGCAGAATCAACTCTTGGACTATGGGTTCAATTTCAAAAATACTCCTATCAACATTGATAATGAGAGTACCATTTGTATTGTGAAGAATCCTGTTTATCATTCCAAGACTAAGCACATTCAGATTAGGCATCACTTTATCAGAGATTGCTATGAGCACAGGCTCATTAATGTGGTCAAGGTTCACACGGATGATAATGTAGCTGACTTACTCACCAAAGGC
This sequence comes from Chrysanthemum seticuspe, assembly GCA_019973895.1. NCBI lineage: Eukaryota > Viridiplantae > Streptophyta > Magnoliopsida > Asterales > Asteraceae > Chrysanthemum > Chrysanthemum seticuspe. The sequence goes on from BPTQ01000005.1 coordinate 226,230,186, forward strand.
TTTGATGTTTCTAGATTCAATCACTTGGTGGTAAGCATTGGCATGATTAACTACTGAGCTACATTTAAGGGGAGGACTATTCAGTGATTAGTATAGTCCTGTGTATTGCTTGAGGGGAGGATATTTTTGTATACTTAGTTTATACAGAAGACTTTGGCAAAGTACTGTTTTTCCTGAAAGTACTGCTTGGAAAATACTGCTTTGGGAAAGTACTGCATACGTGGAAAGTACTGTTTGTCGTATTAAAGTACTGTTCCAACGGTTATATTGAGGGGTAATTAATGCTAACGGTTGTTTTATTTTGGGCAGTGATTTTTTAAATCTCACCTATAAATAACTACTTTCCGACCCTCTTATATTACTACATTAGCATCGTTTCCATATTTCTCTCATTCTTATTCGATTTCAATTCTTATTGTGCTTACATAATCACCAATGGCGAATCGACCTACTGTTTCAAAGCACAATATGGTAGCCAATTTAGACAAGACTGAAGATAATGAGGCGTTTCATGATATTATTGATTATCTGACTGGGTCGCCAATCAGTTATGCTCTTTTAGTGGAGCCGGATATTATTGAACCTTGGATTCAAGAATTTTGGGCTACTGCAAGGGATAATATGGAGAATGATGAATTTTATATTAGAGCTACAGTTGCTGGAAGAACTGTAAAGATTACTGAAGCCTCCATTAGAGAAGACTTGTTGTTTAATGATGATGATGATGATGGGGCTATTCGTTTTAATAAGGAGTTGATTTGGGAAACTTTTGGACATCTTGGTTATGAAGGGTCTTTAACAGAACAAACTTTTCGGAAACAACTATTTTGTCCTCAATGGAAGTTTTTAATACATGTTTTGTTACATTGTATTAGTGCTAAAAGTACTTCTTGGGAGCAGTTTGGGTCAAATATAGCATCTGCTATGGTGGGATTAGCTACAGATCGTGTTTTTAATTTTTCAAGGCTGATTCTTGATGGCATGCTTTCTCACATCAATCATGGGTCCACATGGTTAATGTATCCCAGGTTTATACAAGTCTTTCTGAACAAACAACTTGCTGATGTACCGAAGCCTACCAATTTACTTCCTGTTATTGTACAACAAGCAAAGATTTTTACTTTTATGGCTAGAAGAAGTGATCTATTCAGAGGTCCAGATACACCATTAACTACTTCTATGATGGAAGTTGTTCAGGCTGTTAGAGTTGATGTTGAAGATGATGCAGCAAGTGAAAGTACTGCATCTGAAGGTACTGCACCTGCAGGTACTGCATCTGAAGGTACTGCATCTGCAAGTACTGCTTCTCAAGAAGGTACTGCATCTCCACAGGGTACTGTTTCCCCAAGCCCTGAGGTTCAAGAAGAAGTTGTAAGATCACCTTCTCCATCTCCACAACGATCTGTTCCTGTTTCTCAATCAGAAGAACATTCACAAATTCAAGGTGATGATCCACATACTATACCTCGTGAAGGTTTAACTTTGGATAATTATGCTTTGACAAGGGAGATAATCAAGTTGCAAAAGACTACTAAGGTTCAAGCCAAGCAGATACAGAAATTGAAGTTAAAATTTAGAAGGCTAAAAACTTTTGTCTGGCCTTTGATTAAAGAATTTCGTATCTGGGTTAAATCAAAGAAGAAAGCACAAAGGCAGTCTAAGACAAGTAAACACCCAAAGGTTCATAAACCATCTTCTGTCAACTTGGGGAGGAATTTAGAAGAACAGAACTTGAAAGAAGATATGGTTAAAGAGAATGAACCTGAAAGTTCTAAAAAGTCTGAAGAAAAGATCATTCAAGATATTGATGAGCAAATTCAAGTTCAAAGTACTGCTGATGATCAAGGTACTGAACAACAAAGTACTGCTGATGATACTTTCAGACAAGAGGTAATAACTCCAAGAGTATTAGACTTTGATGAGGAAGCTGGTCCTTCAACAACTGTACATGAAGAAGTTGTTGGTCGCTCAACTGTTTTTCAAGAGGAGGAAGCTATTCTCAAACCTATTCATTCTGCAAGTGATGATGAGTTCATTGCTACAATTTTAGGAGATTTATCACAACCAAGAGGAGGAGTCACTATTCGAGAAGTACAAGAAGAAGAACAACAAAGAACTTCTCAACCTACAATTGATCCTAAGGATAAAGGAAAGGGTGTTCTGGTTGAAACTAAGAAGAAAAAGCTAACTTTGGCAGAAATTAGAGCAATTGAAGTTGCTAGGAATGAAGCTGCAGCTAGAAAGCTTCAAGAAGAGTTAAATGCTAAAGATAGAGAAGCTCAGGAAGCTCAAGAAGCTCAGAATAGAGAAGCAGCTAAAAAGGTACAAGATGAATTAGATGCTGAAGCTGCTGAACCATTACAGTCACCTGTCCCTGTTAGATTTATGCCAAGAAGACTTAATAAAGCTAAAGACAGAAATGCTATGATGGCTTATCTTAAAAGTCAAGGGTTTAAGGATTGTAGAAGTTTAATTATTTTGAGATGAAAAGATTGTATGATGTTGCTAGGGAGGATTATAAGAAGGATGTTGCAGGCATCAAAGATTTTAGAGAAGAAGCTACTTGGACTGAAGCTGAAAGAAAGAAGAGTTTGAAAAGAAAAAGGAAAACTGAAGTTACAGATGTTCAGTTCTCAAAGAAAGAAAAAGTTGAATTAAGATCTGAAACTAAGGATGCATTAAGAAATTATCTCAGAGTGGTAGATTTTGATTACTCAAAAGAAGATGATGACATGAAGATGAACAGATCAAAGATTAGTGCTTTTGAAGTTGTGAAATCCAAAGATGGAGATTATATGATTTTTCATAAAGAAGATGAAAGCTTCAAAGTTTTCAAAAGGCTATGGGATTTATTGCACATTATAGATAGAGTAGATTTATTCTATTTATATCATGTGGTGAAAGCTTACTTTGATATTTGGAAGAATCAAGAAAATTGGGAAATTGTTTGCTGGAGATTCTTTGAAGAATCTGGAGTTCATGTTTTAGAGCTGGAAAATGGAACAATGATACATATGTTTGCAGAAAGAAGATACCCTCTCACAGTTGAGCTCATGAGAAGAATGCTAGAGCATGGAATAGAAGTAGAAGAGGATAATGAAACTGCTTGCATGGTTATCAACTTGTTTATCAACTGGACTACCATTGCTGAAGATGATGAATAAACTGGTATGAAACTTAATTGAATAAATTATTTTTGATAAATCAGTACTTTATTCAAAGTACTGCTGATCAAACAGTACTTTAAGTAAAGTACTGCTTGCAGCTTTTTAAACCAGTTAAGTGATTTTTGAATGAAATCTTTTGCTAAGTAACAAAAATTTTTGAAACAAAGGTTAAGTGAAATAAATGGATTTTGAGATGGTAATAATAGGTCATCAATCCACCATGGTTACAAAAGGATTGACTAATCCATGAGCAAACGGCTCTGGTAAAGATATATCAAATCCGTTTTTAGTTGACAACTTGCTAATAAGTTGGATGGTATTCAACTCACCATATCAGTTAATGTGAAGAGTTGGCTAGCCCACAAGAAAATGGCTTGTGGTAAAGGCTGTGGAAAAACCATTATTGGTTATTAGTTCACCATTAGATAGAAGAACTAACTAGTCCAGAAGGGTACAGCTTTTGGTAAAGACAAAACAAATATGTTGATAGCTGATGATTTGCTAAAAATCATATGGTTATCAATGTACCATGGTCTTACACACCAAAACATTTGGCTACTCCAGAGATAATGGCTTTGGTAAAGAGATCTAAATCCATTAAGTTTTCAATGATTCACCTCTCACAGGAGTTAACACACCTGGAAGTGATGAGAATAGTATGCAACTTTAAACTGAATTAATGTACAAATTGTCATATGTTGCTGTGTTGCTAAAAAGATGGAGTTTGCTGGATGTTGCTGTGAAAGAATAAATTTAGAGATACTTTGACAAGCACAGACACTACAGAGATACAATCCAAAGACTAAGAAACAATCTGTCCTTAAAGATGAAGTTGTTAAAGATATATTTACAAAAGGGAACTTGAAGTCAAGCAAGTAGAATTCAAGTTAGGGGAGGATTGTTGGGATATGAAAGTGCTGAAGAGATGAAAGTACTGAAGATATGAAAGTACTGTAAGTTGCAAAGTACTGGAAGAAGTCAAAGAGTCAAAGTACTGCTAAAGACAAAGTCAAAGTACTGCACTATGAAGTCAAAGTACTGCAAGAACAAAAGAACTGTTATATTCGTTTATGGAAAGTATTGTAACTCTAGAATATTCTATGTTTAGATTACTTGTCGTACAAGGATACAAATTGTAAACCGACTAGGATATCCTTGAGCCTATAAAAGGACTCCTAGATTGGCATTAGAGATGTACGAGTCTATGAGTTTTAGAGTTTACGAATTCACAAGTTATTTAGTGTTTTAGAGAGAAGTTCGATAATCTTAGAGTTGTTTAGAGTATCTGCATAATAAGCAGATTTAGAGTTTATAATAAAAGTTATTCTTCTTAGCTTTGTTAAGTAAATTCCGCGTACTTAATAAAGATTGCTCAGTGTTTCTTTGTTAATAACTTAAGATTTATCCGAGATTATTAAACCTTAACAAGCTAGTTTAAGTTAGTTTGATTAAAGTATATCGATCCAACAATGATCATGATGAATGTTGGGGAGATGAGGATTTGGGAAGATGAATGATTTGGGGAGATGATGACAAGGATGAAAGATGAAGGGGTAAAATATAAATGTGTTATAAAAGTATAAATGTGTATGGACTAAAATACCCTCGACTACAAAACAAAAATCAGACTTTGACTTTGTCAAAGGACTAATTTGGCATTTAAAGGCCATGTTTTGGACCTGTGGCGATGAAAAGGCCGAGTTTTGTCCCATCATGATGCTTTGGTACAAGTTTAGGGACCAACGGTGTATTTTAGTCTAATAATAATAATAATAATAGTAATATCTACTCGACAGATAGCGCTATGGAGTACGCAAAAGGAGGACTACACTTCAGATTAGCTTAGGGTGGTTCCGATATCTGGATTGGGGTAGACTATGAACGCTAGGACTTACCGATGTGTGTTGTGTTATCGGTTAGGTGTTCCCCTATTTTCTGTTCAGATGTCGTGCTCAGCTTGTTTCAGGGTCTTTACTGGGAATATTTATGGGGACCATGATGTATCGTGCACGGGTATTATTGGCATTAAACATCGGCATAACGTGGTGCGTGATGTTCTTGTTGACATATGTTCTCGGTCAGGGGTTTCGGCTTCGTAAGGAGGTTGATATTGGGCTTATTGCGGAAAGGGACATATCCTTACGTCCAGCTGATATTTTACTTTACTCGTGGGATGGTGGGCTTGATGTATGTGTTGATCTGACAGGGTCATCGCCCTTGACGCAAACTGGTATGGTTGATTTTGTGCCCGGTCGTGCGGTGATTGAAGCCGCGCAACGTAAACGCATCAAGTACGAGGCTAAATGCGCGGATATTGGATATGGGTTTCTCCTATTTTCATTCTCTTCTTTTGGGGAACTAGAGAAGAATGCGGTGACCTTACTAAAGCGTATCCGAAAATTCTCGGTGACTCAAGACATTGGTGCGCGTGTTGCTGCTCACATTTTTAGTAGGATTAGCTTCGCTATAGCTAAAAGAGTGGGGGCACAGTTAGTATCTCGGCTCCCTACTAATTTCTTGTAAATCCTATGTTCTTATAATAATAATAATAATAATAATAGTAATAATAATAATAATAATACGAGAAGTAATAATAATAACAATAATAATAATAATAATAATAATAATAATAATAATAATAATAATAATAATAATAATAATAATTAAAAAAATGTAAAGTATAAAAGTAAATTGCAAAATACATCCCTCTTATATGTAAAAGAGTAAACTGCAAAATACATCCCTCGTATGAGTAAAAAGACCAAAACACCCCTCCTCTAAACTCCCGTTAGCAATTAACGAAAAAAATTGCGTCGTTCGTCCTTAGGGATGTGTATTGGTAAACGTTTGACTAACGAAGGATGTAAGGTGCCAATAGTTTCTGACAGGGATGTAAGGTCTCAGAAATTGCAAACCACAAGGATGAATTTTGCAATTTACTTAAAAAAAGTATTTACGAAAAAAAAAATCTTGGAATTTTTTTTTCGAAATTTTTTTGTTCCAATTTTTTTTTCAAAATTTTTTTGGAATTTTTTTTTTCAAATTTGCGAAAAAATTCCAATTTTTTTTTGGAAAATTTTTTTTCAAATTTTTTTCTTTTTGAAAAAAATTGTCAAAATTTTCAATATGTTGAAATAGTACAAAAACAAACAAAAACGTAAGAAAAACAGACAAAATGTAAGAAAAACGGACAAAAATGTATAAAAAAGGACAAAAACGGATGAAAACGGGCAAAACGAATAAAAATAGACAAAACGTAAGTAAAATGGATAAAAACGGACAAAAATCGATAAAAAGGGTAAGAAAAACGGACAAAAACGGATGAAAACCGATAAAAACGTAAGAAAAACGAACAAAACGTAAGAAAAGCGGATAAAAACAAAAGAGAACAGGTGAAAAGTATAAAAACAGACTAAATCTGAAAGTCAATAACCATAAGGACCATTACTGTAACTTTTTTAACTGAAAAAAAAAATTAAGGGATGACAGGTGAAAGTCAACGCAAGCCACAGGGACCATTTCTGCCAATTTTCAAACTTTGTGACCTGGTAACCTACTTGTTCCTGGTCATATTACGTACATCGTTCCAAATTTGAAAGTATTTTGCGTACAATGGTAATTTTCATAAGTTCATTGCGTACATCGTCTATTTTGTAAAACTATGTTGCGTATCTTTAGCTTTCACCCTAGTTTTAATCACACGAAACAATTTTTGTTTTGGAAAACAAATGGATCGACACCCTTGGGAGGTGGTCGACCGAATTCAAGCAAAAACATACACAAACACTTTTAGCTTTTAGCTTATGAGTACAAGAGATGCAAAGCCAAGACCCTAAGCCTTGTATATATACTCAACATAACTTGGTGAACAAGTTGAGTTTGGGTTGGGTTGGGAAACCCCCTTGCCGATCGGTTATGTGATCCCCAAGGGATTCCGGAACCTTCCCAATCTCTATTTTGCAATTTAGTCCTTCCAATTAACATTTAACGATCGTTAGTCCATTACACTTAATTAACCTAATGTCCGTTATATATTATTTCGTATAATTAATAAATAAATATAACATTTACATTTAATTCTCATACGTTAAGCGTGCAATCCCGTGGTCTCGAGTTTGATCCTAACTCACGACTACTAATTTATATCCATAAAACCAACAACTTTGACTCTCGATAAAGCGAAGTTAAAAACTTTAGGGGCCAGGGACTAAATCTATACACGCTCTCAGGGTCAGGGACTAACGACGTCTAAAGTTTATTATTGACTAGACGAGTACCCGCGCCTAGCGGCAACGGTGTCTAGTTTTCTGCAAAATTCCGACGACCTATAAGTTTCTTTCAACAAACTGTATTTGTAGCGTCAGAGAATCATTTTCGAATAACTATACTTCTGATGCGTGGTTGCATAGCAGCAGAAATATACAGTTTTCAAAAAAATTATGTGGAGTCGATCTAAGTGTGGAAGTATATATCTAATAAGATTGTTTTAACTTTTAAGTTATTAAGATTTTAGTAATAATAGATTCAAGCATTACAAAAAGCAACGGTATTATGTACTTGGCAATATTATATTGTAGTGTAGAGGTATAATCAACGTGTGTGACCGCCTTTTCTTGTTTTGTCAGTAATTTAGGCAGTGATAACTATTTTTTTACATGTGTAGCGTTTATTATTTGGTGTGTGGCTTTTAAACTTGTAACCTTACAAATTTAATATCACCATAATAAGATTATCTTGTACTATCAATTTGCATAGATATTTAAGTATTGTTCAAAGCTATTTGTTTGGGGTACAAATAATTATCTCTAAAGATAATAATACTATTTAATTTTTGTGATTCTAATAAACTTACATAACATTATTGATATACCGGACAAAGGGCTATACAATATATATTAACTTTTAAAAGACGATTCATATATACTAGTCCTTTAAGTGGTGTAAGACCAACATTTTTCAAAATAACATTATACAAATGACAACGTACATGTGTCAAAACAAAAAAAACAACAAAAAACTACAATTACTTGGTCTATCAATTTTTCAAATTTTTTATGGGTTCCACAACTACTTCATCATATCTCATATAATTTTGTCAAATTTGAAACCTGGTACGACCCGGGTGGTTCAACCGGTTGAACCGTTCCGGTAAAAAAAAACAAGTCGATTTAAACCAAGTCAACCCGACAGGTTGGGTCAAAAACAAGTCAAATTAAATCGGGTCAACCCGCCGGGTTTGAAGCGTCCCGGGTCAACCCGGTTTTCGATGTGTATTAATAGTTTCCTTTTGAAATATATGTCTTCAACATTTCCACTTTTAGTTTCAACTTTTCACTTTTTACTTTTTGGTTTTTCATTTATATGTAGTATATAGCAGGGTACTAGCGCGTTTTGACGGCGGGTACCCTGTGACGATTAACCGCAAAAATAGATCTCGATGAGATCTGATTCACCTGTTTGTATCGGTTTCAACGGGTGCTCTCTGGTTCGTTTTTGGATGGCTTTAATTGATTAGCCGAATTGGTGGCGACACCGGTTCCCGGTTGAACACGTTGGTCCGGTCCGGTCCGGTTTTCGAAACTATATGTAACATCAACTTGTTAGCTTGTATGAATTTTTGTGTGTTTTATTAACTTGTATAATGTGTATAATAACATGTACTTTTCATTTTAGGGTGTTTTAAAAATATCATTACGTAGTGTGTTTAATTATTTTATATTTTAGATTATGTTATAGCTTTTTTAAATTGTACGTTATGAAATTTTATTGTACTTTTTAGTAAATGGTGTTTTAATTGGTTGTTTTTAATTTGATATATATGCTTTTAATTTGTTGTACAATGTGAATAAATTATTGTACCTTTAAGTAATAGGGTATTTTAATAAGAGTATTAATTACACTATGCATTTCTTTCTCATCTGACCAATTTCAACAATTCAACTTTTCACCCTTGACCGTTTTTCTATTATATGTAACATATAGATAGTTGGGAAATCTATATTGACAGCACAAATTACATAAGACCTTTTTTAGAGGTTCACAATACACTTGGAATTGCATCCTTAATTTAGACAGTAGAATCCGAAACAAAGAGCCGAGGTATGGGAACTTTACTAGATGCATTTCTAGTTTCCATATGCAAAACTTAGCAAGAAAGCTCGTATAATAGGTTTCACCCTCTCTGATGTCTTGATAGTACAGAAGAGTATTCCCCGATATACGATCATCATACCAAACAAGATTCCAAGATCGACCCACTTAGAGTATCCCATTTCTATCTGCAAGACACCTTTCAGTATCGTCTCTCCATCAACGATAGGAGGACCTCCTAAGTACTCAGGGAACATAAGCCCTTCAAATTCGTTCTTGTACAATCCTTGTAATGCGTATCTGTGAAATGATATATAGTACATTGGGTATTTCCAGAATACATGAGATAGATCGTTTGGCAACCGAAAGAATCCTGCACTTAGTATCATCAACCCTTGGATTCCAGCACCAGATATGATGCCCATCAACAAATTTGGGAGGATGGTAGCTACGATAATCATAAGGCATTCAACTATTAACATTGATGCAAAGAGGACCAGAGTGAAATACATGAATTTATCCCAGTCTCTCTGAAGTCCTGCGAGTGAGTATGATATTATTCCTGGGATTAAAGAGATAAGAAATAGGTATGGGGTTGAAGAGATGGCATGGCTGATAACAAATGATCCAACCCCATAGTGCCCATTTAATCTTTCCCATTGAAAGACCTACATAGAAGTAGTTGCAACACAACTGTTAGAAAAGTAGCTTGGTTCAAGACACAGTATGTCTTCAAGTACACCCAAAATGCATAAACAAACCTTCATTTCTTCCACGAACGAAGGGAAGCCACCGATGGCCAATATTGTAAGGAATGATGAAACAAACATGAGCATTGAAATTCTAGCCTGAGCCATTTTAAACCATAACAAACACTTATGAATATTTTATCTTAGAACCACAACACAAAAAATTTGAACCGTGAGCTGGGAAACCACCAATTTATCAAAGATCGATGGCTCAGATAAGCAAGAGCTAAAGGTCAAAGTTTCAATTCTCTTTTGGTGGCTACTGAATCTAATTTTACAAAAGGGTTTATTTGGGCAGGACTATAGAAATTAGAAGATACGGAGTATAATATTTTAAACTTCTAATTCTAACATAGAACTTACGTTTAAGGAGCCAAATCCGGAACCAATATCATAGAAGATTGTTCCTACTGCAATACCCAAAGCGATATATATACCAAGTCGTAACCAGTAGTAACCTATATCGCGGTACATGTTTTTAAACGATCTTTTCACAAGCACCAGGCACTGTGTAATGGAACTTGCATGCAGACTTCCTCTTTTCTTAATAAAGTATCCTTCCTATAAATTTCACAATTTCGTTATCTACTATTGTTTTTGGTGTAGATCTTGGTGATCCAATAAAACAGAGATTATGTACCTGTCGACATATAGCAGCTATTTCACTTTGGACTTCCATATATATCTCTGATGACTTGTAGGACTCGGCAAGTACATTGATTACTTGATCAGCGGGAATACTTTCACCAAGAGTATCCTACAAATGGCAAAAGAATGGTTCACTGATAAAAAGTTGAGGCTAATAGCTTATAAAGGTAATTTTTTTTTGACAATTCATCCAAAGCGACTTTATTTAAATTTTTACACACATGCTGATAATTTTCTAGAAACTGATGTAGCAAGATTAGGGGTGTTGATCCGTTTGGTCATCGGGTTGTTCGGTTAGTTCGGTTCGGTTAATTCGGTTAAAATATTTTTTTAGGTCAATCCGAGAACCGAACCGAACCAAATTCAAATTCGGTTTTCGGTTCGGTTCGGTTGAATTCTAATTCGGTTCGGTTTTCGGGTTGACCCGAATAACCCGAATTTCACTATTTTTTAAAAAAAAAATTAATAATTAGATAGATATTTAGCAAAAAAATATATTTCAAGCATAAAAAGTATTTTATTATATTATGATAACCTTTTAATAGTATTTACTTATATATAAATATACTTAAAAATATATAAATATATAAAAAATATATATATTTATATGAATTCGGTTTTCGGTTCAAACTGCCAAACCCATACCCAAACCGAGAACCGAATTAGTAATTCGGTTTGGTTCGGTTTTAGCAAATTCGGTTCGGTTATTAGTTCGGTTCGGTTATTTTCGGTTTGGTTCGGTTTCGATTTTCGGTCTTTTCGGTTTTTTCGCTCACCCTTAAGCAAGATAATATGTATTAGATAATAAAGGTCTGCAAGCCCGTTGGGTTTGGCCCGTTAGTTAATATGTATTAGATAATAAAGGTCTGCAAGCCCGTTGGGTTTGGCCCGTTAGTTGCTAGGTTATTAGTTTTCTATTTAATGTCATGTAATCTTTGTAATTCATTGAATCTGATTAATAATATTTTCAGTATTCCCTTGATTTCTACAATACGTATATGTCACTTTGACACTCATTTATAAAATAAAGAGTAAATTACACCGTTCGTCCTTGTGGTTTGCGTTGACCGCAGGAGTTCATCCTTTGACCAAAAAAGTTGCACCGTCCATCCTTAAGTGGTAAACGTTATGCGCCATTAGTCCCTCCCTCTAACGGAGCCCACTAACGGTCGTTAAGTCTTGTTAACCTGAGGGTATAATCGTCATTTTCACACCATAAGGACGAACGGTGCAAGGACGAACGGTGTAGTTTACACTTTTTGTCTGTAATGAGGATAAATACCATCGCACTCACATTTTACACCCTTTCACTCTCTCACTAACAAACACACACCTCTCCCATCTCCCTCTAGACCTCGCAGCCGGCGACTATTTCGGCCAACGGAATCCGGCCACGCGTCGCCGGAATTTACACCACCTACCCCATCGTGTAGATCGTGACCCCGTGATTCTTTTGACGTGACATATGCGCCGTGGACCCCAACCACGCGCCCAAGATATGAGTTTTCGAGTGGTTTTGTTTTTATTTTTGTAGGTAAATGATATATCGGTTCGATCCTCACGCGTACAAACCTACTCACGGTAACGTGAATCGGTGGGTTTCAACATAAAATGGTTTTATAGATTTTCGCAACTAAAAATGGTTTATAAACGTGGTATCATCGGGTCGGGAGAAATTTTGGTTCGGTTTATGTTTTGGTCGAGCCGCGGGTTTGTAACCGTGGGCTTGTCGTGGTTCTTGGCTGTGTAACGAGACCACCACCACACGGTGGTGGGGCTCGGTGTTAACTGTTGGTGCGAATCGGGTCCGACTGGTTTGTGTCATTACTACTCGAGACCAAGACCTTATGGTCTCGGCAAACTTACTATGGTTTCATTTGGTTTGTATTCCGTGTTCGCAGCCGAGACTACGGTCTCGGCAAGGCGAATAATCTGTCCGATTGGTTGTGGTACTTGTGAAAGGGTGTAAAATGTGAGTGTGATGGTATTTATCCTCCCTACAGACAAAAAGTGTAAACTACACCGTTCGTCCTTGCACCGTTCGTCCTTATGGTGTGGAAATGACGATTATACCCTCATGTTAACAAGACTTAACGACCGTTAGTGGGCTCCGTTAGAGGGAGGGACTAATGGCGCATAACGTTTGCTACTTAAGGATGGACGGTGCAACTTTTTTGGTCAAAGGACGAACTCCTGCGGTCAACGCAAACCACAAGGACGAACGGTGTAATTTACTCTAAAATAAATTACCAAATTTGGATATACCTCATCAAAATCTGTATTGATAGTTATGAGGTAGTGATCTGCGGGACTTTGTAGATCTGGACAAGGAAAGCCATTTACTGCAAAAAACTGATATTAACAAGAAAGAGTAGTTAAGTAACTTCAGAGATTTAATATTCAAAACAATATGAAGGCGGAGCAATCGAAAACACTATTTATAATAAAATATCATTTATAATGAGATTATCGTTTGCAGATAAGAAATGATGGACAAAGAATAAGGTGATAATTACCTGATTTGCTTCACAATTAGGACCAAAGTATATAGTTTTCCCCAAAGAGAGAAGACAGAGATTGTTAAAAAGCCCAAAAACTTGACTACTAGGTTGATGAATGGCTGCTAAAACCGTCATCCTATATTGACGAGTAAGCTTAACTATTCGATTCATGACATGGTATGATGCCGCACTATCAAGGCCACTTGTAGGCTCATCAAGCAACAGAAGCTCTGGATGTGTTAAAAGTTCTAAACATATGCTTACACGCCGCTTTTGGCCTCCACTAAGTCCTTTGATCCCCCAGCCACCTATTCTTGTGTTAGCAGAATTTTGGAGTCCCATCTCCCGTATGATTCTATCAGCTCTCTCCCTCTTCTTGGATCTTGGCATCGACTTAGGCAGTTGGAGTTCAGCTGAGTAGTACACCGTTTCTTTGACTGTTAGAGTCCATGTCAAAACTTGTTCTTGAGTCATATAAGCCTACACTAATTAGATATTAAGCATTATATAGCCCTCTAATAATCTCCGGAAGAATTGTTTATTTTCCTTTTTTGAACAAGAATAATGTCCTAACTAAATAATTGCAAAATTGTTTTTTATAGAATCATGCCCATACCATAGTACCATATGCAAGTCTTAATTTCCTCCCATTTATTAGGACACGTCCAGCATGCTTTGCATTTGAAGCCAACCTCCCTGTGTTTACACACATCATAAATTAAAGCATCAATTAATCTACACTTTTTTTTAACGTAAAATAAATATCGAAAACGAACAAGAAGCTAAATTAAACGAGAATACAAACATGGCACTACATCATTTTGGATCACTAGCTAGTGGTTATATATAATATTGTCGATCTCAATACTTATTCAGCCTACCGCATATAAAAGTTTGAACATGTCTGCCAATATTAAAACCGAAAAATATACAACATGCTAATGGGATGAAGCAATGGTTATATTATATATAAAAATACTAGTACTATTTATGAACCTTTATTCATTACCTGAAACTGATGCTGTCTACATTTGTATAGAAACTTGTATCAATGTGGAGACGAAAGTGGAGTTCATGGTGTGCGTAAGGTGCAGTGAAAAAAGGGGTAAAAGCTCATAAGTAACTAATGGTATAAAGGGGAATTACATACCAGCTAAAGAATCAAGAAGAGTAGACTTGCCACAACCAGAAGGACCCATAATGGCAACAATCTCTCCTGGTTTAGCATAACCAGTAGCACCCGAAAGTATGGACTTAAATCCATCTATTCCTTCATGTCCGTTAGTACTCGAAACAGCTACTCCAAGCTCCTCCCATGTCAAGTAAGCTCCACTCTTTTTCTTCTTCACAAGGGACTCGGAATCCACCATTTCGGTGCCCCATTTTCCTTCATCTTCAGGTTCGGGACTTATTTCATTGTTATGTACCAGACTACCCATCAAAGATCAAAAGATGAATATAGATTTTTAAAAGAGATTTTGAGAGACAGATATAAAGACAGAATAGTTTTGACATAGTGAGAATATCCGGGGCACTAGATTTATAGCAAGTGCATAGCATTGGTAGTTCAGTGATGTTTTTTTTTTTTTTTTTTGAACGACTGTAATTCAGTGATGTTATTTTCTATTTATTAAGTTTACTCTTTTGAGATCCCGTGACTCGGAGATGAATGCATGTATATATTATAATTAGAAAGATAATTAATTAGATAACCAAAAGATGCAGTTAGGCCAAAAAAGAATCACGCGATACTAGCTTTGTAGCAAAGTACAAATATACACTCTTTTAAGTATTCATTTGTTATAGTTTCATCAGAGAGTTGCTTAATTATTATGTTAAAAATGTATGAAATAATCGTTAAACTGGAACAACTGCTGTGTAGTAATATGTGCATCGCGTTTAGCTTGCTTTCAAGTGATACAACTAATTGTAAAACCGATAACGTACAATTTGATGTTTAACTTATGCTAAATCCGAAGATATGATAACGTCGACATTGAAACCAATGCATTTTGGATTTCCTAGTGTTTCAGCAACTGAAGTACTACGTATAATTTTGAGTCTCAATTAAATTTTTGAGATTACATTTTCCTTATGTAGATTGTAAATCCGTGTTGCTGCTCAACAACTCCCAAAAGCAAGTATCTAATTTTTATTTATTATTATTATTTTTTTTAATGTTTGCCTAACAAGTGCCTGTGAGTGTTAAAATATAGGGCAAATCGCATAAAAAAGATATTCATCTTATGTCCAATTTCAATTAAAGGTACTATTTTTTTTTTTCTCAATTTAAGGTACCAACTTTTTTTTTGTGCCGATTTAGGTTTTTTTCTAACTTCCGTTAACCATTTCGTTAGTAAATTACAAGTTTGGTCCTTAAGTTTGCATAGGCATTTCATGTTTGGTCTATTTTCGTCCGTTTTTGTCCGTTCTTATACGTTTTCGTCCGTTTTTACATGCTTTTGTCCGTTTTCGTCCGCTTTTACACGTTTTCGTCCGTTTTTACACGTTTTCATCCGTTTTTGCACGTTTCCATCTGGTTTTTCCTGATTCTGTCTGTTTTTACACGTTTTCGTCCGTTTTTACACGTTTCCGTCCATTTTTACACGTTTTCGTCCATTTTTGCACGTTTTCGTCCGTTTTTACACGTTTTCGTCTAGTTTTACACGTTTTTGTCCGTTTTTGCACGTTTTCGTCCGTTTTTACACGATTCCGTATGTTTTTGCACGTTTCTGTTTTTTTTACACGTTTTGTCCGTTTTTACACGTTTCTGTCTGTTTTAACACATACGGAAACGTGCAAAAACATACGAAAACGTGTAAAAACGGACGAAAACGTGCAAAAAAGGACAAAAACGTGTAAAATCAGACGAAAACGTGTAAAAACGAATGAAAACGTGCAAAAACGAATCGAAACATGCAAAAACGAACGAAAACGGACAAAAACTGACGAAAACGTGTAAAACGGACAAAAACGTGTAAAAACGGACGAAAACGTATAAAAACGGACGAAAATAGACCAAACATGAAATGCCTATACAAACTTAAGGACCAAACTTGTAATTTACTAACGAAATGGTTAACGAAAGTTAGAAAAAAACCTAAATCGGCACACAAAAAAAATTGAGTACCTTAAATTGAGAAAAAAAAATAGTACCTTTAATTGAAATTGGACATAAGATGAGTACCATTTTATGCGATTTGCCCTAAAATATATTATTCTCTTATAAAAGCGTATATTTCCAATGTATGTTTTAAATCGAAGCATAAGTGATTCCCATATCTTCAAAGTTTAACCATAATTGTCATATGCTATGTTTATTATTAGGCTCAATATATATTTTTGAATTTGGCCGTAGATGTCTTATGTAATTACTGTATATACTGACAATCAGAGAATAGTGAGATATGGGAAAATCACAATTCGGCAAATATCCAAACTTATCTCATTGCGTATAATGCCGTTGATTGGGTTGTCCATCAAAGTGTTGGACGCTCTACTTTTGGTTATTGTCGTTACACTTCAAAATCGAGTTTTTAGTATTTTACTAGCCGGGTATCCGAGCACAGCGGCGGCGATAAGTATAGTTATATGTGTTTGCTTACCCGTTTAGTGAATTCGTTTCACAACACTTCGAATGTATATGTGTTAGTTGTAAGTGTTTGTTTGGGTTACCCGTAGCTTTCCCGCGACATCATTATTCCCGCATATAGAAATACCCTCGCAATCTCTTACGCATCAAACACTACCCCAAAAGTATATGATTTTGACGAATCAAGATTATATTTATTGAAATAAATGAAATAAAGGTTAAAGTTGTAAAAATTTGAATTAAAATAAATAAACCCATTAAAAATATAAAAACTAAAAACTCATAAAAATATATCAAAATGGATGTTGAATTAAAGAGCATAAAATTTTAAAAAATATGGTGAAATTAGATTATAAAAAAAATAAGTAAATAAAAAGATATTTTAATTTAAAAATAAAGATGAATTTTTAGTTGAGAAATGACACATGTCATTTTATAATTGGAGCTTTTTATCTTAATTTGTAGTGGTTAGGGGTTAGGTTTGGAGTTTGTTAGAAGTTAGGCTTGGAGTTTGTTAAGAAGTGACACATGTCATCTCATGATTGGAGCTCCTTATCTTAATTTTTTGTTAGAAAAACTCTTTCCATAATAATAAGCAAGTAAAAAGTCTGAATTTTTAAGCCTTCTAATTTTAGAAGGCCTAAATGCATTATAAAGTAGTATAGATTACTAGAATACTATCGGATATGTTTAACTATGACTTTTATGGGTCAAAATACTAAATACGATTGGTTAGTCAATATGTGGTATGTGGAAGTCGAGTTTTGGTTGTTTTAGTCAAGTGTAAAAACGGGACAGCTAGTGCAGAAAATTGTAATCTGTCTTTGAAGGATCGTAGCGAATTAACCGTAACTCCGTAGGATTCGAGGCACCTATCATTTTAAAGGTAATTGAGTCTTCTTTCCAATGCAACTGGTTACAGAATTCGAGTACAAGTCTAAGTGGGTCAAGTCTACAATTTACAGCCATAGTTTTAAAAGGCGCGCCTCGGCTCAAGGCTTAAGCTCTAAGGATTTTTTTCGAATCGAGGCTCACGACATGCATGAATCCCATAAAAAGCGCAGCGCCTTGGGGCTTTTTGCGCCTCGGAGATGTAACAGGTTTTGGGGCTTTTTTCTAAATATTAAAATAAGATACATGGGTCTTATAAGTTATATGCATGAGTTTTTTTAAGTTATATCTAATAACCATAATTTGTAAAATAACTAAAACACACAATCAAGTGGGCAACTATAGATTCTGATCATTTTACAAATATGTAATCTCTCTCACGTCATAAGTTTATATCTTGAACTAATTTTTATTAAGTGTTTATTTTATTGATTTGTAAATAACGTTATAAGTTTATTTTATCTTCACGCATCACATCATAGGGTGAGTATTTGTATGATTTGTAATATTGAACTGATTTTATATTTATTTTATGGGTGTTGATACTCACACCATTTTTTTTATACTTACACCACAATTGTGCATTACTGTCTTGTACAGTGTGCATTACAGTGTTGTACAGTGTGGTGTAAGTATAAGAAAAAATGGTGTGAGTATCAACCCCCTTATTTTATTGATTGTTATTTTTTAACAAGTTACTTTGTTTCATTAAGTATTTTCTTTATGACATATTATCATGAAAATGTGGCATTATGTCTTGAATATTACTATGTTGCTAGCTTGATATTTTGGGTTAAATTGTGAACTTTGTTAGATGTAAGTCTGCAAGTGTAGGACACAAGCATATTTAGTCTGTTATGGATTTTAATCTATATGTAGTTCATTGAGCCAAAGAGTTGATCCGTTTGAGAAAATGACAACTGATCCATTTTAATATTTATAATGGCTATATGTGTCATGTACTAAGTATTTAATGTTATTTTGTGTTATTTAAGCTACATAAATGGCACATATATTATAAAAAAAAATTAATGTATTTAGTGCGCCTCGTATTCGTGAATCTCGCGTCTTGGTATGCGCCTCGCCTCGAGGCTCTTTGGTCCCATTCGCGCTTTAGTGCGCTTTGAGCCTTTAAAAACATTGTTTACAGCAGACTGTCTAGAAACAGACCATGTGGCGCATAAAATAGGTCATTTTGAAAATTCATATAAAATCAACTTTAAGTCATTAGAAGTCGCGCCACCCGTCGTTTTAAAGATATATGAGTTTAGTTTCTATTAAAAATACTTTTAAGGGTTGGTTTGTACTCCCTTCGTTTTAATATAATTGTCCACATTTCTATTTTGGAATGTCTCAAAAAGATTGTCCACTTTCCATTACAAATCACTTTTGAACTTGTTTCCATTAGCAACAACTAATCCTATATTAAATATTAAAACCTTTTACAAAAGTAAAAACATTTTATAAATTCCAACACCCCATCCCATATTTTAAAACCACCGCAAAAAGAAAATTTTGACGTGAAAGCAAAGAATCGTCATATTTAGAGTTAATTACATGAATGGTCTCTGTGGTTTGTCGAGAATTACAGATTTAGTCTTTAAATTTTTTTTTTGCGGATTTGCTCCCTATGGTTTTGATTCATTACGGATTTTGTCCATTGACCATATTTTCTGTTAGTTGACCGTCAAATATGTGTTTGGAAGTTTAAAATAACAAAAATACCCTCGTATGTGTTTAATAAATGGTCCTTATGGTTTGTGGGTTATCATGAATTATTCTCTGATTTTTATTTTTTATTTTTATTTATTTAACTATTTATATAAAAAACATTTTGTCGAAAATTTTATAAAATTTTTATAAAAAATTCCGAAAATTTTATAAAAAAATTTATAAAAAATTCCAAAAAATTTATAAAAAAATTTATTAAAAATTCTGAAAATTTTATAAAAAATCCCGATAAAAATTTTATAAAAAGAAAAAAAATTTGTCAAAAAAATTCCCTCAAAAATTTTATAAAAAATTCCGTCAAAAAGTATTAAAAAAAGGAAAAAAAATTGTCAAAAAAAATTTATAAAAAATTCCGTAAAAAAGAAAAAGTTTAAAAAACAAATTTTTAACGGAATTTAAAAACAAAAAAATTTTAAAAGAATTTTTTTTAAAAGAAAAATTTTTCTTTTTTCTTTTTTTTCCCAAAATTTTTGACGGAATGTTTTATAAGATTTTATAAAAAAGTTATCGGAATTTTTTATAAAATTTTCGGAGTTTTTTATAAAATTTTTGGAATTTTTTATAAAATTTTTGGAATTTTTTATAAAATTTTCGGAATTTTTTCTACAATTTTCGACAAAATGTTTTTTTATATAAATAGTTAAATAAATAAAAATAAAAAATAAATAATCAGGGACTAATTCATGATAACCCACAAACTATAGGGACCATTTATGAAACGCATATGAGGGTATTTTTGTCATTTCAGCCTTCCAAACACCCATTTGACGGTCAAATAACAGAAATTACGGTCGAGGGACCAAATCCGTAACGAATCAAAACGATAGAGAGCAAATCCGAAAAAGAAAAAAAAATGTTTAAAGACTAAATCCGTAATTCTCGACAAACCACATAGACCATTCATGTAATTAACTCTCATATTTATTAACCTTAATAAAACTGAAAACATTAAATCAAAAGACAATGAATCAAAAGACAATGAATGCACCATAAAACCCAACTACTTATAGATCAATAAAACTGAAAGTGACATATATCTAATATCTTCTTTGATGTGGTTTACATTATTAAAGGTTTGATGGATTCTTCATCAAAGTCCTTTACTCCTCTTTGTTTATGGAATTATATCTAGTTTTGAACATACAGACGTATTAACCAATCATTATATCATATATATATTATGTTTATTACTAAGCTCATAATACTTGTTATGCTTTGGCTTATATATATATATATATATATATATATATATATATATATATATATATATATATATATAGAAAAAATTACACGTTTGGTCCCTATGGTATACCCCAACTAACAACTTTAGTCCCTAAGTCGTTTTTATTACACCACAGATACCTATTTTTGAAACCTTGCACGCATTTAGTCCCTATTTTGGATGGACGTTAGTTAAGTCCGTTAAGTATTTTGTGCTGTTAGTCCTTCGTTAATAATTTTTGCACCGTTAGTCCTTATTTTTTAAAATATAGTTTTCCCCAGTTAGTCCCTCCGTTAATAATAGTTATCGCCCGTTTTTTTACGTTTTTGTCCGTTTTTATCCGTTTTCTTTAGTTTTTATCCGTTTTCCCCCTTTTTTTTTCGTTTTTGTTCGTTTTTTACGTTTTTATCCCTTTTCGTCTGTTTTTATATGTTTTCGTCCGTTTTTTACTTTTTTGTCCTTATTTATCCGTTTTTGTCAGTTTTTTATCCGTTTTCGACTGTTTTTTTACGTTTTAATCCGTTTTCGTCCGTTTTTTAACGTTTTCGCCCATTTTTTATGTTTTTGTCTGTTTTTATCCGTTTTCGTTCGTTGCTTATTCGTTTTCGCCAGTTTTTTTACGTTTTTGTTCGTTTTTTTTTTCCGTTTTCGCCAATTGTTTTACGTTTTTGTATGTTTTTTACCTTTTCCGTTCGTTTTTTATCCGTTTTTGCCCCTTTTTTTTTTACGTTTTTGTCTGTTTTTATCCGATTTCGTTCGTTTTTTTCACAAAAAATTTCCAAAAAAAAAATTGAAATTTTTTCACAAATTTGAAAAAAAAAATTTCCAACAAAATTTTGAAAAAATAAATAGGGAAAAAAATATTTTCGAAAAAAAATAAAAAAATGTGAATAAAAAATTTAAAAAAAAAATTGAATAAAAAAATATTGAAAAAAAAAACGGACATATTTTTTTTAAAGATTTTTTTAAAAAAAAATATTTGAAATTTTTTTTTTCAAAATTTTTTTTTGAAACTTTTTATTCAAATTATTTTTTTATAATTTTTCAAATTTTTTTTTCGGAAATATTTTTTTTCCAATTTTTTTTTTTGGAACTTTTTTTTCCAATTTATTTTTCTTTTTGGAAAAATTTTTAAATATGTTGAAAAAGTACAAAAACGAAAGAGAAAACGGACAAAATGTAAGAAAAACGGATGAAAACCGATAAAAGGGTACGAAAAACGGGAAAAACGTAAAAAAAACGGACGAAAACATATAAAAACAGACGAAAACGTAAAACAACGGGGGAAAGCGGGAAAAACGAACAAAACGGACAAAAACGTAAAAGAACTGGCGAAAAAGATTAAAAAACGAACGAAAACGGATAAAAACAGACAAAAACGCAAAAAAAACAGGCGAAAACGGATAAAAAAAAAGAACGCAAAAGGAAAAAAAACAAACAAAAACGTAAAACAAAGGGCGAAAACGGAAAAAAAAACGGACAAAAACGTAAAAAAAACTGGCGAAAACGAATAAACAACGAACGAAAACGGATAAAAACAGACAAAAAAGTAAAAAAATTGGTGAAAACGTAAAAAAACAGACGAAAACGGATAAAAAACTGACAAAACGGATAAAAACGGACAAAAAACGAAAAAAATGGGGGAAAACGTATAAAAACGAACGAAAACGGACAAAAACGTAAAAAAAACGGGCGATAACTATTATTAACGGAGAGACTAACTGGGGAAAACTATATTTTATAAAATAAGGACTAACGGTGCAAAAATTATTTAAAAAGGACTAACAGCGCAAAATACTTAACGGACTTAACTAACGCCCATCCAAAATAGGGACTAAATGCGTGCAAGGTTTCAAAAATAGGTATCTGTGGTGTAATAAAAACGACTTAGGGACTAAAGTTGTTATTTGTGGTATACCATAGGGACCAAACGTGTAATTTTTTCATATATATATATACACACATGGGGCTTTCTTTTAAAAATCAATTTAAATACGAGAATTGTAAGAACTCATACACTAATCACATTTTTTTAGATATTACAAATTAAAATATATTTTAAAGGGTATAATAGTGAAAGAAAATCTATGTATTATTTACGATTTCTTTTATTAAATTTTGTTTTTAAAAAATCCTATAATTTTAGGAACCAAATTTTTATTTTATTTATTTTATTTTTGTATAGGGCAAATTGCACAAAAAGACACTCAACTTAGGTTCTATATTTTTAATCAATGTACTCTACTTTTTTCGTACTAATAAAGGCTCCCAACTTTTTTTTTAGCCGATTTAGGTTTTTTTCTAACTTTTATTAAGCCACTTTGTTTGTAAATTACATGTTTGATCTTTGAGTTTGTATAATCATTTCATGCACGATGCACCACCACCACCAACCGCCGCCACCATTACCAAGCACCGCCACCACCACCTCTACCATTACCACCACCATCGCCGCCACCATAACCGGCCACCACCCACCTCTACTGCCGCCACCACCAACCATCACCACCAGCCGGTGGTGGCCGCGGTTGTTGGTGGTGGTGGCGGACGGTGGTGGTGGAGGTGGGTTGTGGAGGTGGGTAGTGGCGGCGGCGGACGGTGGTGGTGGAGGCGGTTGACGGTGGTGGTAGAAGGGGCAGGTGGTGGTGGCGGTGGTTTGTGATGGTGGCGGCGGTTAGTGGTGGTGGTGGATGGTGCATGAAATTACTATACAAACTTAAGGACCAAACATGTAATTTACTAACACAGTGGGTTAACGAAAGTTAGAAAGAAAAAAAACCGTAAATTGGCTAAAAAAAAGTTGGGCGACTTTATTTGTACGAGAAAAAGTAGAGTATCTTGATCAGAAATACACCCTAAGTTGAGTGCCTTATTTGTGTCATTTGTCCTTTTTATATATAGTTTTTTTTCTAGCATGCATTCTTTGAAAAAGGTGAGGTGCATGTATTCTTTTCAAATAATGTAAATTTATAAGTGCTTTTAATATGCAATTGTTTACACTGTTTTTTATCAACCAACCAATATTTCTAACTAACGGGTTTTTTTTTTTTTTTTTTTTTTTTTTTTTGAAATACAAATCCAAGAACATAAAATTACAGTTACAAAAAATACATACGCAATAATCGTATCTCTTTATTAGTCGCAAATTATCTTCATTTATTATGTGTGCAGTCACTTATAAGTCCTCGATGCTATCATCATTTTCATCAATTTGATACAAAGCATACATAAATACAATTAAATCACAAACGAATAAGAAACAAAATTTTACCCATAAGAATTATATAAACGTATTTTAATACATATGCACAATCTAAAGCACATATGCACAATTTAAAGCATCTATCATATAAATTATACAAACGTATTTTAGTCTTAAACAAATAAATTATATAAACGTATGTACAATCCTTATCTATATCAAATAAATTATATAAACGTATTTTAGTCTTAAACAAATAGCAAACACATATGCATAATCTAAAGCATATATATATCCATAACTCTTTCCTTTATTTTATATCAACCTTAAAATATATATATGCATACTCTATTCATTGATTTTATACCAACAATAAAATACATATGCATCATTCCGTGTATTTTATATTAACTTGAAAAGCACAAGATTCTAACAATTTTATATCAATCACAAAACAAATATGCACACCACTTTACACTATTGCTTTTATAAAAGTAAGAGTAAACTACACCGTTCGTCCTTGTGGTATACGTTGACCATCAAGTATCATCCTTTGACCAAAAAAATTGCACCGTTGGTCCTTAACTGCGAAACGTTATTTGTCGTTCGTCCCTCCCTCCCTCTAACGACCGTTTGTAACGCTCGTTATGTGTCTAAATACGATGGTATATTCGTCCTTTTCCCTTCACTTTAACTTCTTCTTCTTTTATACATCTTCTTCCTCACCTGCCACCACCCACCACAACTTCTTTCATTGCAAAATTTATAAAACCATAAAAGACTTTAACTTAAATCCAACACTAAGATTAAATTTTGATACCACCACCACTAGTTACTACCCTTCTTTATTCTTTATATCTCCATCTTCAACTTCATTTTCATCCACAACTCGCACCACCTCCAGCCACCTTCACAAGCCCCCAAATCAACACCCTAAAATACTACTAGCTCAAAACCCACAAAAACCGATACCCCATTTTAGTAAACCTACAGCCGTCGTACCACAACCCATCACTTACAGTCTTTGGTATACACTATATTGTTGGGTACCACAAGCCAACCCCCACCACTACTCAAAACATAAAATCCAACCCACAAATGCTAACCCATGATCTTGCATCTTCATTATAAATCATCACCAATCTATATAAATAAAACACATCAATCCTTAGATTTATAAAATTCACCGATCAACAACCACCACTGCAAATCCGATCAAACCACCAAGTCCCTACTTCATATTTCCCAAATAAACACAAACCCCTTAATCAATTTCATATTCCAATAACAAACACACACTTACCTGCTTTATCTGTGATTGTGAATTATATTGTGGACTAGTTGAGATTAGCATAAAACGACCACCGGTCAAACAACAAAAAAATATTACTGTCATATTCAAAAATCTAATTTTAACAGCTAAGTTACCGTTGGAATTGAAAGAAAAAGAAAGATGAATCGAAAGTTTTGTGGTAGGGAGGATGATATTAAGAAATTAATTAAAAGGATTCATGTTGATGTTAATTGGGATGATGATGAGTACATGGAGGAGATTGTGACTAATGGTTTTGACTTCTTACAGTCAACGGTTGGTAGTGTTAATCAAGAAACAGAGATTGGTGTCGTAGAAAATGGTTGTGGGGATCGGTTGATTGTTGGTGGTGGCGATGAGGTTAGTAATGATGTAGATCTTGATGATGGTGGTATGAAGATTAGTGATTTTGAATATTTACAGTCAACGGTTGGTAGAATTAATCAAGAAACAGAGATTCTTGATGTTGATTGTGGCTGTGATGATGTGAATCTTGATGATGTTGGTATGGAGATTTTAGACTCAAAGATTTCAAGAACCATAACTTGTGCTGTTAAGAAGAATGATGATGCTATGGTGAATTCTATGAATAATGATACTCGTGTTACAACTAATCCAAGAGATGCAGCTTTTGATCCAATGGGTTTGGGGAATGGTTTCTTTTATAATACTAGTGGTAGTGATCATGAGCAACTCAGCACCAGCAGTAATAATCTTGACTTTTCTGAGGCTTTCATTATTGGAAGTGTGAAAGGACAAAAATACCCTCACGTGTATATCACGTGAGCATGCTTAACGAGAGTTAAATGAGTCCGTTAGTTGGAGGGACGAACGGCAAATAACGTTTCGCAGTTAAGGACCAAGGGTGCAATTTTTTTGGTCAAAGTACGATACTTGATGGTTAACGTATACTACAAGGACGAACGGTGTAGTTTACTCTAAAAGTAAATTGTGCATCTATGTTTTGCCATGTTCACAACAACCATAAAATTAAAACTACATCTCGAAATAAACTAAATAACGCTTTTGTTGTTTATAACCTCTCTAATAGGTTGAAGCCATACGTATATTATACTTTCTTAATCTTTGTTCTCATTTTTTCAACCAACACGATCTCCAAGACTTCAACTATACTAGCAATTACCGCGAATTACAAATCACTTTTGAACTTGTTTCCATTAGCAACAACTAATCCTATATTAAATATTAAAACCTTTTACAAAAGTAAAAAACATTTTATAAATTCCAACACCCCATCCCATATTTTAAAACCACCACAAAAAGAAAATTTTGACGTAAAAGCAAAGAATCGTCATATTTAGAGTTAATTACATGAATGGTCTCTGTGGTTTGTCAAGAATTACAGATTTAGTCCTTAAATTTTTTTTTGCGAATTTGCTTCCTGTGGTTTTGATTCATTACGGATTTGGTCCCTTGACCATATTTTCTGTTAGTTGACCGTCAAATAGGTGTTTGGAAGGTTGAAATGACAAAAATACCCTCGTATGTGTTTAATAAATGGTCCCTATGGTTTGTGGGTTATCATGAATTAGTCACTGATTTTTTATTTTTATTTATTTAACTATTTATATAAAAATAAATTTTGTCGAAAATTTTATAAAATTTTTATAAAAATTTCCGAAAATTTTATAAAATTTTTATAAAAATTTCCGAAAATTTTATAAAAAAAATTTTAAAAAATTCCAAAAAATTTATTAAAAATTTTATTAAAAATTCTGAAAATTTTATAAAAAATCCCGATCAAAATTTTATAAAAAGAAAAAAAAAAATTGTCAAAAAAAATCCCTCAAAAATTTTATAAAAAATTCCGTCAAAAAGTATTAAAAAAAGAAAAAAGAAAATTTTTTGTCAAAATTTTTTTATAAAAAACTCCGTAAAAAAGAAAAAAAAAATTAACGGAATTTAAAAACAAACAAATTTTAAAAGATTTTTTTTTAAAGAAAAATTTTTCTTTTTTCTTTTTTTCCCAAAATTTTTGACGGAATGTTTTATAAGATTTTATAAAAAATTTATCGGAATTTTTAATAAATTTTTCTATAAAATTTTCTGAATTTTTTATAAAAATTTTATAAAATATTCGGAATTTTTTATAAAATTTTAATAAAATTTTAGGAATTTTTTTTCTATAATTTTCGGAATTTTCGCTAAAATTTTTGACAAAATGTTTTTTATATAAATAGTTAAATAAATAAAAATAAAAAATAAATAATCAAGGACTAATTCATGATAACCCACAAACCATAGAGACCATTTATGAAACGCATATGAGGGTATTTTTGTCATTTCAGCCTTCCAAAAACCCATTTGACGGTCAAATAACAGAAAATACGATCAAGGGACCAAATCCGTAACGAATCAAAACGATAGAGAGCAAATCCGCAAAAAAAAAATTTAGAGAGTAAATCCGTAATTCTCGACAAACTACAAGGACCATTCATGTAATTAACTCTCATATTTATTAACCTTAATAAAACTGAAAACATTAAATCAAAAGACAACGAATAACAATGAATCAAAAGACAATGAATGCACCATAAAACCCAACTACTTGTAGATCAATAAAACTGAAAGTGACATATATCTAATATCTTCTTTGATGTTGTTTACATTATTCTTCTTATAATACTAAAAGGCGTACATGCCTCTTTTGCAAACACAAGCATTAAATGCAAACTTTTTCAACTTGGCAGAAATAGTCCCTGAGGTTCAAGTGGCGCTGCAAAGTAAGTCCAAACATTAAATGCAAAGTTTCACAACTTGGCAAAAACAGTCCCTGAGGTTTAAACGTCGTTGCAAAGTAAGTCCAAACATTACATGCAAAGTTTCACAACTTGGCAAAAATAGTCCCTAAGGTTTAAGTGTCGCTGCAAAGTAAGTCCTTTGAAGCCAATCCCGCTGCATTGCGCGGTTTTCCACACTCGTTAAATAACAATGTTTATAACGTTTCCAGCACCATTGTTACCATTTGTTAGGATTTAGAAAATCCAATATTAAAAGAGTCGGTCACCTCAAGTATATGTATTCGTTAGAAAGCTCGTAGTCGTAGTCATTTAGTGTTAGTAAGTAATTTGTTAAGTAACATCGTGGAGGACGGACGGGTCTTTACCCACTGTATGCCTGATCCACAGCCCGTAGGAGGCGTGTCTTGTATGAACCTATAAATACTACAAAAAATGATGAGTATTTACACACTCATCAATCCCCCACACTAAACTATTGCTAGTCCCTAGCAATCTTTTGAGAAAAACTTAATGGATTTGAATCTCTTTACCAAAAGCCATTACTTCTGGAGTAGCCAAATGTTTCAGTTCAAGTAAGAACTATGGTACACCGATAACCATGTGATTTTGAGCAAACCACCAGCTTCCAACGGATTTGATTTGTCTTTACCAGAAGCCGTTTGCTCTGGACTAGCCAACTCTTAGATAAATTATCAATATTATCTTTGGTGAGCTGATTACCAATTATGGTTTTTCCACTGCCTTTACCACAAGCCATAAACTTGCGGGCTAGCCAACTCTTCACTAATTAAAGATATGGTGAGCTGAATACCATACAATTTTGGGCAAATTGCAAGCCGTCAACGGATTTGAGATATCTTTACCAAGAGCCGTTTGCTCCTGGATTAGCCAATCCTTTTGTTTATTAGACATGGCGGACTGATAACCAAATGAGTAAGTGTAAAACACTTATTCCAAAAAAAAAAATTTGGCCAAAAACGGGGGAATTGGGCGGTATAATTATATGATAAAATTCGTGAGAATTCCCCCTCACACTTAGAAATGAATATTGCCCTCAATATTCAAAGTACCGGCGGTTATGCCGAAACTGAGAACGTAAAAGGGAAATACTACGGCCATTATTTTGAAAGTTTTTTTTTTTTTTTTTTTTTTTTTTTTTTTTTTTTTTTTGAAACTTATATACACAACATGTGGGGCAATCCCCTCCACACTAGGGTGGTAGAAAGATAGAAAGAAGTCAGAAATATGGGTGAAAACCCATATGGCATGCTACTGTTTTTGATTCCCGAGTCGCTAGCTTGACTCGACCCCGAATTCATTTGTTCATGGGGAAAGTAACGTGGAAAACCAATCTCGATCGGACTTTCGTTCACAATGCTAATAAACATATGAACATCAGAAAGTTCCACACCGACGAGATATAACCGCGGTATTGTTAATAGTAGAAACTATAAGGGATGATATCGGGGTCAAAGATGGTGTCCTCATTCCCGAAAGAGAAAAGGGAAAGAGCAACCACACCATCTGTGAAGAATGGAATAAAGACGTACATGAGAATGCAAGTCCATTCCTCATCAGAGAGAAGCAAATCACCAGTTTTGACATTTTTAAGCTTAAACTTGAAGCTTATATGGTGATTGCCAAGAAGATGTCCGGGAGGGAGGGTGGGAAACGGTTCTTCAATCAACAGATTTTCCAGAAAATGGATGTCTCCCTCCGGATCAAAGTAAGTATTATCAATTCCCGTTGGAATTGACTCATCACTAAGAAAGGCGTCGACTTCATTCCAAAAGTTGTCATCTTCCTCATCAGGAGTGAGAGAAGGGATGGAAGAGTCGGGAATAATAAGACTAGAAGATGATGGATCATTTTTGAGCAATTCTTCAATGGGAAGAGTGTCTCCCATTGGATCACAAATATCATCATCCAATTCAGATGAAACTGAAGAGAGTTTGGTTTCATCCACAGAGTTAACAAACTCGATGCGACAAACTGATTCCGGAGGTGGGACAAGTGGTGTGCTCTTAGAGCTAGCAATTTCCACCACTTCCGATGAAGTCTCCGATTCTAGATCATCATCATCAAGAACACTCTTGACTTCCCTGGTACAACTTTCAAACCATTTGTTTGAACCAGGGTTGATTTTCAAAGCTTTTAGCTCAGCACGTTTTTGAAAACTCCTCTTAACCGTGAAATTTGAGAGTGTTGCATTGAATCTTTCAGATTTTTGATCAATTGTGGCAACACTCTGTTTGGACAGAGGTTTGGAGTTCTGGTTGATATTCAACGTGAGCTCTTCGTTGTCAACCCGTATGGTCAACTCTTCAGCAAACACATCAATCAGAGCACGACTCGTTCTCAAGAAAGCTCTCCCTAAGATAAGGGGAACTCTAGGATCTGCATCGAAGTCTACTACAACAAAGTCAGTAGGAAAGTGAAACTTTCCCACTTTCATCACGACATCCTCGGCTATCCCAAGTGGACGAGTTATGGTACGGTCCGCTAGCTCGAGTGTCATACAAGTGGATGAAAGTTTAGGAAGAGACAGTTTCTTCCATACTGAGAGTGGCATGAGGTTAATGCTAGCGCCAAGATCGGCCAAGGCGGAGCATTGAACCATCCCCAAGAAATCACACGGGATTAGAAATCTGCCAGGGTCTTCAAGCTTTTTGGGAAGCTTCTTGAGAAGGACCGCTGAGCACTGCTCATTGAGAGGGGTTTTAGCCATCTCAGATAACTTATCTTTGTTGGTCAGTAAGCCTTTAAGCGTGGATGCAAATTTAGGCATTAGAACGAGAGCATCAACGAAGCTTATATCAAAGTGTAGCTCATTGAAGATTTGGAAAATTTTTTCCATTTGCTCTTTGTTTTTGTCTTTGAGCTTCTCATCATTCATTCTTGATGGGTAAGGAAGCTGACTAGACTTTTGAGCCGGGATGGAAGTGTTTTCTGGCTCAGAATTTTTCTTCGGAACTTCGGGTTCCGGACTTAAAGCTTGGACTACCGAAGGTGGGACGTGTGCAGTACTTCGTGGGCTTGAGAATTGCACCTTGTCCGTTGTATCCTTGGTAACTTGACTCATTGCCACAGGAGGAGGGGGCATAGGAGTCGAAGGTCCATTGTGCGTCTTACCACTACGAGTGGTGACGGCTTTCAACTCGGCATTGGGGTTAGGAATTGTATTGCTTGGGAGTCCTCCAGAAGATGATGTAGCTTTGTTCATATTCATGTTCATGAAACTGCTCATCATATTCTTTAACTCATTTGTCTGCCGAGACATTGTGGTATCAATTTCCTTTTTAAGCTCAACTCTCATGTTATTGATCTGAGTTTGCATTGAACGTATGCTTGACTCAGTAATTTTCATGAAGTCATTTGGCATGGGAGCTGGAGAAGGTTGTTGATAACTTTGATGATTTGGAGCTTGATAAGGTTGGTTGAAATTGTTCCGGTTTTGATTGAAATTTTGAGAGTTACTGAAATTTTGTCCTTGATTCGGAACAAAGCGATTTTGGTTGCCATGGTTTTGCACAGGAGGAAAACCAGGTGGTGTCATACCGCTAGGTGCACGGTAGTGAGGATCAGCTTGTGGTCGGTATTGATTGTGGTTTACCGAAGCTATGGGAGCTTGGTAAAAGGAAGCATCGGTTGCTTGACAATCATAATACGCATGTGGACCACTACAAGTTTCACACACCTTGTTTACGGCTTTGACTGGTTCCGGCTTATGAATTTCGCTTTTGATTTCCTTTACATCCTTAATCATACAACGGATGGCATCCGTTAGAGCGGCTATTGGAGCGGCTAACTCAGAAGAGTTATTGGATGAAGAAGAAGGAGTGTTCGGAGTATTGACTTTGTTGCGAGAAATAGGAACTTTTGATTTTTGCTCACAAATCTCAATCACATCTTTAGGCTTACGATTCAAGATATTGCCACCGGCGGCTGCATTTAAAGAATCTTGATCGTTACCGTTCAACCCATTATAAAAGATATTAACTTGTTGAAGCTCCGTGAATTCATGATGGGGGCATTTCCTGAGGAGATCTTTGAATCTCTC
This sequence comes from Chrysanthemum seticuspe, assembly GCA_019973895.1. Lineage (NCBI taxonomy): Eukaryota > Viridiplantae > Streptophyta > Magnoliopsida > Asterales > Asteraceae > Chrysanthemum > Chrysanthemum seticuspe. The sequence goes on from BPTQ01000005.1 coordinate 226,262,113, forward strand.
CCATGCCTCTCCAAAGTTTTCATCGAAATTTTGACGAAATCCAGAAATTTCATTTTTAAGATTAGTGGTCTTTGATGGAGGAAAGAAATAATTGACAAACTTTTGAACAAGATCCTCCCAAGTTTCGATGGATCGAGGGGGTTCTTTTTCCAGCCAAATCCGGGCTGTCCCCTCAAGTGAGAATGGGAAAAGCATCAACTTGATGACTTTTTGTGGTACATCCTTGAAATTGATAGTTGAAGTCAACTTGTTAAACCAACGGATGTGTGCATACGGGTCTTCTCGGTCAAACCCGTGGAATTGATTCGTAGACACAAGTGTGATCAAATGTGTCTTCAATTCGAAGTGATCAGAATTGATTACCGGTAAAACGATGGCATCTCCATAACCCTCGGTGGGTGCCTGGAGCATTTCCGCCATATTTCGTTCGTCTGCCATATTGTTGTTTGAAATAGTACGAATCTCGGGTTCGACTATTTGGGCAGCACGTCTACGAGAACGTCTTCTAGGAATTTCTGCTAGATCACGCAAAGGACTCAATGATCTAGAAGAACGAGTGCGCATGCACTAGAGTTAACTCTAAGGAATCTCAGAGCCAAGGAAGGGAATTATGAAAATGGGGAAAGAAGATTATTTTTGAGTTTTATGGTTATACATATATATAAAAACAAAAGAAAAATATTTTTGTGTTTTCTAGGTTTTGAGATATTTTTGGGTTTTTGGATTTTTATAAGAAAATATATATATATATAGATGGATGGTATGAACAAAGAGTGAGTATTCAAATCACTAATCTGCTAGACGGAAGATAATCAGCACAGCTCCCCGGCAGCGGCGCCAAAAATTTGATTCGTGCCAAACCGTCAAGTTTTCTCACACAAACCGGCCACTTGTGAATGGCCGACCGTAAGAAACTTCAAACAGTTTAAACACCAATGCAATGAAGATCTGGGGAGTATAGTGTTTCCCCGGGTCGTTATGTCCCAACGAGCTATGCGAAGAATCACCAAACGAATAGTGATCGAGAGATTTGAACAGAAAAAGGGATTTGTGATTATTATAACTACAGAAAAAGCAAACAAATTACAGGGGCTTAAATGCAAATTAAAGAAAATTAAAAAGATAAAATATATTAAATAAATGCTATCACTATTTGCAAAATGATGTTTTTGATTTTATGTTTTTATAAAACTGAATTAAAAACTACGCGACGTACAAGAGAAAATGTGAAACTGAAGCAGTACAAATCCTAAAAATATGAAAATGACATTTTTACAAACCTAATGATAAAATAAAGTTTTTAGAAAAAGAAAATTATTTTTATAACTATTTATCTAATTATTATTAATTAAAAACTATTTTAACTAATTAATATTAACCTAAAATACAAGAAAATATGAAATAAAGCTAGAAAAATAAAATTTTGACTTGGAAAAATCTAAAATAACAAAAGAGAATTTTCAAAACTATTTTTGTATTTTTCTGATTATTTTTCTATTTTCTAGGGATTAAAAACTATTTAAAACTACTTAAATTGCTTAAAAATACAAATTTAACTAAGAAAAATCTGAAAAAATATTTTTTTGGCTTTTTATATTTATCTTAACCTAAGAAAAATAAAAAATTATTTTTTTGAAACTTTTCTTAATTATTTGTATTAAATGCTAATTAAAAATGCTTAAAAACTGTTTTAAATTAAGAAAAATAGCAACAGGACTGGAAAAATATGAAAAATTCAGGATAAGTCTAAAATAATATTATGAAGCTAGGAAAAATAGAAAAGCAGGTGCTTGTGTGTGGAATTTTGCAACTGCAATGCAAGGTGCTAGTGAATAAGCACTTTGAAATAAGCAAATGGACACCAATAAGCACCAACTGAACACAGAAGCTCTAAACTGCTAAAAGTACTCAAAAGCAACAAGTTACAACTGGCTTAAACCACTGGAATGCAAGTTACACAGATTTGGCTTATTTGAGTTTAAGTGCAAAAACAGTTAGAGGGTACTACTTTGAGCTTAAGTACAAGCTATCAAATAAGCTAGAAATTAAAAAACAGATAAAGGATCCTATACTAAACCTAGCCAACTACTTATGAACCAAATTAGAGCCCTGGACAAGCTCAAATGAGCTCATGGCAAGATCTGCAAGATCTGCTCAAAACCTGTGCAGCTCAATGCCCTGCACAGGGCATATAAGCCCATAATCACAAGCCTTTTTAAAGCTTTTAAAAAATTAACAAAATTCCACAAAAATGCTAATAAGAAATTAGACCAGCTTAAGTTTTAAAAACACCAAGTTTCACTTGATTTGGCTCAGAAATGAGCTCATAAAAATTCATCCCATTTGGGCTCAAAACTGATTTTTCAATATTGACTTTTTGACAGATTTGAAAGGTTTGACTTATATGAACTTTGCAACTGATTTTAAGGACTTGAATTGATGTAATAAGGTGAAATGAGACTACTGCAAGTTGTATCTATGAATTATAAACACAAAACAAGTTTTTGCTTTTCAAAAACTCCATCAGTTAAGCTTATAAGACAGTTTTAATGGAGTTTTGACTTTGGGCTTTAGCAGACACAATTTTATGACTAAAATGAGTACCAATGAGCTCAATAAGACTACAACAACAAGTTTCAACCTTTAAACAAACCTTAAGCATAGATTTACTCGTTAATCCAAACACTACTTAAAAACTGTTTTGCAATGTAAACTAAGATAAACACTGAACCAGCTTATATAATTGATCAAACTAAGTCTATGCATCCTAAATACAACTTAATTAACAAATAAAAATCAACCTAGACCACAAGAACAGATTTTGCAATGAAACTTGAAATTAACTTACAAATGTCCTAGCCACTGTGGCTTGAATTCAGTAACCAATGAACCAACTATCCTAAGTATATCAACCCAGATCACTCAATTTCAACCCATTTCCATGCTGCATCAACCATTAACCATTTCCATTGCAATTTGACCCCAGTTTGACTTTCTTTGACCAATTTCCAAAACTGCTTGAAACTTGAATACAAGCTTACAAAAAGCTATAATAAGCTCACATAAGCCTGTTTGAGCTTAAAAATAAGCTAATAAGAGCTTGTATATAAGACTTTGAATTGGAAATTTGAAACAGTGAACATAAAATATGAATTGTAAACACAAACTGAAATTGATGCTTGAAATTAGTTGCAATACACTTAAACACTTTAGTTTGATACAAATTAAACTTAAAATTACAACTAAGAGTTTATTTAAGACTTAGAAATTTAAAACGACATACAATTGAAAATTTAACTAACTACTACCACCCTTCTCTCTTTCTTCTTGCTTCTTTTATACCTCTCTTTCTTCTTGCTTCTTTTATACCCAAACTGCTTCTCTCACTACTCTGATCACTTCCCATCATTAATCTCAACCATAGGATGTCTAGAAATGATCTTGGCCGTTTGTTGCATTTTTGGCGCCAAAATAAGTTTTGACCTGTTGGGGTTGAGTAAAGGGATTGAAGAAGCATTTAATGCTATTTTGGAGTGTTGTTGAGGTGGGGGGAACAAGGTAAAGTAAAGGTGAGGAGGAGGGATGGGAGGTCTGGTGTTGCAGAAGCAGTTGGTGAGGGGATGAAGAAAAAGGCGCCAAGGGGTTGCTTTGTTTGACTTATCTGTTGACCGGCTTATAATATTGGAGGGGGTCCAAAATGGAAGGGTCCAATGGCATATGGCAGGGGGTCACTTGGTTTTGACAGGTCCCAAGGTTGAAAGGGTATTAATAATCATAGGGACCATTTGTGTAAATTCTGAAAAACAAGGGACCATGGCTGCCATTTTATCAAAGTTGCTCCAAGGGCTAAAAGTGACAAGCTCCAAAAGTACAAGGACCAAACTTGATATTTTCCAATTTTCCAAGGACCATTTTTGCCAATTTTCAAACTTGAAGGACCAATTTTGTAATTTCTCAAAACTTTTGACATTTTTCACCAAAGGACTAATTTTGACAACTTATGATTTTAAAAGGACCTTTGGTGATTTTTCTTTTGAAATTATGTGCTCAGGGACTATTTCTGACAATTTTTGAAACTTGGGGGACTGAAACTGCCAATTATGCAAACTTAGCTCATTTTTCATCTGATTTTGAACATTTTGTATCTGAAACATATAAAATGCAATTTTGGAATATTTTCAGTATTTTGATGCATTTCTGAGCATTTTTAAACGTTTTGCAGTTCAGATTTAACCAAAAATGATGAGTATTTACACACTCATCACAAGGCAAAGGGTTGGAGCTTTCATAATTCATTTTTCTTTGTCTCACTAAAGTTCCCAACTCTCTTCCACTTTCTCTCTCTAAAACTCATTTTATAAGCCCCAAGTATTGTGTGTTTGTGTGATTGTGAAAACCAATATTTAACAATTGGTATCAAGAGCCATGGTTTGATCATCTATCTTTCATGTTCTTGGATTTCTAGTGGTTTTCATATGTTTTTGGGTTTGAATGAGTTTAGAGTAGTTCTCGTCATTTGAATCATTTTTATTGTTAAGTTAGAATTTTGATAGTACTTTTGTGTTTAGAATCATCATAAGTGTTTAAGTTTTGGTTTGGAAGGCTTGAATCATCGTGGTTGGACTGTTTTTGGATTGAAAAGTTTAGTTTTTGAATATTTCTTTGAAGTGGTTTGTCCCTCGAATTGGATTTCATTAAAGCGGTTTGATCATAAGTTTATGCGGTTTGTCTCTCGAACTCCTTTTTTGGGAAGCGGTTTGTGTCATTTACTAAGTGGTTTGTCATATTTTGTGAAGCGGTTTGTTAACTAAGCGGTTTGTCTCTTGAGACAAAAAGACAAGAAAGGACAAAGTAGTGGAAGTAGTGGTCGTACTTGTGTTACCCTGCGGTTTGTGTAGTAAGCGGTTTGTCACATTAAGCGGTTTGTGTGTTAAGCGGTTTGTCTGTTAAGCGTTTTGTGTATCAAGCGGTTTGTTACTTTAAGCGATTTGACAGAAGCGGTTTGTCAGTAGTGAGATTTGTCTTTTGAGACATGTCATTTCTTCGTGATACGTTTTACGGTTTTCTCTTGGTTTTGTAAAATCCCGTGAAAGAATCTATTTCCCGGTTTAATCAAAGAGTAGTAAAATCCCGTGGAAATTGTCAATCATGTCTACAATCACTTCTTTTGTTGCTGATGACGTTCAAGCAGCAGGATCCGACACTCGTCCTCCAATGCTTGATAGAACCGATTATGACTCTTGGGCTCAAAGAATCAGACTGTATTGCTTAGGAAAAGAGAATGGGATTAACATCCTTAAGTCAACTGATGAAGGACCATTTCAAATTGGAACAACTAGGGACATTCTCGAAACTGGAACTGATGAAAATGTCACATTAGGGTTGGATAGACCAAGAATGTATGATGAGCTTGATGATAAGGAAAAGAAGAGATATGATGCCGACATTAGAGCCTCAAACATCATACTTCAAGGTTTAGCAAAGGACATTTACAAGCTAATCAATCACAACACTGAAGCTAAGACTGTCTGGGATAATGCCAAGATGCTTCTCTCTGGTTCGGAACTAACCAAGAAAGATAGAGAATCTCAGTTGTATTATGACTTTGAGAACTTTAAAATGAATCCAGGAGAAAGTGTTACTGAATACTATGTCAGATTCCACAAGCTTGTTAATGATATGAGGAATATCAAAATGAAAATGCCAAATATCCAGCTCAATTCAAAGTTTGTGAACAACATGAATCCCGAATGGCATAAATTTGTAACTGCAGTCAAACTAAACAAAGGATTGAGAAACACCAATTATGAGCAATTGTATGCTTATTTGCTCCAAAATGAGAAGCGTGCTGCATTTGAACGAATGATCATGGAAAAGTTCAAAACCAATGTTGGAGATGCAAGCTCTTCAAATGATTCAACTGCATTCTACAAAAATGTGGGAATAACTATCAAACCATCACAAGGCATACCTACTAGGGATGGTAATCACAAAATTATTCCGGATCCAGGTTATAAGCCTTCAGACTCATTCATGGAATAACTTGTCAATCAACTGGCTCTAATGGTTAAGCAAAACCTGAACTTTACCCCACACACCAACAACCATCTCATAACTGCATCTAACCTACACAATCATGCTACGGTTAAGGATGGAAGGGTAGTAGTGCAAAACGTGCACGGAAGACAGAATGCGTATCTACCACACAATGTACAAGGAAATATTGGGGTTGGTACTGGTTATGGGAATGCAGGAGCCGGTGCAGGTTATGTGGGAAATCAGAATCGACGAAGGATTGCGGCTCAAGGTCAAGGGAAGCCAATTAAGTGTTATAACTGTGGAGGAGAAGGACACATTGCCAAGAATTGCACTCAACCAAAACATCCACGGATGCTGAGTACTTCAGAGATAAGATGTTACTAGTGCAAGCTCAAGACAATGGGGCAGTGTTGGACGAGGAAGAGTTGTTGTTTCTTGCTGAGGGAAATGCCAAAACTTATGATGCCGATGTTGATGAACAACCTGTGCATGGTGTGGCTCAGAACAATCCCAACGCCTTTCAAGGTGCAGACTGTGATGCATTTGACTCGGATGTTGATGATGAACCAACTGCACAGACCATCTTTATGGCTAACATCTCTCTAGTTGTCTCTCCAATGATCTCTTCACCTTAACAGGCTGGTCCCTCCAAGGAATCCATCATATCAGAGGTACTGAAACTATACGATGTGGTTGATGCACAAAAGATTCACCACAAAGTACAATCTATGGAAGTCATTGAATCAGATATTGAAAATATGAGAAATACAAATGTTTTCCCATATGATCAATATGTGAAGCAAGATGAAAGTCTTATTATACCAAGTGATGAATCTTCTGTAGTTAACAATGAATGTATATTAGATGAATACACTGCATATGCCCCTGATGATTCTGTAACCACTGAACTAAATGCCTATAAAGAACAAGTTGCGATATACGAACAACGTGCTAAGTTTGAGTTGACTACCCGTGAGCAGGAGATGGATAACCAAATGCGTACACTCATCAGAAAAAGTAATTTTAGGGAAGAAATATTAAAAAAAGAGTTAAATTCCTTACAAGAAAAGCTTAATAAAACTGTTAAGCAAACAAGAACTTCAAGAAAATGTAAAAGCGCTTAAACAGGAATTCAATGCTAAGGAATCAAAACTTTTAAATGATTTTTCCAACCTGAAAACTTTGAAAAACAAACTTGAAAACAAGTTGTATGTACAAGGGAACACCATTCAGACTGCCCACTTGATCAATAAGCATAGAGTGTTAAGCGATGAACACAGTACTAATCTAGTAGAGGAACCCAATCCTGAGGTTGGTAAGAAAGCAAAAGCTGCTCAAAAGATAATCTATGATGGCAATGAGATCCTTAAGCCCAGACAAAAACCTACAGGTGTAGAACACATTGAAGAGGATAGAGAACTAGAGGATGCCTCTAAGAAAAAAATGGATAAGAAACTAACAGATCCTTGGTGCATAGCATATAATATCACATTTAAAACACCGAATTATGCTAAGGAAAACTGGATTGCCTTCAATAAGTTTAGACCTCAGACCCAGTTGACCCCTGAGCAAGTGTTCTAGAAGAAAGATATGGATAAGCAAAAAGCTGATAATCTTATTGAGAAAAATCTCCCTTGTAGGAAATTGCCTCCAGCCACTGTATATCCCCCAAATACACATATGCATTTAGTTCCTTGAACTCTTCCCACCCAGAGCAAAACTTTAGTTAGCTTATATGTAGTTTACCAACTATTTGTTGACTTTGAGAAAACATGTAAGAAAGAATCACCCATACGGGAATTACTTAAGGGGAAAAGGGTTTTGAGCAAACAAAAGAATGTTACTTAACTGAGGTCATGCCTTTCTTTAAACAACTAAAAGAACCACTTGAATCTCTCCAAAAGGCCATAGATACTGAGGTTAAAGATATGAAAAGAATATTTAATGAAATGGAAAACGAAGTTAGAGATTATGAATGTGAGCTCAAAAGTAATGAGATTGAGAGGAAGAATCTTCACATTCTAAATGATAATTTGATTTCTAGATGCATTGCTCAAGATGTGTTTTACACTGTCACGAATTATTCTATTACTGCATCTCAATTTCATGAATTATTTGAAAGTCTCCCATGATCATGTCATTGAGCTTGAAACAACGAATTCAAAATTGTATGATAAAATTGAAAGGGATGATCATGATAACATGGTCAGACAATTTTCTAAATTGGAAGTTGAATATCTTGCTTTGCAAATAAAATATCAACATCTCAAAGAAAATGTTAAAACCTCGAATCCCAAGACATCTTCAGATGCTCCTAAGTTTGATGTAGTTTTTGAATTAAACAAACGAGATGAACAGATTCAAGCTCAGTGCAACACGATCAAAAGGTTGAAAGCCCAAATTTCCCAATTGAAGGGAGATAAGAATGAAGTGATTGGCTCCCATATGCCTCTGTCACACCCCCAAATTACCTGTTTTGCAGCGGAATGGAATTCCTGGGGGATGACGATCATAGCATCAAAGTTACAGTTATATCGAATGACCTAAAGTGTCGTTTTGAAAATATCGTTTGATTAAGTAAAATAATCAGAGTTTACAAAACATAGGTCCCAGTAGATTTCCAAGATACCAAAATAAGTTTGTTACAATCAAACGATAGTTAAGTGCATAAAATATAGGCGAGACGCGTCGACACCGCGACTCTATGATAAGTCCACATGCATTCCATGAAGTGAATGCCTTAGATACCTGAGATAAAACATGCTAAAAGTGTCAACATAATGGTTGAGTGAGTTCATAGAGTTTGGTTAACAAGTAAAGCTTTTAAAGAGCGATCATGCAACAAAGGCAAAGTTTTTGGTCATTTAGAATAGTCCACAAAGAAAAGGCATTGTAAATCCACTCAGTTCCAAGTTCCGCCCATACAAAACTTGCAACCTGTGTGTTCACAACCCACTGCCAAAATATGTCTAGTTTATGTTCAAGCACACGAGGTTAAATGAGTTCTCAAAGCAAAGGCATTGTAAATCCACTCAGTTCCAAGTTTCGCCCATACAAAACTTGCAACCTGTGTATTCACAACCCATTGCACAAAATATAGCGTATCAAATAGTCAAGTATAAGTGGTTATAATAATTCACAATATTGCACCACGTATATAATAATTCAGGGATGCTCCGAACATGGGAGACTTTGCACTGCTCCAATAAGGGAGACTTTGTAATGATGCTTCTGATGAAACCAAATTATGCTGGGTGCCACTACCCAAAGTTATGTTGGGTGCCCCTTCCCAAAGATATACTGGGTGCCTCTTCCCAAAGATATACTGGGTGCCTCTTTCCAAAGATATAATGGGTGCCTCTTCCCAAAGATATATTGGGTGCCTCTTCCCAAAGATATACTCCAAACATAGGAGACTTTATAGTGATGCTCCGAACATAGGAGACTTTATAGTGATGCTCTGAACATAGGAGACTTTATAGTGATGCTCCGAACATGGGAGACTTTATAGTGATGCTCCGAACATAGGAGACTTTATAGTGATGCTCCGAACATGGGAGACTTTATAGTGATGCTCCGAACATAGGAGACTTTAGGTCAAGGTCATAACACGTACGGTTCAATAAGTTCAAACAAGTCATAAGTTTGTATTTAAGTTCAAGAGTTCCGTTCAAAAGTTCGTAATTAAGTTCAAAGATTTAAGTCGAGTTCAAAAGTTCAGAACAGTCAAAGAGCTCGAATAATATCAAAAGGTTCAAGATAGTCGAAGCGTTCAAAATCACATTAAACAAGTTTAAAATATATCAAAAGGGTCCTTGTACAAGTTAAAAGAGTTTACTATATGTCAAAAGGTTCATATCAAGTCCAAAGTGTTCACTTATATGTTAAAGGGTTCGAATCAATTTAAAAGAGCTCAAATATACATGTCGAAGGGTTCAAAATCAAGGAAAGTGTTTCAACTAATAGCGTTCATAATATAGTGATCAATTTAGTTCGGACACAATCTACTTACTAGCATAAGTAGTGAAACAAAAGGGTAACAAGTTCATGATAGATCTAACAATATAGTTGAAGTTCATATAAGTGTAAAGTAAAAGCATAAAGTTGAGCATGTATCTCCCCCGAAGAGTTTATAAAACAATTAAAACGAGTAAAAGTGGGGCTACGAACTCACCTGGTGCAATGTTTATGATGACAAAAGTAGATACACTGAAATGAGGTGCGATCTCTATCCGCAACCTAATATGAATGATGTCTTCTAATAAAAGTAAGTTCGCCAAGTATATTTTCCAAAATGTCCGACCGTTTGTTTAGCAGAGTTGTAATGAATTAATTACGGTTGCTTAAACTTTGCCGAAAACCATCGTTAAACTATATGTTGGACTAAAGTACCATACTTAACCTATATTTTTCTCTGTGATCGAGACCTCTAGAATGGAAACTTAAACACTAAAACTTTGAGATAATGAAACGAGCTTCCCAAAACCGTTGAGTTTGTTTCCTAACGCTCGACGTGCACCATTTTACGACTAGTTTTTCGAGGCCATTTAGTTACTTTCCTGAAATTGTCAAATGACATTATTTTACGACGAAAAGTTATAAGTTCATAATAAACCACTAAATGATTATCGTAGGATATCATTTCGACGTAAATACTGATAAAGTATTTTGTAACTTGACAAGAGGTCATAAACATATATTTCGACGATAAACTTTATTTTCCAAAAGGTACAAGTGGTATGGATGTCATATGAGTTTGCATCTAAGGCATTCACTTCATGGAATGCATGTGGACTTATCATAGAGTCGCGGTGTCGACGCGTCTCGCCTATATTTTATGCACTTAACTATCGTTTGATTGTAACAAACTTATTTTGGTATCTTGGAAATCTACTGGGACCTATGTTTTGTAAACTCTGATTATTTTACTTAATCAAATGATATTTTCAAAACGACACTTTAGGTCGTTCGATATAACTGTAACTTTGATGCTATGATCGTCATCCCACAGGAATTCCATTTTGCTGCAAAACAGGTAATTTGGGGGTGTGACAGCCTCCTCCTTTAGATTCTCATAATTTTCATCTTCAAAACATCATTAATGTATTACAACATGAAAATGAGTGCTTTCTAGCAGAAAATGAGAAGGTTAAACTGCATTTCAAAGAGTTATATGAATCAATTAAAGTCACTCGTGACAAGAACAACGAAAAGATAACTTCTTTGCAAAATGAAAGTGAGAATCTGAAGAGTCAGGTAAAAGGGAAAATGCCTATCACCAGTGGTGAGAATATTGCACCAAAGGTGCCTGCTTGTACTAAATATGCTATGTATGTGAAGTATATTCCCCCTCATCTTAGAAACAATGAACTTGCGTGTCAAACCTATTTTTCGTACCTTAAGGATAGTTTAGAATGTCTCCGTGAGATTGTTGAAGAGGACAAGATAGATAAACCACTTAATTAGGCTTGCATGCTTATATGCTAAACGATCTCAGGAACTTTTAGAATGCTTAATAGCAATATGTCCTAAATCCGGTACTAGGAAAGATAGTGTTGTTGTGCCTTGTTCTATGCCTAAAGTCAAGCATGTGACCTTTGATTTACCTCCTAGGATCTCAGATCCCAGCACTTCTAGACCAGGAATGCAGAAAGTAGTGAAACCAACTAATGTTCCCATCGTTCCTTCTACAGGAGTAATCAGTGACACTATGGCAAGCGGGTCAAAGCCTCCAGGCAATACAAAGCAAGATAGGACCTCGCGAGCCAAGAGTGATCAAGGGAAGAAAGTAAAAGACCAACCTAGGAATAATAAGTTTGAGTTGAATAAAACGAATCGTGTTGATTCTAGTATTAGCTATAAGCGTACTATAATTAATTCGAATTCTGCTACTATTTGCAAAAGATGTAATGAATGTTTTGTTTCTGGTATTTATCATGAATGTACTGTGAATGAGCTGAAAAATGTTGTTAAATCCCCAGTAAAAAATGTAAGAAATGCTAAACAGGTTAAGGATGTCAGAAAGCCAATCTGGAACAAGGTTAGAAATTATTGGAAACTTATAGGAAGAAAGTTCAATAATGTGGGTTATCAATGGAAAACCACTGGTTGCACATTCAAAGTTAATGAATTATGTCCTAATAGGAATAGATCTATGCCCACTAAGGAATGGAAACCAACTGGTAGGATCATCCCCTTAAGAAGTTATCATACTACACATAGGCCAAGTGATACTACTAGTATTGCATCCACCTCTAATGATGCCATAGCTTCTATTTCTGATGTGGGTGTTCAAATCTCATATACTAACAAATGGAACCCATTCTTGCATGGGGATCCAAATTATCCAGTCATCCATACTTGTCTGTGTTCAACTGCAGGTCGTACAAATCGTTCTGTGGTATTTGGACTCAGGCTGTTCATAGCATATGACTGGAGATCGCTCACGACTCAAGAACTTTGTGAATAAATTCATTGGGACTGTTAGATTTGGGAACGACCACTTTGGGGCAACTATGAGGTATGGAGATTATGTAGTTGGAGACAGTGTAATCTCCCGGTATATTATGTTGAAGGACTCGGTCATAATTTGTTCTCTGTTGGTCAATTCTGTGACTCTGATCTGGAAGTGGCCTTTAGAAAACATACTTGCTTTGTCAGAGAACTAGATGGTGTTGAACTTTTAAAGGGAACACGTGGAACTAATCTATACACCATCTCTATCGAAGATATGATGAAGTCTTCTCCAATATGCTTGTTGTCAAAGGCTTCCAAAACAAAGTCATGGTTATGGCATCGTCGTCTCAATCACTTGAACTTTAGAACCATAAATGATCTTTCTAGAAAGGACCTCGTGAGAGGATTGCCCAGATTAAAGTATGAAAAAGATCATCTTTGTTCAGCATGCCAATTGGGAAAAAGCAAGAAATATGCCCATAAACCCAAACCTGCAAACTCAATTATGGAAGTTCTTTATACTCTTCATATGGATTTGTGCGGACCCATGAGAGTGCAAACTATAAAAGGGAAGAAATATGTGCTAGTCGTGGTTGATGACTACTCCAGGTTCACTTGGGTTAAGTTTTGAGGTCAAAAGATGAAACTCCAGACATCATCATCAAAATTATTAAACAGCTGCAGGTTCGACTTAACAAAACAGTCAGAATTATCCAAACAGACAATGGAACTGAGTTTGTAAACAAAGAACTAAGTCAGTTTTACGAAAGCATTGGAATCAGCCATCAAAGAAGTGTTCCACGCACTCCTCAACAGAACGGTGTAGTTGAAAGACAGAATCGAACTTTGGTAGAAGTTGCAAGGACTATGCTAATTTATTCAAAGGTTCCAATGTTTCTCTGGGCAGAAGCCATTGCCACTGCATACTACACCCAAAACCGCTCCCTTATTCACACCACTCATGGAAAAACTCCTTACAAACTAGTCCACAACCGAAAACCGGATCTGTCTTTTCTACGTGTGTTCGGTGACTTATGCTATCCTACTAATGAAGGTCAAGATTTGGGTAAATTGAAATCTAAGGCAGACATTGGAATTTTTGTTGGGTATGCACCAAATCAGAAGGGTTACCGAATCTACAATAAAAGAACCAGAGACATCATGGAATCTATTCACGTCACGTTCGATGAGCTGTCTGAGTACGGCTCTAGGACAATCCAGTTCTGGACCCTCACCTCAACTTTTTTCAAGTAGTCCCATCAGTTCTTCCCTTGTACAGAATCAAACCCCTGCAGTTCCTTATGTACCTCCATCAGAAGAAGAATTGAAGAAATTGTTTGATCCGATGTTTGACGAATACTATGAACCTCACACTAATGACAATTTTGTGTCACCAACTGTGGCGGCTTCTAATCCAATCAACACAAATAATCCATCTGTCTCAATATCACTATTTCAAGAAGCACCAGTTGCCGATCATTCATCATCATCTTCAAATCCTCAATATTCTGATGTACATCATGGAAATGCAGTTGATAATTATGATGGAGATAACCCCTTTGCTACTTCAGAAGATGCTCCATTTGAAAATATATTTGCCCCTGAACCAACACCTGAACCATCTTCATCAGGGGATCCAAATTATGCTACATCAGTTCCTCATCATCAACCACATGAACATCTCAGAAAATGGACACATGACCATCCATTAGATAATATCATTGGGAATCCTTCTCGCCCAGTATCCACTCGTAAACAACTTGCCATTGATGCCTTATGGTGCTTCTTTAACTCTGTACTATCAAAGATCGAACCTAAAGATGTCAAAACAGCAATGTCTGAGGACAGCTGGTTTAGTGCTATGCAAGAAGAAATTCATGAGTTTGATCGTCTTGATGTATGGGAATTAGTACATGCTCCAGATTATGCTATGATTATTGCTCTCAAGTGGATCTTTAAAGTAAAGCTTGATGCGCACGGTGATATACTGAAGAATAAGGCAAGGCTAGTGGCTAAAGGATACCGACAAGAGGAGGGTATTGACTTTGAGGAATCATTTGCTCCGGTTGCACGAATTGAGGCTATCAGAATCTTCCTGGCTAATGATGCTAGCAAGAACATGGTGGTTTATCAGATGGATGTAAAGATTGCTTTTTTTAATGGAGACCTCAAAGAAGTAGTTTACGTCAGTCAACCCGAAGGTTTTGTGAATCCAGAGCATCCTACCTATGTCTATCGCTTGAAGAAGGCTCTTTACGGTTTGAAGCAAGCTCCAAGGGCATGGTATGATACACTGTCAAAGTTTCTGTTGACAAATGGATTCAGCAAAGAAGCAATTGATCCCACATTGTTCACCAGAAAGTCAGGCAAACACTTAATTCATGTTCAAATTTATGTTGCTAATATTATTTTTTCCTCGACCGACTCTAATGAATGTGGCCAATTTTCAAAGAAGATGGGCTCCAAATTTCAAATGTCTATGATGGGACAAATGTCATTTTTCTTGGGATTACAAATTTCACAAAGTCCCGGAGGCATTTTTATTAATCAATCTAAATATGCAAATGAAATTTTAAAGAAATTTGGATTTGATTCTTGTGACCCTGTTGACACTCCCATGGTGGAGCGCACAAAACGGATGAGGACAACTCAGAGATCATGGTTGATCAAACGAAATATCGAAGTATGATTGGATCCATAATGTACCTCACAGCCAGTAGACCTGATATTCTGTTCACTGTATGCATGTGTGCTAGATACCAGGATAGGCTTACCAAAAAGCACCTTGAAGCGGTTAAACAGGTCTTTCGGTATCTCCAATGAACCATTAACATGGGACTTTGGTATCCGAAGGACACCGATATGTCACTAATAGCATATGCAGATGCAGACCATGCAAGGTGTCAAGATACACGTCTAAGTACGTCAGGTGGTGCTCAATTCTTGGGAGATAAGTTAGTAAGTTGGTCTTCAAAGAAACAAATGAGTACGTCTATATCCTCTATAGAGGCGGAATACATAGCCATGTCATCTTGTTGTGCTCAAATCCTATGGATGAGATCTCAATTATCTGACTATAGTTTTGTATTCAACAAAGTTCCTTTGTACTGTTATAACAGAAGCGCCATTGCTCAATGCTGCAACAATGTTCAACATTCAAGAGCAAAGCACATTGACATTCGACATCACTTCATCAGGGAACAAGTGGAGAAAGTTGTGGTTGAACTATACTTTTTAAGGACTGAATATCAGCTGGCAGACATCTTCACTAAAGCTCTTCCTACAGAACGTTTTGAGTTTATTCTTCCACGACTCGGGCTAAAGAGTCTACAACCTGAGACACTCAAACGTCTTCAAGTGGAAGAAGAGGAGTAAAGGTATCTCTTCATCTATTCTTTGTAAATATTTTTATCATAAAGCAAAATACAAAATTATAAAACCAACAAAAAGAAAATAGAAAAATATAAAATTTCAAAACCCATTAAAATCAGAAAATTTTGAAAAAGACCAAAAATATTGTTTTTCATATCACGTTATCTGGTTTCGATAACATCTACGGACTTAGATTTGTTATTCAAAGAATAGCATGGGTCTTTAGATGAATTTCGATCGGTGGTAATATATTTTATTTACTTGAAAAAAAATAAAATAAATAAATAATTGTAATAATAAAAAAAATTGAGATGGAGAAAAATGATGGTTTATTGTCGTTTCAGGCAGTAACCCGTTTTTAAAGAAAGAACAGAGCCATGCTTAATCTAATTTTGAAACCTCATGCTCTGAATCTAAAAACAAAAGTTCATAAGGAAAATTTGTCTACATAAATAAAAATGTTTCCTCACAAATATTTTTCTTTCTAAATATTCTTCTGAAAAATATTTGTCATCTAATGAAAACAAAATTGCTTTGAAACTGACTCGGACTTAATTTTGAAAATCATCTGGACGTATAATTTGTCAAAATCTCTGCCACTCAATCAACAACTTTGGTCATTGATTGAGGGGGAGAATGATTTCAATCAAAACAAAAAGGTTATTTTTCATAACAATTGGCACGTAAACGAGCAAGGTCTACTTTTGGAAAATAAAAAAAGAACAATTTTTTACAATTGGATCCAGACCAAGGCTAATGTTGTGTTTTCATAAGATACCTAAGCATGGTTGATCATTGGAGTTTAAAGTCTCAAATTCTGATCCTTATCAGTTAAATGTTTTAAAAGTAAGTCACACGTTCTCCTAAAAAAGCTTTCAAAAATAACTTAAATCAATTGAGATCACAAATCTCAAAGGGTTTGAAAATTGTGATCGGGGGAGATTTGTGATTTAAATTGGTTTTAAACTGTTAGGAATTAGAAATTCCAGGTATTAAAGAGTCGGTCACCTCAAGTATATGTAATCGTTAGAAAGCTCGTAGTCGTAGTTATTTTAAGTTAAGTAGTATTTAGTTAAGTAACACCGTGGAGGACGGACAGGTCTTTACCCACTGTATGCCTGATCTACAGCCCATTGTGTGGCGTTTTATGTAAGACTATAAATACTCTCTACCTCCCAAGGTAGAGAGTTGGAGCTCATAATAATATCTTTCACTTTCTCTCACTAAGTTCCCTAAACCTCTAACTTTCTCTCTCTAGAATTCCATTTATACGCCACCTTGTTGTTATGGTTTGATGTGTATGTGAAAACTAATATCTTACAATTGGTATCAGAGCCAGGTTAGATCATATCTTGCACATCTTCGGATTTCTAGTGGTTTTTAGGTGGTTTTTGAGTTTGAAAAAGTTTAGTGGTTTGTGCATCATTTGGTTGATTTCTTGTGTTAAAGCTTGGATTTTGTTAGTACTTTTACGTTTAGAATCATCACAAGTGTTTAGGTTTTCATTTGGTAAGCTTGAATCATCTTGGTTGGGTTGTTTTTGGATTGAAAAGTGATGTTTGTGTTGTTTTTCTTGCTAGCGACTTGACCTACGGATTTGTTTCTTAGTAGCGACTTGCTTTACAATTTTGTAGCGAGTTGCAGTTTTTGGAGCTAGCGACTTAGGCCTAGCGACTTACAGTACAAGTAGTGGACTCTCCACTACGGGTAGCGACTTGGTCAGTAGCGAGTTGCTATTTAGCGACTTGAATCTTTAGCGACTTGATTAGCGAATTGCTGCCAAAATTTTGCTAGCGACTTGAGGCTTAGCGAGTTACTATTTAGCGACTTGCCTTTGTTTAGCGACTTGGGACTTTAGCGACTTGGTGGTATAGCGAATTAGGTGTTAGCGACTTGGTGCATTATCTTCTAGCGACTTGGGTGATTTTTTACGGTTTTCTCTTGATTTAGTAAAATCCCGTGAAAGAATCTATTTCCCGGTTTAATCATAGAGTTATAAAATCCCGTACAATCTATTAACATGTCTACCAACGTTCCTACTATCATCTCCACTCGTCCACCCATGCTTGACAGAACTGACTACGATTCTTGGGCTCAACGAATCAGATTGTACTGTCTTGGAAAGGAAAATGGTGTCAACATTCTCAAATCCATTGATGAAGGACCGTATCGAGTTGAGACGACTAGAGATGTACTGCTGAAGATGGAACTCTGATTTACGGAATGGACAGATCAAAAATGTATGATGAGCTTGATGATAAGGAGAAAAAGAGATTCGATGCTGATATCAGGGCTTCTAACATTGTTCTTCAAGGTCTTCCTAAAGACATCTACAAGCTGATCAATCACAACACCGAAGCAAAGGCAGTTTGGGATAATGTCAAGATGCTTCTCTCAGAATCTGAACTAACTATGGAAGACAGAGAATCACAACTCTATGACGAATTTGAACACTTCAAGATGAAACCAGATGAGAGTGTCTATGAGTACTATGTGAGATTTCATAAGTTGGTGAATGATATGAGGAACATCAGAATGACTATGCCTAACATTCAGCTGAACTCTAAATTTGTAAACAACATGAATCCCGAATGGCACAAGTTTGTCACATCTGTGAAGCTCACTAAAGGATTGAAGAATACAAACTATGAGCAACTCTATGCCTTCCTCCTTCAGAATGAGAGACATGCCATGTTTGAAAAGAGGATTCTTGATCAGTTCAAAAGTCAGGGAGAAACAATCCCTACAAATGAGTCAACTGCCTTTTTCACAAATGATGGGATTACCACCAATGCTCCTCAAGTTGTACCCACGGAAGATGATAATCACAAACCCATTTCTGATCCAAGGTTCAAGCAACCCGATGCAAATGCTGTCATGGAACATTTCATCAATCAACTAACACTCATGGTTAAAGAGAACAGGACACTTTCACCTCACACCAACAAACTTCACACCTGTAATGAGATCCGAACTGCCTCCAATCTTCACAACCATGCTTTGATCAGAGATGGGAAAATTATGGGGCAGTCAGTTCAAGAAAGACAGTTTGATCAAGGAAGAGGTGGAGCTGGTAGAGGTTATGTGGGTAATCAGAATCGAGGAAGGAATGGTAATCAAGGTCAAGCTAAGCCGATCAAATGTTATAACTGTGGTGGTGAGGGACACATTGCAAGGAACTGCACATCTCCAAAGCGTCCACAGAATGCTGATTACTTCAGAGATAAGATGCTGCTTGTACAAGCTCAGGATAATGGTGCTGCTTTGGATGAAGAGGAATTGTTGTTTCTTGGTGAGGGCAATGCCAAGACCTATGATGCAGATGTGGATGAGCAGCCTATTCAGGAGATAGGTCACAATCATCAGAATGCCTTTCAAGTCGCTGATTATGATGCATACGACTCTGATGTGGATGATGGACCTACTGCACACACAATTTTTATGGCTAGCATTTCTCCAATGGTTTCTCCCAAGGTCTCTTCTTCACCACAAGCTGGCTCATCCAAAGACAAAATCATCTCAGAGGTATTAAAACTATACGATGATGCTGATGTGCAACAGATACATGACAAAGTACAATCAACTGAAACTATTGAATCAAATGTTGAAAATATGGGTAATATCAATATTGTCCCATATGATCAATATTTGAAACAAAGTGAAAGTGAAGTTGTACCAAATGATGCATCTTCTGCAGTCAACAATGACTATGTTCTTGATGAATACACTGCATGTGCCCCTGATAATTCTCTAATTTCTGAACTAAATGCCTATAAAGAACGTGTTGCTATCTATGAACAATGTGCAAAATTTGAGTTGACCTCTCGTGAGCAGGAAATGGATGACCAAGTGCGTACAATCATTAGAAAAAGTAATTTTCGAGAAGAAGTATTAAAACAAGAGTTAAATTCCTTGCATGAAAAGCTTTCTAAAACTGCTAAGCAAAAACAAGAACTTCAAGAAAATGTGAAAATGCTTAAGCAAGAATTTAATGCAAAGGAATCAAAACTCTTGAAAGATTTTTCTAATCTGAAAACTTTGAAAAACAAACTTGAAAACAAGTTGTACATACAAGGGAACACCATTCAGACTGCTCACATGATCACTAAGCATAGAGTCTTAAGCGATAAGCATAGCATTCCCCTTGTTGAGGAACCATATCCAGAGGTCATTAAAAAGGCTAGAAATGCTCATAAGGTTCTTTATGATGGCAATGAAATCCTTAAACCTAGACAGAAACCTAGTTACGTTGAGTGCACTGAGGAAGATAAGAAATCAGATGAAGTCACTAGGGAAAAGATGAACAAGAAATTAGATGATCCTAAATGTAAGGAGAAGAAAATAAAGATCACACCCCATGATTACAAGAAGGAAAACTGGATTTCCTTGAACATGTTTAAGCCTCAGACATTGTTGACTCCCGAACAAGTTTTCTGGAAAATGGATTTAGATAAGCAGAAAGCTGAAAATATTGTTGAAAAAAACCCTCCCCTTTGGAAAATGCCTAGAGCGACTGTGTATCCTCCTAATACACCAATGCATCTTGTTCCTAGAACAATTGCCACTAAAAGCAAGACCTTAATTAGCCAATATGTTATATTTCAACTATTTGTTGATTTTGAGAAAACTTGCAAGAAAAGGATCACACCCACTGGTATAACTGAAGGAGAAAGGGGTTTTGAGCAAATGAAAGAATGTTATTTAACTGAGGTCATGCCTTTCTTTAAACTTCTAAAAGATCACTTTGAGAGTCTTAAAAAGGGGATAGAAACTGATATTAAGGGAATGGAAAAGGAATTTGATGCAATGATAGTTGAAGTTAGTGACTATGAGCGAGCACTAAAATATAATGAGATTGAGAGGAAGAACTTGCATACACTAAATGAGAACCTGATTTCTGAATGTATTGCTCAAGATGTGTTTTTCACTGCTACAAATTGTTCTATTAATGCTTCCAAATTTCATGAATTATCGGTTGCCCTGAAAGTCTCCCATGATCGTGTCATTGAACTTGAAAAAACTAATTCTGAACTAAACGAGAAAATTGAACTGGATGATCACGACAATTTGGTTAAACATTTTTCTAAACTAGAAGTTGAGCATTTTAATTTACAACTAAAATATCAACATCTTAAAGAAAATGTCAAAACTTCAAATATCAAGACATCCTCAGATGCTCCAGAGTTTGATGCAGTTTTTCAAATTAACAAACGTGATGAACAGATTCAAGCTCATTGCAACACGATCAGAAAGTTGAAAGCCCAAATCTCTCAATTAAAGGGCCAAACGAACAATATGACAGGCTCCCAAATGCCTCCTCCTTTAGATTCTCAGAATTCTCAAACGTTTCATCTTCAAAACCTAGTAAATGCATTACAAAAGGAAAACGAAAATTTTCTAAAAGAAAATGAAAAGGTTAAACGTCATTTCAATGAGTTATTTGAATCAATAAAGGTCACTCGTAACAAAAATAACGAACAAATAGCTTCATTGCAAAAGGAAATTGAGAATCTGAAGAGTCAGGAAAAAGGGAAAATGCCAATGACCAATGGGGAGAATGGTGTATCAAAGGTTCACTCTTGTAATAAATATGCTTTGTTTGTGAAATATGTCCCTCCTCATCTCAGGAACAACAAACTTGCTGTTCAAACATACTTTTCATCCCTTAAGGATTGCCTAGAATGTCTGCGTGAGATTGTTGAAGAGGATAAGTTAGAGAAACCTCATGATAATGCAATTGGACATGCATGCTTATATGCCAAACGATCTCAAGAAATCCTAGAATGCTTGATCACAATATGCCCAAAGTCATTAGGTGAGAGAGTTAATCCTTTGATTCCATGCTCGATGCCTAATGCCAAGTATGATATTCATTCGATTCCCAATGTTTTGAATGTAAACCTTAGTGTGCCTTTAAGTAGTTCAGATTCCAGATCTGTCAATGCTAAGAAAGAGAACTCAAGTGTGCCTTCTAGGAGTACAAATCCTAGTACTTCTAGTTTTAAGAAAGTGAACCTTAGTGTGCCTGCATGTAGTTCAGATCCCATCACATCTAAACAGGTGATGCAAAGAGTAGTAAAACCAACTAATGTTCCCATTCCCTCTACAGGAGTAATCAGTGACATTAAAGGGAGCAGGTCAAAGTCTCAAGACAATACAAGGAATGATAGGACCTCGCAAGCTAAGAATGTGCACTGGAAAAGAGTAGAAGAACAATCTAGGAACTTTAAGTTTGAACCGAATAAAATGAATCGTGTTGATTCTAGTATTAGCCATAGGCGTACTGTAATTAATTCGAATTCTGATACTATTTGCAAACCATGTATTGATGTCTGCTTGAATTCTGTTTCTAATCATGAATGTGGTGTTAATGTTTTGCCTAATGATGTTAAGTGTCCAGTTAATATTGTTAATGCTAAAATTCATGCTAAGAAGGCTAAAAGGCAAAAACGAAAGAAAGTTAGAAAACAGTGGAAACCCACAGGAAGAGCATTTAGTAAGATAGGCTATTATTGGTTACCTGTTGGTCATAAGACTAATCAGATAATGCCCACTAGAAAATGGATGCCTACTGGTAGAACTATTCCCTTAAGAAGTGAGCACACTGTGAACAGGGCTAATACAGACACTAGTACTGCATCTATTCACAATGATTCCAGTGCCTTAATTTCTGATATGAATGCTTCTTTTTCTGATGTGGGTGTTCCAACCATTGTTACTAACCAAATGGAACCCATTCTTGCATGGGGATCTGTTAGGTCACTAGTTTTACAAACACAAGTAATATAGAAAGAGATAAGGCGATTGAACAAGATTCAAGCACACACACACGAAATACAAGACCGGTTATGTGTAGATGTATGTGAAAGAAAAGAACTTGAACAACCAACCCTCAAGTGAGGGTTTACAAGAGTATTTATAGGAGAAAAGCTAGGGCAACACTCCTAGTTTCCATCCTTTCTTTTATGGGCTTGGACCTAAGCTCATGGGCCTTCTACATAAGCTTAAGGCTAATAACAATCATAAAGGCCATAATAAAGCTAACTATTACATATTAATTACTAACACTTGATTATGGTTTAGGAGTGATTCCAACAATCTCCCCCTCAAGTGTTGGTGATGAACGGTGAAGGCGTTGATGTAATAGTAGCTCTGACGTCTTCTGACATTCTTCTTTCTTGTGAGAGGAATTGCCTTGATTCGAACAATCTCCCCAGTGTAGAGAGATAGTTATCTTTGAACAATTATGCTTTGACGTCATCTTTAACTTTGTTCTTTGATCATTGTTCTTTGTGGTGAAAGTGATAGTATGTTGTTGTCTGCCGCAGGTCTGATTCGCTGCTCCAGTGTCTCCACGTCATTCTTCAACATGCTCACATGCTCTATGACGTTGGAATTCAATACTGATGAAGTTCCGTAAGTCTTTAACTTTATAGATTCTTTGGTTGACGAAGAATCATTTTGACGGTTGTGTTGCTTTTGAATAGAACTTCCATTAGTGATGATGTTGGCGTGAGCATGAGAAGGATCAGCACGATCATCCCGCTCCGGAGCTTCCATAAGAAGAAAACATTTCAAACGGTTAGTAATAAGTAGGTTCCGGCACTTACAAGTTTGAACTTCGAGAGTGTTAGCAACATAGTGTGAAAACACAATTCTAATTCTTACAAAGGCCGTTCCTGAACTGGAGTCCCACAAGTGAGATAACACGACGTACCGAAGTACATCTACAGTTCAGATGAGTCGCTGAGGTACACCGTAGCATCACCTCATGACTGTAGACCGTTTGAGACACACTCCGCGTAATCCACGGGGAGTTACCGAAGTGACCTGCTGTCAGGGCTGTTTGATGTTGACCCTGGCAGGAGTTTACATTCAATCACTGAGGATCACAGATGTGAACCTCTCATAAATGTTCTCGACAGATTGCTAAGATCTGTGAAGGACTCGATATGAACCACTGATAATCTTATTTGGTGATCGTCAAGTGATAAAATGTCAAGTGTTCCTAAAAGATCTTTTGATGAATCTCGTGGCTCTAGACTCAATAGTGCGTTTTGGTTTTCCTGAGCGGAGACTAGGGAGAGGGTCTCCTTCTTCAATACCAGCGATCTCTAAGAGAAAGCCAATAGTTTACGTAGGGTTCCCTGTGAGAATGAAACAAGCTTCTGTTGAGAGAAACTTGAGTGGCTAAGAAGGTTTAGTGCATGCGTCACTGGGTCCATGACGACTTTTAATCTTCAATACCGGTGTCACTAAGTGACAACCAGTAGCATATGAATTGAACCCGGTGTCTGCCCTAAGTTGAATAATTTGGAGGGCTATTTCTTTTCACCCTTTTCTTTGCATTTCTTTTTAATTCTTCAACTCCTTCTTTCTCCGATTCTCATTTTCTCCTTTTTATAATCATACCTAAGGACTTCTAAGTACTAACTATTTGTGATGTCCTTGGGTAGATCCCTCCGGCTCTGGCGGATCATAGGACGGTTATTCCTAACCTTAGTCACCTTATAACTCCATGACTAACCTATGTTGCCATTAAAACCACTGTTTGTGAAACATCTCTCGAAGGGTTTGTAAATGAAAAACATGTTTGAACCACTGTGAGAGATAGGATTTTGCATAAATACTCCCCCTCCACTTGTGCTTAATAGTTTTAATGGTTAAATGCACAGTGAGGAAAGAGCGCGCACATTTTGAATTGATCCACTCGAGATAGACAATCCCCCGCGAGACACGGTTACGTTGCATAGTTAAAGAGTTACATTGTCAGCTTTTAGGTAACAACTAGCTCTAATAACTACCTTGAAGGTGTAGACAAACCTCGAAAGGTTGTCATACCCGTCAGAGTTCATGTCTACCAAGAGTGTCTCGAATGGTACTTTCTACTTGGACAAGTCCTTTGCGAGACACGTTTACATTACTAGCGAACTAGCTTGAAATTATTACCCGTCCAGGACAAGTCTTTTCGAGTTACTAACAGTTTAGTACCGTCAATTCGTTGGTTAAGTCTGAAGTACACAGATTCATTTGCATTTTTTGCACAACATATTTCTTATCACACAATTTTCTCCCCCTCAAAAATGGCATATAAAAATGTTATTTTTGAACGGTTGAGAATAAATATGACCATTTCGAGTGTTGCGGGAAGAGTGACCACT
>BPTQ01000005.1:226287521-226311267 GCA_019973895.1 Chrysanthemum seticuspe
CGATTCGAACAGTGTGTTTACAGCGGTGCTAGACGTTACGAGTTGAGACTACTTCGTTTTGACATAGTTCGTAACGACCTGATGGTTGAAGTTCTTCGAACATCTAAACTTCGTCTTTTCAACTTTGCAGGATCTCTGCTACATCTATTCCTATTCCTATTTCTGAGACGTGGTTTTGCAGTCTTCGTCAGACCACTTAGAAGAAGCTACGGAGGAGGAGGGGTTGCCTGAAGATGAGTTGTTTCCAGGGGAGGAGCGAGAAGTTGACTTTTTGGAGTCCTGCTAAGGCTCAATGGTGGGGACTGAGTTTTTTATCCACTAATGAAACTCATATGCCCACCACTGCTACTTCTCCAGGAACTCGGGGATGTTGTTGGGTGGAGTGGGTTTGTTCACGTCTTTGGTCTTAGTAGTAGTTCCGGAAGGTTTTTCTTCTTCTTCTTCTGCTGAGTCGGACTTCAGCATAGTACCGATCTACTGCTATTTTGGCTTCTCAAACTTACCAAGAGGTGAATCCCATACAATGCATCTCGGTCGTATGCTTGCACGTTGTCAGAAAACAAGCGATTTGCACGTTCCTCGATAGCTATGCAGTTTGAGTAAATAGCCGCTGGGAATGGAAGAGTCAACGATGTAGCGTATTTTCGCGAACCATCGCTACCGTGTAAGAGAAAATCCAGGTCTCTGTTAAAGAAGTATCGAAAGGGAATCCGTGGCTCATCTGCTTGGCCAATGGTCGGTAGAGGTTTGGTCCAATCGGTGTAGTATGGAGGGTTGTCCCTTTGTGTGAAGTCAATGTTTGCTTCTGGATTGAGCCAATCCATGTTGTTAGACATAGCTCGAGCGATGTTCTCAAGATGATATTCGACCTCGAGGGCGCTTTCAGAGCTGTCTTTTAGAAGTTGAAACGCTTCATTCTTGATTCGCTTCAACTCAGATTTTGTCATTTTCTTCACATGGAACTTTTCTTGCAAAAGTTTTACGTGCTCCAATGTAGAACCGTCTACCAAGTCTTGACCTTCATCAGGGTAGGGGGTTTTATTGACAAGTGTGGAGAACCATTCAAACTCTTCGGTTTTATCGTCATCTAGCCATGATACGACTTCAGGCTGAGTCGTCTTCTTCTTCTTCTTTTTGGAAGGCCTTGATGATGATTCTGGTTTCTGCACTTGTTTGGGTGAGGTGGGTTGTTGTAGGGGCTCAAGGACCTCTTCATCGTCACCACCCGTATACTCAAAGTAATCACCTATTTTTTGAGTCAGGGGTGGTAACTCGGAATCGTCCTGAGGTTTTTCAGTTGAAGAGCGAGGAGGGGACCTTTGTTGAGTAGAAGTCCGTTGGGGAGGAGGAGGCATCGAAGAAGATTCACCAGACTGCTTCTGACGTTTTGGTGCAGAGTCTTTATCCTTATCCTTATCTACATCGTCTCTAGGACGTTTCAACTTTTCTGCTTCAAATCTACAAGCTTCTTGAAGTTGGTAGTCCAGCAATGCTTGATACAGTTTTGCTTCATCAGAGTTGAGCATTGCAGATCGTGGCGACATTTGTGTGACAAGCTTAGCCACCAATTCATTATCCGAGAAAACTACAGGATCAGATGGATTGATTGTGACGGTTAAAGGTGTTGATCGAATAATTTGCTTGGCGATCTGCATCAGATTTGGATAAAGTTGTCTTGTGAACAACTCCTTTGTGACTTTAGGAACGTACTCCAGAAGGTACTTTTTCGTGTAGCCTTCGATCATTTCGTTCATTTCCTCCTGACGATGACTTCTCATGAATTCCTGAATAACTACCCTTTCTTTCTGCATCTTGTCATTCTCATCATGTAAGTACTGCATTTGGTCAGCATACCAATTCAGTTTTCTGTGGAGCATGTCCTTCTTTCTAACTTGTTTGACAGCTTTCACAATTCTTTCATGTGTTTGAGAAATCCAAGATCGAGGTGGTTTCTTTACTGATTTGGATGATGATCTGGTTGATTTCTTGGATGGTTGTTGTGATGAGTGAGAAGAAGAATCTGATGATGATGAGATGTGAGGAGACTCTGGGTCCTTTGGTGGTTCACAAGTTTCCTTCTGTGTACGTGTCGGACTATCCAGAAGAAATCTGTCATAATCATCATCTTTATCTTTCTTCTTCTTGTCAGTTTCTGGATTCTCAAAGTCATACACTATAGTATCTTCCACAGGCGGTTGTTGTTGCATAAGAGTGGTGGTACCAGCTCCCTTATCGGGTCGATTAACCGTATCAGGAGTTGGTTCGGAGTGGGCAGCACCACTTGATCCTCCGGGACCACCCATTTGATCTTTTGCGAACACTTCAGCCTTGTGTTGATGTCTAAGTCGTTTGACTTTCTTCTTGTACACAATTTCCGGTGGATCTTCAACATTTTCACTTTCAGAGCTTTCATCAAATGACTCAAGTACAGGAGTCTTCCCTTTACTTTTGTCAGCTTGAGGACTTGGAGGTTTTGGAATGTCTGAGACATCTTGTGCAGTTTCAGAATAATGAATCTCCTCGTCTGATTCTGTTCCTTCAGAACTTTCGTCCAAAAGCTTTCTTGGAGGTTCAGGTGTAGAGGATGGAATAGGAGTAGCTTCCTGAGAGGGAACTTTCTTCTTAGGAGTAGGTTTCCTCTTTGGAATAGGTTTCCTCTTTGGAACATTACTCTGACTATCTATACTTGTGGCACTTCCAGCACTGCCTCTTTTGGTCCTTCGAGTAGGTGTCCCAGAAGCCTTTTCATCAAGGTGTCCAACTTTACCTTCTTTAACGGCTACCCGATACCTTTTGTACGTTTCCAGCTTTTTGATTTCCTCTGTAAGAAGGTTATCGGGTAATTCAGCTCCCTGTTTCTTCGTAGACGTTTCTTTGATTCTGACAGATAGAATGTGCTCAGTCTGGATGTCATGATTATCTGGGTCATTGATTCTCCTAGGGATATCAGGATGAAGTCCAAGAGCTCTCTGAATCAACAGCTTGGTGTATCTAAAATAGGGAATTTTGTTGCCAAGCTTCTTCTGAAACAACATCATGTCTACCCAAAGCAGTGCTTCGATTATGATGTCCTTCTTGTTGATCAGAGACCAGAAAATCTGCAGTTCCATGAGCTTGGGATGCTCATATCCACTGTCACGACCCGAGACTGATTTGTTGATGATAATGTAGAGTGTCCTCCATGGTTGAGGAATATTCTTCAGCTCCACGAGAGAGTGCTTAGTAATGATTCCTGTAGCTTCATCATAACCAATATCTATCAAGAATTGCAGGACAGTCTGTTCAGTAGGGGTGGCAAAGAAGTCGGTTGGAGCGATGTCTGGAATGATGAGAACAGCTCGTAAGTCATCAGGAGTGACAGTGACTTGTTTGTGATTAAGAGTCACATTCACAGCATTTTGCCAGTGATCCTCTGCATGGAATCCCAGAATTGTTGAATGTAAACCTCTGGAACTGTGGCAGAGTGTGAGAGCATGTTTTGGTAGGGATGATTCCTGAGAATATCCACTGCAATGAGACAAGAAGATTCTGAGCAAGTTAGGGTGTCAAAGTCAACCCTAAGGTTGTTCTTTCCAAGCTTTCTCGGGTAACCTTCTGGAAAGATATCAGCAATTGTAAGAACTTCTTGTGCATCCACGGTCATTTATTCAGCCATATCTTTATCTGAAATAACATTAGCCAAAAGAACCAACATATCGAAAGACATAATGTTAGTCAACAGAAGGTTTTATTGTCTAGTTATTGAATGAGTAGTGTTAATGATTGTTACGAGTCCTAAGTCACTTGTTTGTCCAATAGTCTAATGATGCTCAGAAGCATTTCGTGAGTTAGTTAACTTTAAGGTTTTAAAGTTTATGTTATCACTTATATTTCACAACATATCAAACGTTTTAAGGTTTATTAGTGACATAATTGGATTCGTGACGTTATGATAAGTTTAATAACAAGTTTGTACACGTAACAATTCATTATGAAGGTCAATCCAGGCTTATGCGTAGCAATGACAAAGTTATGCGTAAGCAAGTGTGTTATACGCGTAGTTATAAGCTTATGCGTAGGATCCCATCTTACGCGTAGAAAATGTTACGCGTAGGAAAAGGGGACCTTACGCGTAGGCGTATAAAAACCTTACGCGTAAGGCTACTCGTAAGAGTAGACCTTATGCGTAGAGGCACTGTTTACGCATATCCTTCACAGGATACGCGTAGTCCCACTGTAGAACCTTACGCGTAGGCATAACTGACTACGCGTAGGGTAGTCCTTATGCGTAGAAATGCAATTGACCTTGATTCTGAATTTTAAGCGTAGCAAGCCTGAAATAAGTTCATCAAGTCATTATCATTAACACAATACTTCATTTTAACAACAATTTATGGCAAGAACAATTATGGAACAGTTATGCGTAGAAAGTCATACGCGTAGGTCAAAACCCTGAGGGTTGAGATTTACGCGTATCACTTTTAGCCATGGAATTTGCACCATACTAATTCTGGTAGTTCTAAGATATGTTGAGAGTCTATAAGCCAAGTTTTAACACTTAGTTTGTTGAGAATCAAAAATACCCAAAAGTCATGAACATTAAACCCTAATTTCAAATTGTTAGCCAATTCGTGTTTCTGGGTGGTTAGAAACCTTGGAAATCATTAATTCAACAACACAAGAGCATAACCCAACAATCTTTTTGACCAAAACACTTCACATTCAAAAATACCCAATTCGACTCATAAACCCTAATTTTCAAAATTCATCAATTCGTGTTTCTGGGTGGGTTTTGGTGGTTAAAATGGTATCAATGATGTATTTGGAACGTTTTGACACAAACCATTTCACCACAAACACACTCACACTGATTGTGTGTTCATACGCATACGCGTAGAGCACATAATCACTCGAAAAACACTTTTTAGCCGTTGGATTTCCATGAAATTAAAAACCTTAGCTTAAAATCATGTCATAAACACAAAACAACTTACAAAGTGGTGATCAAATGCACGGATTTCTCGATTAAATCTTAGGCGTAGGATGGTTTTTAGGTTTTTGGTAATAAATGAGATGTGAAGGTTAGGTGAGGGTGTTTTATTTAAAATATCTTTAAGGTTTTGACAGTTTTGGTCCCTCCACCTTTTCCTTTTTCAAACAAAGCCTTTTAATTTCCATTTTGGTTACCAAACAAAGGTTTTAAGAAAGAAACATGACGACACTCCCCCTCGACTTGAGAAAATAATGAAAGGTTATTAATTTAAGTCCGAGGAGTGTCATTGTACCAGAAAATTTACCACCATTTGTTAAAAGAAACAACCGAGATATGATAACATGCAAGTACACAGATGTTTTGAAACAGTTAAAGTTTTGATTTCTCCCCTTCAACACTTGATCGGAAAAATACCGAATTTTGAAAGATTAAGGTGTTGACGGAAGAAATGTACTTGCAATGTTGAAAGAAAAATAGATTAGAAGAATATTTTTGATTTTATCAGGTTTTATATTTTTGTATTTTGTTTTTGAAAAATTTATTTACAAGAGATGTTTTGGTGTTTGACAGGTTTTTAAGACTGTTTTAAGAGGTCATCCAATTCCTCTTGAGTCAAACACCTCATACCAATCCGGTGGACCAACTCATTAAACCTAGCGAGAGGCAAGGCTTTGGTGAGAAGATCTGCCAATTGGTATTATGTACCCACAAAGTATAATTCAACGGTACCCTGTTCCACGTGGTCCTTGATGAAATGATAGCGTAGATCGATGTGCTTTGATTTCGAGTGCTGAACTGAGTTACACGAGATCGCAATGGCACTCCGATTGTCGCAGTACATCGGGATTCTGTCAAATACGTAACCATAGTCTTTGAGTTGTGTTCTCATCCAGATGACTTGAGCACAACACGCGGACATGGCTACATATTCTGCTTCGGTTGATGACAGCGATGTACAATCCTGCTTCTTTGATTGCCAAGACACCAGTTTATCACCAAGAAATTGTAGAGCTCCTGAAGTACTTTTCCTTGAGTCTAAGCATCCTGCGTGGTCAGCGTCTGAAAAAGCGATTAGTTCAAAACCAGAATCCTTCGGATACCAGATCCCCAAGTTAATGGTTCCCTTGATGTATCGGAGGATTCTCGTAACGACTGATTGATTTGGGTTGCCAATAATGTTAGCCAGAGGATGGTCTTTAGTCCATCTATGTGTAGAGGGTTGATGTTGGTATACATTGTGCAGATTCTGAGGATTCAAATGGTTTGTTGAAGATTCCGCGACAGCTGGTGCAGCAGTCTCATTGGCAAACGGGTTGAAGAACGTATTTGGATCAAAATCTGTAGGTGGGGGTACTTCATTCAGAATATCATCAGCTGGTTCATCATTGTTGGAAGCGGTGTGTTCAACTGTTGTGTTGGAGTCAACTGGTGTAGGTGCATCTTCAACAATAGTTGTTGTAGCAGGTGTATCAGGTATAGGAATATTATCAGGTTGTGCAGCGGAAACAGCGGATACACCTGGAGCACGTTCATCAATATCGTCACAGAACAGAGGAGCAAATAACCTTTCCATTTGTTGACGAGTTAGCTGGGGGCTTTGTTCAGCTGATGATGGGGGTTGAGGGAAGTTTAAACGGTTATGACCGGGTTCTAAGCTGTTGTACTCAGAAGCCATTGTGAAGAAGTTTTAGAATCAGCTTCCCCCCAAACTGACAACTGTCTTTAGCAGATTTGAAACTTTGATGAAGTATACATTTCCTCTAACTTTTGAAGGTTTCAGTATGCAGCGGAATTTGTAGATGAGCAGTAAACCACACAAAGAAAATCTGACTAATTGCGGAAGATCTGTTCGAGGGTAACATGCCAGAAATCAACAAGATCTTCTCACATATGTAGACGTATCACACCAAACAAACCATGAAAGACGAAATGATACGACTTTCCACTGAATGTTGTGGTCTTTCGGAATACAACTCACTGTGAATATGCAATAACTCGATACCAAGACCGTGTGTGAGGCATCTTAACATCATATTTGGGTAACTTCACACAAGATCACCCATGAAATCGAGACGATAACTCCAAAGTGAGACGTTTGAGCCACATATCGTCTTATTTCTTCCCCCTAATTGGAGAAATTCAAGAAGGCATTGGGTTTTTGCAAAGAAGCATGTGGTCAAACAAGGAAGCAATGATCACCTACACTCTCTCTCCCCCTCGATGTTTTCAATGATTCAGAATCATACACCACGTATGTTGATGATGAATTGAAGACAGCGAAACCATGTATAAGGAGACAGCGAAACCATGTATGTCCAATTGATCGAACAAGTGTGAAGTACCAAAAAAATATTTCGAGAGAGTCAACTGCTGATAAAACTTCTCTGTTCATAATGTTGATCATCAGCTGTGACATTGTTGTAGGAAACACTGTGATCTTCTGTTATAGAAGATTCGGTTGTTGTTGTAGATTCAGGTGTATCTGAAATTTGAGTATTATCGGTTGTGCAGCGGAAACATTCGATACATCTGAAGCACGACTTTTGGCAGAATCTTTAACCAGAGGAGCAAGCAATGTTTCCAATTCATGACGATTAAGTACAATGGTGGAACAGCTGATGGATCATGATATTTTTTTACGGTTAGAAACGGGTCCTATGCTGTTTTGCAGTAGGAGCCATAGCTGTTGTACCTGCATAGAAAAATAGAAGGGGGGCAAGAAAGAGAAAAACATGGATCCCCAAGTGTAACTGGGTTCCAGATGTTAGAAGCATAAAGATGTAGTGTCAATTATCTTCTTGACACCTGAACATGCTATTTTGATGATTTCCTTTCCTGCCTCAGGGATGGATGGTGTTGGTATCCCACTTGTATTGGTGCAACTACTTAGTATCTTGCCTGTAGGAATCCACCTAAGACTAACAGTTTTGAAAATCCTACCCGTTGGTATCCATCTAAGGTTAGATCTAGGGGATGTTGAAACTTCTTTTGGGAAGAGTCTGCGTCCTATATGGATCCACCTATTAGGTTTCTGACAGTTTACATTTAGATCAACGGGTTTATTTCTAACTGTTTGTTGAGTTAACTTAGGTTTTGGTTTGCTACTACAGGTAATGTTCAGTAATACACTCGAAGGTGATACACTAGGTCGTGAACCTAAGATTCCATCCTTTTGAAGAAGTGCCCTTTTCCTAGCCTTTTCTAGATCATAGTTCTTGTACGTGTCATGTGAATCATATGGATCTTTACTTTTAATGCTCAATTTAGACACAGTGTTCGAACTAATCCTAGATTTGCCAAGAGCAGCCACAAGTTGAGGTTTAACAGAAACATGTTTAACAGAAACAGAAGGATTATTCTTAGGCCAGGAATGTGGAGTGACTGGTTTTATCAAATGATTATTCTCAACAACTTGGGAGGTAAACCGTGGTTTTGACGATTTTGAACGTTCAGATTTAAAAGCAGTTGGATGTCTGATAACTGATTGGTTTCTGATTGGTTTTAGAGACAATTTCCCCAAGCTTGTTGGTTTTGCAAAATAAGTATCCAAACTCTTGTCAGTTAATCTTCTCAGTTTGTTTTGTAAAGCAACATGTGCAAGCCCCTTTGCTTGAATTTGAGCCTTTAAATGCTCATTTTCTTTTACTAATGTATCCACACGATTACTTTGTTCATTAGAAGACTGACCATTGTGTTCTGAAGAAAAAGATTTGTTTTGAAATTTAAGTTCAAGAGAGATGCAATGTGCCTCTAGTTTTGAAAAATCTTTATGAAACTGAGCAATGGTCTTTTTGAGAAGAATGTTTTCAGATTCAAGAGTTTGATTTGACGTTTCAGTTGAATTGTTAACAAGTAAGGGCTCAGACATGAGAAAGTTGTCTGGACATTGTGCAACACACTGGTCAACCTCTCCTTCATTACTAAATTCAGGTTGCTCAGTTTGTTGTATCGCATTTGCAGGCAGAATATGATCAACAGTAGATTGTACCTCGACCATCTGTTCTGTGTCAGTGTCATAGGTGGGTAAGATATCTTCCTCAACCATTTGTTCTTCGTCACAGTTGGGCTCGGTGTCGTAGTTAAGTATGATATCTTCTCCAGATCTGCTGCTGTCATCCTGCTTTTCCAATGCTACAACCTCATTGTTCGCATTACCGACATTTGCAGTAATCACAACATTCTCAACGTCCATTTGAGCATTCCTTGCATGTACATCAACTCTTTCACCTTGCACGCCTGCGGGATATCGGGAATTTGATGATGTCTGACGCTTCAATGCCAGTTGAATAGCCATGAATCCTTCTTTCAATGCCACAAATGGATCTTTATGATCAGAATCCATTTCACTCCCCTGCATAAGAATCAAAGAGAAGCAAAGGTGCGAAGTCGATATAGCACACAGAAGGCCGATACAGTAAATTTCAAAAACAATTTTGAAAAATTTTGACTCTCAAAATTTGAAATTCACTATAAAATCCAATTCAAAGAATGTAGGGAAAATTTGAGATATGACAATTTTGACGCCAAATTTTACCCGAAAAATTTGAATTTAGGCCCAAAAATTTGAATTTTTGACCAAAATTTTCACAGTTAAACCAAAATTTGAATTTCGCGTAAAAATTGAACGTTTAGTCTCCCCTAAAAAATAAATTTTACTTATGCGTAGAAATCACGTGTTGATAACTTGTGTTGATGGATCTTTGTAGTCGAATGAACCTTTGTTGATGAAGTGTCCTTAGGCGTAGAAATCACGTGAGAGCAATATAACACTTATGCGTAGAAATCACCAAAGTTACGCGTAGTTTTAGCTTACGCGTAAGCAGGGAAAAAAAGGCTAAAGTTATGCGTAAACAGTAAGTTAGGCGTAGAAACTTAGGCGTAGGATTACCTTATGCGTAGGACTAGGTCTACGCGTAAGATGAATCTTAAGCGTAGGATTTTCTACGCGTAAGCTTATGTTTAAGCGTAAGTTTAGGGTTTTATCCCAAGTGATCTTTTACACTATCACAGTGCAAAAGATATCCCAAGTCGACGTATTTTCAGACTTATCCAAGTAAGAAAACACGGAGTAAACCACGAAAATGAAGATCAAACCAAGGATAACCTTACGCGTAGTTTTAGGGTTTTGCTACGCGTAGGATTACTCGTAATTTTGATTTTGCCCAAAGATGTTTCTAAACCAGATTTTTGTGATGAGATAGCTTCAATATCACCAAAATAACATAAAAGTATGAAACTTGATGAACCAAAACGTCTAAAACAGTTACGAGTAGGATGAAACCCTCGAACAAAAATAATCTTAAAAACGTAAATCCACGCGTAAAGTTTGAAACTTTTTGCCAAAAACAGTTATTTTAACACCTTAAAACATTGAAAGTACAAGAATCTTGGATTGAAAAGTGTAAAAAACGTGTTTTTAAGCGAACCAAAGTATCATTCGTTAGCCTTACGCGTAGGACCAAAACCCACTTCAAAAGCAATAACGATTCACCCAACTATTAGGCGATTGATACCACTGTTAGGTCACTAGTTTTACAAACACAAGTAATATAGAAAGAGATAAGGCGATTGAACAAGATTCAAGCACACACACACGAAATACAAGACCGGTTATGCGTAGATGTATGTGAAAGAAAATAACTTGAACAACCAACCCTCAAGTGAGGGTTTACAAGAGTATTTATAGGAGGAAAGCTAGGGCAACACTCCTAGTTTCCATCCTTTCTTTTATGGGCTTGGGCCTAAGCTCATGGGCCTTCTACATAAGCTTAAGGCTAATAACAAACATAAAGGCCATAATAAAGCTAACTATTACACTAACACTTGATTATGGTTTAGGAGTGATTCCAACAGGATCCCAATTATCCAGTTATCCATTCTTGTCTGTGTTCAACTGCAGATCGTTCAAATCGTTCTGTGGTACCTGGACTCAAGCTGTTCCAAGCATATGACTGGTGACCGGTCACGGCTCATGAACTTCGTGAGCAAATTCATCGGGACAGTTAGATTCGGGAATGATCATTTCGGTGCTATCATGGGTTATGGAGACTATGTTGTTGGCAAAAGTGTTATCTTCAGGGTTTACTATGTAGAAGGTCTTGGTCACAACTTGTTCTCTGTTGGTCAATTCTGCGACTCAGATCTAGAAGTAGCCTTCAGAAAACATACCTGCTTTGTTAGAGAACTTGATGGTAAGGAACTTTTAAGAGGATCACGTGGTTCAAATCTATACACCATCTCTATCGAAGATATGATGAAGTCTTCTCCAATTTGCTTGCTGTCAAAGGCTTCTAAAACAAAGTCATGGTTATGGCATCATCGTCTCAATCACCTGAACTTCGGCACCATCAATGATCTCACCAGAAAGGACTTAGTTGTAGGTTTACCTAGACTCAAGTACGAAAAGGATCATCTTTGTTCAGCATGTCAATTGGGAAAAAGCAAGAAGTATGCCCATAAACCCAAACCTACTAACTCTGTCACAGAAGTTCTTCATATGATTCATATGGATTTATGTGGACTAATGAGGGTGCAGAATATCTTTGGGAAGAAATATGTGTTAGTTGTGGTTGATGATTACTCTAGATTCACCTGGGTCAAGTTCTTAAGGACAAAGGATGAAACTCCTGATATCATCATCAAACTCATCAAATAGCTGCAGGTTCGACTTAACAAAACCGTCAGAATTATCAGAACAGACAATGGAACTGAGTTTGTCAACAAACAACTTAGTGAATTTTATGAAAGCGTTGGAATCAGCCATCAAAGAAGTGTTCCACGAACTCCTCAACAGAACGGTGTAGTTGAAAGACGAAATCGAACTCTTGTAGAAGCCGCTAGAACAATGCTGATTTACTCAAAGGTTCCAATGTTTCTCTGGGCTGAAGCTATTGCCACTGCATGCTACACACAAAATCGTTCCCTGATTCACACTGCTCATGGAAAAACTCCATATGAACTTGTCCACAACAGAAAACCTAATCTCTCTTTCCTTCGTGTGTTTGGTGCATTATGTTATCCAACTAATGAGGGTCAAGACTTAGGAAAACTTAGAGCTAAAGCAGACATTGGAATATTTGTAGGATATGCACCAAACAAAAAGGGATACCGAATCTACAACAAAAGAACCCGAAATATCATGGAAACAATTCACGTTACGTTTGATGAGCTGACCGGTCAAATGGCTCCTGGACAATCCAGTTCAGGACCCGCACTTCAAAACAGTCCCATTGGTTCATCCCTTGTTCCAAACTCTTCTCAAGAAACTCCATATGTACCTCCATCTGAAGATGATTTAAAGAAATTGTTTGATCCTATGTTTGATGAACTTTATGATCCAAGTACTAATGAGGTGTCGATTCCTACTACAGAGGCTGCTCATATTCCTGTGAATGAAGTCAATCCCTCAGTCTCAATATCTTTAAGTCAAGAAGCGCCTGCTGCTGATCCTTCAGTCTCATCAACAAATCATCATTCTTCGAATGTACATCATGGAAATGTTTCTGGCATCAATGATGAAGTTAATCCCTTTGCTACTACTGAAGATGCTCCATTTGAAAACATATTTGCTCCTGAATCTGCATCAGAACCATCTTCTTCAGGAGACATCGACTCTGCTACTTCAGTCCCTCAACTACTGCCACATGAACACCTTAGAAAATGGACTCACAATCATCCACTAGACAACATCATTGCAAATCCCTCTCGTCCTGTATCAACACGGAAACAACTTGCAACCGATGCCTTATGGTGC
Source organism: Chrysanthemum seticuspe (assembly GCA_019973895.1). Classification (NCBI taxonomy): domain Eukaryota; kingdom Viridiplantae; phylum Streptophyta; class Magnoliopsida; order Asterales; family Asteraceae; genus Chrysanthemum; species Chrysanthemum seticuspe. The sequence goes on from BPTQ01000005.1 coordinate 226,300,247, forward strand.
TTCTTCAACTCCGTACTATCTAAGATCGAACCAAAAGATGTTAAAACCGCCATGAATGAAGATAGCTGGTTCAATGCCATGCAAGATGAAATTCATGAGTTTGATCGACTTGATGTATGGGAGTTAGTACCTGCTCCAAACTGTGCTATGATTATTGCTCTTAAATGGATCTTCAAAGTGAAACTTGATGAGCATGGTGATGTGTTGAAGAACAAGGCTTGATTAGTTGCTAAAGGATACCGTCAAAAGGAGGGTATTGACTTTGAAGAATCTTTTGCTCCAGTTGCTCGAATCGAGGCAATCAGAATCTTTTTGGCTAATGCTGCTAGTAAGAACATGATAGTCTATCAGATGGATGTAAAGACAGCATTTCTGAACGGAGATCTTAAAGAAGTCGTCTACGTTAGCCAACCTGAAGGATTTGTGAATCAAGAGCATCCTACTCACGTTTATCGTTTGAAGAAGGCTCTTTATGGTTTAAAGCAAGCTCCAAGGGTATGGTATGATACACTGTCAAAGTTTCTTCTATCTACCGGATTTAGCAAAGGAGCAGTTGATCCAACATTGTTCACCAGGAAGTCAGGAAAACATTTAATTCATGTTCAAATTTATGTTGATGATATTATTTTTGCCTCGACAGACCCAATGGAATGTGATCGTTTTTCAAATGAAATGAGTTCAAAATTTCAAATGTCAATGATGGGACAAATGTCATTTTTCTTGGGATTACAAATTTCGCAAAGTCCCGGAGGCATTTTTATAAATCAATCCAAATATGCAACTGAGATCTTAAAGAAATTTGGATTTGATTCAAGTGACCCTGTTGACACTCCCATGATTGATCGAACCAAACTAGATGAGGACCACTCAGGGATCATGATTGACCAAACAAAATATCGTAGTATGATTGGATCCCTGATGTACCTCACAGCTAGTAGACCAGACATATTGTTCGCTGTTTGCATGTGTGCTAGATACCAGGCTAAGCCTACTAAAAAGCACCTTGAAGCGGTTAAACGTGTCTTTCGGTATCTCCAAGGAACCATCAATATGGGTCTTTGGTACCCGAAGGACACCGGTATGTCACTAACAGCCTATGCAGATGCTGATCATGCAGGGTGTCAAGATACTCGTCGAAGTACATCTGGAGGTGCTCAGTTTTTGGGTGATAAACTTGTGAGCTGGTCTTCAAAGAAGCAAATGAGTACTTCTATTTCCTCTACAGAGGCTGAATACATAGCCATGTCATCCTGTTGTGCTCAAATCTTATGGATGAGATCTCAATTATCTGACTATGGCTTTGAATTCAACAAAATCCCTCTGTACTGTGATAATAAAAGTGTTATTGCTCTCTCATGCAACAACGTTCAACACTCAAGAGCAAAGCATATCGACATTCGACATCATTTCATCAGGGAACAAGTGGAAAAATGTGTGGTAGAACTCTATTTTGTGAGGTCTGAATATCAGTTAGCAGACATCTTCACCAAAGCTCTTCCAAGAGAACGTTTTGAGTTTATTCTTCCACGTCTTGGCTTGAAAAGCCTTCAACCAGAAACACTCAAACGTCTTCAGGAGGAAGACGAGGAGTAAAGGTCTATCTTCATCTATCTCTTGTAAATATTTATTCGAAAAACAAAATACAAAATTATAAAACCTTCAAAAAATCAAATAGAAAAATATAAAACTTTCAAAGTCCATAAAAATTTGAAAAATTCAAAAAATCATCAAAAAATATTGTCATTTTTGTCATGTTTCTCTCGATTCGATAATATCTACGGTCTTGATGTTGTCAATCAAAGAATGACACGGGACTTTAGATGTTGTTCGAATTTTTATATTAAAAATATATATATATATATATATATATATATATATATATATATATATATATATATATATATATATATATATATATATATATATATATATATATATATATATATATATATATTTTTGGGAGAAAGAGAAAAATATGGTTTATTGTCATTTCAGGCAGTAACCCGCTTTTCAAAGAAAGAACAGAGCCATGCTTTACCATGTTTTCAAATTCCATGCTCTGATTCTATAAACATTTATCTGCTGAAAACTAACTGCTTTGAAAAATAACTCGGTCTCTATTTTTGATAATCATCAGGACTTATTTGTCAAAATCTCTATCTCTCAATCAACATCCTATGTCACTGATTGAGGGGGAGAATGATTTCAATTAAATTAAAAAGTTATTTGGCATTAAATTGTTTTCAAAAGATGTACATGCATGTTTTATCAATGGAGTTTTAAAGTCTAAAAATCCGATCCTTATCAGTTAAAACGCTTTCATAATCAAGTCACAATTCCCCTTAAAATCTTTCAAAAATCAATTTAAATCAATAAGAGATCACAAATCTCAAATGATTTGATAATTGTGATCGGGGGAGAATGTGTGATTTAAATTGGATTTAAACTGATAATTCGGTAAATGGTTTTATAAGGGTGTACATGCTATCCTTCCCACATGTGACAAACGATTTCAAATTTTTCATGCACATGTTGAGGGGGAGCATCTATCTTAAACCTATGATTTGAAACGTGATCATTTATCTCAATGTGCAGGTTCCCTCTAGTATGTGCAAAACTCTTTTCAAACCTCGAGGCACATATTGAGGGGGAGCAAACTTATGGAAACCTCATCCTTCCCGGAAATGCTTTATCTACTTGATTTGATCAAGGAAGTGATGGTGATATCTTTTAGAAAATGGTAATCAAAGAAGTAATTTCTTCCTCTTGCCTCTGTGTGCAAAACGATTTCAAACAATTCATGCACATGTTGAGGGGGAGCACTTATTCTAAAAATATCAAAAACAATTCAGGTACAAAATGTTTTGATAATATATCACAAGTATCTGGATTGATTTTCAAATGGTTTTCAATTAGTTCCAATGGCAGATGAACAATACCAAATAGACCGACCAACTTTACTTTATGTACGGTGATATAAGGATGATAAGGTTAGGAATGTGTTCCCATGATCCGCCAGAACCGGAGGGATCTACCCAGGGACTATCCACTAGTTAGTGTAGAGTTCTTAGGTATGATGATAAAAGGAGAAAAATGAGATATGGGAAGAGTGCGGACTGAGACTGAGCTAGTACTGAAATAAACCCAACAAGGTTCTAGCTATGAAGTCTCGGTAAGCACTGAAGGGGTTGAAGAATTAAAAAAGAATTGAATGAGAAAAGGGTGAAAACAAATAGCCCTCCATATATTCAACCTTAGGGCAGAAACCGGGTTCAATTCATATGCTACTGATGGTAACATCGGTATTGAAGACAAGACGTCATGGACCCAGTGACGCACTGCACTTCAACTTTCCAAACCACTCAAGTTCCTCTTAAAAGGACTTGTTTCATTCTCACGGGGAACCGACATTATCTACCGACTTTCTCTTAGAGATTGTTGATATTGAAGAAGGAGACCCTCTCCCTAGTCTCTAGCATAGGATCCAAATATGCACAAAATTGAGTCTAGAGCCACGAGATCATCAATAAATCTCATTAGGATACTTTCAATGAAGACTCTCTGTTTCACACAATGTGGAAAGAGAGATTATATCTTGAGTCCTACGCATTATCCTTGTGGTATTGCCAGAACATCTGAGTGATGTGTTTACATATTCGCAATGAAGATGGAAAGCCTTCTGGAGCCAACATCAAACAAGCTCCTGGTAGGTGGCATGTGAGATCTATTATATAGATCAACCATGTGACAACTGAACAGAAACAATGGGGCGATTCAATCTCTTGAATCTATCCTGGTTCAGGTTATGGATTGACGGATACCTTTGAAAAACCAGTCTTTGTGCTTAATAACTCTTTTCTTTAGCACATCGACCGTGTACTAATTTTTCAAACCAAAAGGTGTTTTTATGATTGATAATTGATTTTCAATAAAACCTTCGTTGTATTGCAAAAACAATTTCTATTGAGCAATACACGATTGTTTTTCAAATATCTTTTCATCAATCAGTGGACTTAAATTCGCTGGTTCACTCACTCCGTGTTGTCTTCTTTGAGACGTTCCGGTTTGAGAACAGCTAGAGCAGCTGCGAAACCATGTCAAGGAAATTCTTCGGAATTATACCTGATCACAGGCAGTACATGTACTGATCAACGGGGAACCGTGGGCCGTGTACCTCAATTCAACTAAAGTGGTCAAAGACACTTTTGTACGTTTTATTGCTAACTGTTGTATGCAGGTACGCCCGACGTTTGCAGCTGTTCAGAATGAAGCAGTCAATCCATAGCCGCATGCTCACACAATACATTCATCTCTCAAGAAATCATGATAAGTGCATCAATGACTCTGATATTTTCACTCCATGCTTCTGCTACGCTGCTGCCAATATCATGAATCAACGAAAGCTTCCGCTACTCTGATGAGAAGATATCATGATCCAGAATGTGAGCATGTCGGTCCGAATGTCACAAAATCATATAATACCAACACCAAAAATGGATGTCTCAGAGATTTTTCTGTAGCTGATGATCTCAAAATCTGGCTCAAAATTATTATCACGTGGATCAGTAAAAGACCTCCACTTGGATTAACCAAACATGCAATGAGAAGAATCAATGACTACGAGCTTCGGAGCAAAGTACTACATTAAGAATGCAAGAACAATTTTTAATGTAATATCTGTTTGTATTCAATGTAATTTTAGTACATGATTGAGGTGACCTCCCTTAGGGGGAGATTGTTAGGAATTAGAAATTCCAGGTATTAAAGAGTCGGTCACCTCAAGTATATGTAATCGTTAGAAAGCTCGTAGTCATAGTTATTTTAAGTTAAGTAGTATTTAGTTAAGTAACACCGTGGAGGACGGACGGGTCTTTACCCACTGTATGCCTGATCCACAACCCGTTGTGTGGCGTTTTATGTAAGACTATAAATACTCTCTACCTCCCAAGGTAGAGAGTTGGAGCTCATAATAATATCTTTCACTTTCTCTCACTAAGTTCCCTAAACCTCTAACTTTCTCTCTCTAGAATTCCATTTATACGCCACCTTGTTTTTATGGTTTGATGTGTATGTGAAAACTAATATCTTACATAAACTGATAAGTCAATAAGTGGTTTTAGAAATATTATATCAAGCTCTTTTCCCTACATGTGCCAAACAATTTCAAATATTCCATGCACATGTTAAGGGGGAGAAATTATCTTAAATCAAAAAAGATTGAAACGTGATTGATTTATCTCTAAGTGCAGGTTCCCTCTAATATGTGCAAAATATTTTCGAATTTCGATGCACATATTAAGGGGGAGCAATCTAATGAAAACCTCATCCTTCCCAAAATATTTCATCCAAAGTACTCAAAATACAATATGTGATCGGGAAGTGATGATGATCATTTTAAAAAATGTTAATCAAAGATTGGATCTTTCATTCTCAATCTAAGATTTCAAAAGTCCTCTTGCCTCCATGTGCTAAAACAATTTCTAATACTTGAAGCACATGTTTAGGGGGAGCATTTCTAAAATATCAAAAACAATTAAGGTACAAAATACTTTGATTTTATATCACAAGTACCTTGATTGAGTTTCAAATGGTTTTCAATTGGTTTCGAAGCGGAATAAACAATACCAAAAGACCGACCAATGTATTTTATGCATGGAGATATAAGGATGGTTAGGTTAGGTATTCGTTCCCACGATCCCGCCAGAGCCGGAGGGATCTACCCAGGGACAATCCACTAGATAGTGTAAAAGTCCTTAGGCATGATGAAAAAAGAGAAAAGTGAGAATATGGGAAGAGTGCCGAATGAGATAGAGCTAATACTAGAATAAACCCAACAAGCTTCTAGTAATGAAGTCTTGGTAAGCACTGAAGGGGTTGAAGAATGAAAAAGAATTTAATGAGAAAAGGGTGAAAAGAAATAGCCCTCCATTAATTCAACTTTAGGGCAGAAACCGGGTTCAATTCATATGCTATTGGCTGTTACCAAGGAGATTCATATGCTATTGAGACGTTCCGGTTTGAAAACAGCTAGAGCAGCTGGGAAAACCCTGTCAAGGAGATTCTTCAGAACTCTACCTGATCACAAGCAGTACTTGTACTGATCAACGGGAAACCGTGGTTCTTGCAACCTATTCAACGAAGGTGATCAAAGACACTTTCGTGCGCTTTATTGCTAACTGTTGTTTTTGCAGGGACACCCAACGGTTGCAACTGATCAAAATTGAGGAGCCAATCCATAGTCGCATGCTCATACAACATATTCAGTTCTAAAGACATCATGATAAGTGCATATCTTCATCAACTGACTCTGATATTTTCAATCCATGCTTCTGCTACGCTGCTGCAAATATCATGAATCAACAAAAGCTTCCGCAACTCTGATGAGAAGACATCATGATCCAAAATGTGAGCATGTCGGTCCAAAAGTCACAACTTCACATAATGGCGATACAATAAAGGATGAGTCAGAGATTTACTGCGGCTGATGATCTCAAAGCTGGCTCAAAACTCACTATCACGTGGATCAGTTAAAGACCTCCACTTGTAATAACCAAACATACGAAACATGAAGAATCAAAGACTACGGGCTACAGAGCAAATAACTTAATCAAGAATCCAAGAACACAAAAATGTAATATCTGTTTGTAATTGATGTAATTGAGGTAACCTCCCTTAGGAGGAGATTGTTAGGATTTAGAAAATCCAGTAGTTAAAGAGTCGATCACCTCAAGTATATGTATTTGTTAGAAATCTCGTAGTCGTAGTCATTTAGTGTTAGTAAGTAATTTGTTAAGTAACACCGTGGAGGACGGACGGATCTTTACCAACTGTATGCCTGATCCACAGCCCGTAGGAGGCGTTTCTTGTATGAACCTATAAATACCCTTTGCCTAGCAAGGCAAAGGGTTGGAGCTTTTGATCTGTGCCAAACCGTCAAGTCTAATCACACAAGCTGGCCACTTGTGAATGGCCAACCGTAACAGACTTAAAACAGCTTAAGCACAAATACAATGAAGTCCTGGAGAATAGAATGAATTCCCGGGTCGTTATGTCCCACGGGGACTCAATGGTGTGTAAACACTTGATCAGACGATAGAATGATCACTAAGGATAGTGATCAGAAAGGTTTTGGATGGATAATTACACTACTGAAAAAGTTTACAAATTAAAGTGACTTAAATACAAATTAAGAAAATTAAAAAGATAAAATATATTAAATAAACGCTATCACTATTTTTAAAATGATGAACGTTTAAAACTTAAAACTTAAAACTTACGTTTAAATAAAATTACGTAAACGTACAAAATAAAACGTGAAAATAAAGAAGGAAAATACCTACGGATATGAAAAATACATTTTTACAATCCTAAATATAAAAGAAAATTATTAGAAAAGGAAAATTATTTTTACAACTATTTATTTAATTATTATTAATTAAAAACTATTTATTAAGTATTTAAAATGCACTAAAATATAAGAAAATACAAATTTAACCTAGAAAAATGAAATTATAACTTAGAAAAATCTAAAATATGATAAAACTTATTTTAAAACTGAAAATATATTTTTTAGACTTTTTATATATTTATTACTAATTTAAAACTATTTAAAACTAATTTAAATTGAGAAAAATACCAAATAAAAAGGAAAAAATAAGGAAAAATCTTTTTTAAGCTTTTTATATTTTTCTTAAACTGGGAAAATTGAAAAATTATTTTTTTGAACCTTTTCTTAATTAATTGTATTTAAAGCTAATTAAAAAGGCTTAAAAATTAATTTAAATGCAGAAAAATAGCAAACCAACTTAGAAAAATCTGAAAATTTCAGGAAAACTCTAAAATTATATTAGGAATCTGGGAAAAATAGAAAAACAGGGGCTTGTTTGGAGGAATTTGAAACTGAAGTACAAGTGCTTATTGAAATAAGCACTTGAATAAGCAAATGGAATCCAAAAGGCACCAAACCAAAACAGAAGCTTAAGTATGCTAAAATAACTAAAATTCAATAAGAATCAACAAGCCTAAACCATTGATTCACAAGCTAGCACAGATTTGATGTTTGAGCTATTGTGCAAAAACAGTAACTGAGGGTCAACTTGCAGCCTATGAATAAGCAGTCAAATAAGCTGAAAACAGAAAACCAACAATTGGAACTTGGAGAAGACCTGGCCAAGAACCTTAAGACCAAAAACTAGACCTAGGTGAGCCCTATTGAACTCTGTGCAAGAGCTGCGAAACTTGCAAAACCCCTGTGCAGACTTAATGCCCTGCACAGGGCATTTAACACCATTTTGACAAGCTAGTTTGGGGCTTATGGAAAATTCACAAAATTATACAAAAATAACAACAAGAAACTAGAGCAGTTGAACTTTTAAAATCCACAAGTCTCACTTGAAATGACCTAGAAATGAGTGCATGAAAAATCCCCCTAGTTGAACTAAAAACTGGTTTTATGCAATTTGACTTTTTATAAAGAAATGGAAAGTTGACTTTTTCCAACTTTGAGCTTGATTCAAGGACTGAATATGATGTATATGGATGAAATTAAGCTACTGAAACCTTTATATATGATATTTAAACACAAGATGAGCTTTTGGCTTTAGAAAATCTTAACAGATAAGCAACTGAGACAGATTTATTGTGAAATTGACTTTGGTTGTTTGTAGATGCAATTTTAAGACTTGAATAAGTACATTAGAGCTACACAAGCATAAACCAACAAGCTAAAACAACTGAGCAAGCCTCTATGACAGATAAACTAGTAGATCCAAACACACCTATAAATATTGATATGAACTCAAAACTGAGATAAACACTTATCCAACTTATACAGACAATCAAAATGAGTTTAAATGACTTAAAGACAACTATTTAAACATGTTTACACTACTAATGACCACAGATACTTAGACAACCATAAAATGCAAAGTTGCTTGAAAACTGAAATGTGAAACAGTTACTTACACTGTCCAACTGATGTGCAGGCTTAAAACCAAGACCAATACCAATCTAAACTAGTCTATTTAAACCCATATCCATCCTCTGCATCACCCAAATCATTACCATTCCCAAAATCAACCCTGTTTGACTTTTGTTGACCAAAGTCCAATCTTGCTTGAAACTGAAATATGAGCTTATAGAAGGCTTTACTAAACTAGTATAAGCTTGTTTGAGCTTATAAATAAGCTGATTGAAGCTAAGACATCAGATTTTGAAAATGAAAATTGCAACAGTGGACTGAAATTTGAAACATGAACATAAACTTGGAATTGATACTTAAAACAGCTTACAAAGATAACATATCTTGAGTTTGCATCATAAAAACAAAAGATTACATACTTTAAACTAAACTAAGACATTTGTTAAAAGAAACGACATAAAGAAAAATTTAAAAACTAACTACCACCCTCTAGCTTCTTCTCTCTTCCTTTTTATAGCTCCACAAGTCTTCTCTTTCATCTCTGAGATAATCCCACACATAATCATGGCCATTGGATCACTTGGGACCATTCTAGCCTTTAGATGCATTTTGGCGGGAAATTGAGATTTTGACAACTGGGGGTTGAGTAAAGGAGTAGGAGGTGCATTTAATTCCCTTTGGAGTTGTGTGGAGGTGGGGGGACAAGGAGATGAGGGGGGTTGAGGTGGAGGTGTGGGCAATGGAGTGAGCAGACATGGTGGTTGGGGGGATGAAGAAAAAAAGGGCGCGTTTGTGTTTATTTGACTGGGATGGGTTGACCGGGTATAATAATAGGGTAGACAGGTTGGGTCGGGTTAAAGGGTATTGGATTGGGCTTTGGGTTTGGGCCAAGGTAGTAACTAAGGTCCGTTTGGTTGTAGTAATAACACAAGGACCATTCATGTAAATTCAAAACTCCAAGGACCAAAGCTGTGATTTCTGAAATATTACCCAATGGCCAAACTTGTCATTCTCAAATAATTAAAGGACCATATTTGCCATTTTCTGAAATTTGAAGGACTAAACATGACAATTTTCAAAGTTTAAGGACCAAAGTTGTAATTTTGCAAATTTTACATTTCAAAGGTTTGTTTTGACAACTTTTGAATCCCATGGACCTTAAATGACATTTTCTTTATTTAGATATACCAGGGACTGTTTTTGACAACTTTTGAAACTTGGGGGACTAAAACTGCCAATTTTGCAAATTTGATACGTTTTTCGTCTGATTTTGATATTTTTGCATTTAAAACACATAAAACACTGATTTGTGATATTTTCATCATTTTGATGCATTTTTGAGTGTTTTCAGATGTTTTTGCAGTCTAGATAGTACAAAAATGATGAGTATTTAGACACTCATCAATCCCCCACACTAAGATATTGCTAGTCCCTAGCAATGATTTGAAGCTTTAATGGATTTTAAAAACTCTTTACCAAAAGCCATCACTTCTGGAGTAGCCAAATGTTTCAGTTCAAGTAAGAACCTTGGTACACTGATAACCAAATGATTTTGAGCAAATCATAAGCTGTAAACGGATTGGATTAGTCTTTACCAGAAGCCGTACCCTTCTGGACTAGCCAACTCTTAGATAAATTATCAATATTATCTTTGGTGAGCTGATTACCAATTATGGTTTTTCCACTGCCTTTACCACAAGCCATAACCTTGCGGGCTAGCCAACTCTTTACTAATTAAAGATATGGTGAGTTGAATACCATACAATTTTGGGCAAATTGCAAGCCGTAAACGGATTTGATATATCTTTACCAAGAGCCGTTTGCTCCTGGATTAGCCAATCCTTTTGTCTTACAGACAAGGCGGACTGATAACCAAGCTGAGTAAGTGTAGAACACTTACTCCAAAAAAAAATTTGGCCAAAAACGGGGGAATTGGGTGGATAATACATGATAAAATTCGTGAGAATTCCCCCCCACACTTAGAAATGAATATTGCCCTCAATATTCAAAGTACCGGCGGTTATGCCGAAACAAAGAACGTAAAAGGGAAATACTACGGCCATTATTTTAAAAGATTTTTTTTTTTTTTTTTTTTTTTTTT
>BPTQ01000005.1:226317910-226398841 GCA_019973895.1 Chrysanthemum seticuspe
CCCCTCTAACAATCGGAACTAATAAAAATAATCTTCACTACCAGTAAGTGCTAATCCTTGAAACATTACACACGATCTATAGCACTATCTTATCAGTTGCCCGAGCACCTAACCCGATTCGATTAACCCGTAATCAATTCAATTCGATCGGAACAGATCAAGCACATTGGGTTCGGGTTAGGTTCAGGTAGAGTTCCGGGTACCGGTTCGGAATCCCGTAGTAGAGAGAATGGATATATATGGGGAGTTCATACAGTAAACTCCCCACACGAATACACACACACACACACAACAAGGAACTTCGTTATATGTTGAATAACACAAGTATAAAGAAGAGAGATAGAGAGATTTATGTATGTGCTTATATGTAGTTCAGTGGTGTAGATAAGAATTAGAAAGAGAAATAAATGCGTATGACAAACACATTGCACAAGAACAACACAACCATTGCACTCATAAACCTATTCCATATTCACTATTTCCCCATATTGTCACCCACAACTAAACTCTTTATTCGAGTTTTATTCGATTTCCTTCGAATATAGTGTTTGACGGTCTTGTTGCTTATCAGTGCTTGTTTACTGCATAATTAGGTCTACTGTAGTGTAATTAGGTTGCTTAGTTAGGTTTAGTTCATATTTTAGCTTATTTAAGTCTCACCTAGTGCTTATTTTGGTATGCTTATTCCCCCCTTAGTTTCTAATATTAGGACTCCCCAGCTAATTGCTTATGCCCACTGAGTTCCCCTAGTTTTCTTAGTTTTATGCTTGTTTTTTTTTTTGCTTATTTCAGATTTAGATGAATCTGTGTTAACTTAATTGTTCACTCATGTTGCTTATCTAGTCGAATTGCTTAGTGCTTATTTGTACTGAATTAGTGTGCAAAAAGGAGTGTTTGGTTGTTTGTTTTCAAAGTTGTTTGTTTGCTCACTGTTAAAATCAGTTACATATAAGCTGTTTATACAGCTTATTGTGAGTTTTCAAAACTTAAGTGTTTGCAAAAGTTCCTTATTTTGTTAGAATCTTCAAGTCTCCAAAAGCTGAAAAAGAAAAAATAAAGTTTTCAAAAATAAGCAAGAGGTGGGATTCGAACCCCTGACCTCTTGCCTATTAAAGCACCAACACAACAACACACAACCAACGCGCCCTTGGGAATTTATCAGTTACACTTTGCAACATTTAATATATAAGGTTCTATGGCAGTTTGTGATATAAGCTTCCTTTAGCTTATTTTGAGCTTATTTCTCAAATCAACACCCACTGTTATACCCCTTTATCACTTATACCTTATCCAAATACTCACGTTACCAACACAACAAGAACACGTTACACAAACAGTATGCGTAAATAAAGAGAAAGATTAAGAATAGATGTGGTGACTTGATGTATATTCGTGTATGTATTTAGAGAGATAGAGAGAAGAAATATGAACACAATAAGTTGTATATTGCTTCAAGGAACAACACACACACACACACATAAGCACACCCCTCAAATGACATACTTGAGGGGTATATATAGGTAAGAGAGATGATGCCCTAAGGCTTGGCCATGGGCCTTGAGATGGACTTGGATTGGGCTTGGGTTACACGAACTAGACAAGGCTAGCTTAACTTAACTAATGCCCAATTAGCTTAGCCCAATCCACGAGCCCGTTGACTATTCTATCACGATATCTAGCACACATTACAAAGTTCCTAATCGTGAATGACCATCACTTCTAATAAAAATAATCAAGGCTAACAATCTCCCCCTAAGGGGTGGTCATTCAAAAGATGCTCCACTTGAATAGGTCTTTAATCTTTTTGAGCTTGAACTTTGTAAGTGGATATAGAATAGTCTTGATTCTTTGTTCCTTCATGCTTTGTGATCGGTTAATGTGGTTGTCTGCCGTTGTCAACTTCGTTGGTTAGGTGTCTCCACGCCTTTCTCCACCATGCTCACACTTCTATTTGACTTTGAGTTTCCAATGATGAAGTTCTCGAGTCTTTACACTTTGTAGATTCTTTGACATTAACGAAGAATCATCTTTAACTTTGAGTTGCCTTTGATTTGATGAGAACTTTCATGTGTTGTTGGTATGAGCATGTAGAGAATCTGCACGATCCATCCGCTCCGGAGCTTCCATAAGAAGAAAACATGAAAACAGGTTAGTAATAAGCGGATTCCGGCACTTACAAGTTTGAATTTCGAGGGTGTTAACAGCATAGTGTGAAAACACGTCTCTAATTCTCACAGAGGCCGTTCCTGAACTGGAGTCCCACAAGTGAGATAACGCGATATACCGAAGTACATCTACAGTTCAGATGAGTCGCTGAGGTACACCGAAGCATCACCCCACGACTGTAGACCATTTGAGACACACTAAGCGTAATCCACGGAGAATTACCGAAGTGACCTGCTGTCAGGGCTGTTTGATGTTGACCCTGGCAGGAATTTCCATTCAATCACTGAGGATTACAATTGTAAAACCTCTCATAAATGTTCTGGCAGATTGCTAAGATCTGCGTAGGACTCTATAATATATCACTTGTGTCCTTATTGATGAACAACAAGCGATGAAATGTCATGTGTTCCTATGAGATCTTTTGATGAATCTCGTGGCTCTAGACTCAATAAGTGCATTTTGGTTTTCCTGAGCAGAGACTAGGGAGAGGGTCTCCTTCTTCAATACCAACTATCTCTAAGAGAAAGTCGATAGATTATGTAGGGTTCCCAGTGAGAATGAAACAAATCCCTTTTGAGAGGAATTGAGTGGCTAGAAGGTTTAGTGCAGTGCGTCACTGGGTCCATGACGTCTTGTCTTCAATACCAGTGTCATCTAGTGACAACCAGTAGCATATGTATTGAACCCGGTTTCTGCCCTAAGGTTGAATATGGAGGGCTATTTCTTTTCACCCTTTCTCATTACATTTCTTTTTAATTCTTCAACCCCTTCTTTCTCCTTTCTCACATTACTCCTTTTTTCAATCATTCCTAAGGACTTCTAATACTAACTATTTGTGATGTCCTTGGGTAGATCCCTCCGGCTCTGGCGGATCATAGGACTGATTTCCTATCCTTAGTCACCTTATAACTCCATGACTGTCCTATTGTTGCCATAAAACCGTTTTGCTTGAAAATCTCTCAGAATGTTTATGATAGAAAACATGTTTGGAACACTCTGAGAGTTTTATATTATCAGAAACACTCCCCCTTCACATGTGCTTATAAGTTTCGACAGAAATTTGCACATAGAGGGTAGAGTTCGCACTTTTTGAATTGATCGACTTTAAATGAACTAGACCGATTCGAGACACGTTTACATCACTAGAGAACTAGCTTGAAATTATTACCCGTCCTGGTCAAGTCCATAGAAAGTTTCTCGAAATGGTACATTTCCTGACTTTAATTTCTCGTCAATTCATTGGTTACGACTGAGTCGAGCTCTTTTGAGATTCAAACCACGATCATTAAACTTTTTGATCACATTTTAATCACGTATTCTCCCCCTCAAAAATAGCATATCCATGATGTTTTTGAAACAAAATGATTAAAAGATATGTTTTTCGAAAAGCATTTGGAGAGAAACTGATTTAGCATGAATTTTGGAACATCTCTGGTTTTATACTCCCCCTTAATGAAAGCATATTTTTCATACAGAAAATTTGGAATCAATTAAGGGTTTAGAGGGAGTTATCTTGGTACCAAATGTGAGAGATTTTGAAAAATCTTTTTTTTTGAAAAATTTCGAATCAATGGTACGCAAGATGAAGATTTTAAAAAATCTTTTGAAGATATTGAAGAAAAATTATCTTCAGTTGTTTTAGGATAAGTGCTCGATATTTATGAAAATCGATTTTGCGTAGCACTTTCCTTTCTTTAAAGATCGGGTTGCAAGCTGAAATACTTACAAGCCATTATGATTTTAGGAAAAGTGCTTGAAGAATATTTAAAACCTTTGATATTGGAAGCACTTTCCTTTCTTTGAAGCGCGGGTCCTGAACTGATGTGTCCAGAAGCCATTATGTTGAAGTCCGGGTTTCGTACTGAAGTATACGAAAGCCATTGTGAAGAAATTTTTAGAAACGACATGTTTTAGAAAACAATTAAAGAACTCTCGCTCAAGCATCTGTACATGCCCGTATCATTGTTGAATGACATTTCTAGAAACGTATAGAATATCGATTATACGAGAGACATGTCGTAAGAAGAATATTTTTGGATTTTGTAGATTTTATATTGTTTTTGTATTTTGAAAATTTTCTATTTTTGTATTTTGCTTTTGTTGGTTTTAGAAAAGAAATGGAAAATCAATAAAGAAGATAGAAATAATGATGAAGAAGATGAGTTTACAGAATTGGAACCCTCAGATGAGCTGGGTTCAGAGATATTTGATTCACCTGCAACCAAAGAAGAAGAGTTTTCACAAATAACAGTGTTAGAGGTACAAGATTCCTCATGGCGAGGGTGATCACTATCAACGGTTGTAGAGGTTTCTACTTCCTTATCCTGATGATTTTCACTATTATCTGTGTTGGTGCAAGTATCAAAAATCTTTCCTGTGGGAATCCATCTAAGACCAACTTCGTTGAAAACTTTTCCCGTGGGTATCCACCTAAGGTAAGATCTATGAGTTGTTTTCTTATCAGATGCAGCGGAAGACTCATTTTTAGAAAAACTACGTCCTGAAGAGATCCACCTTTTAGGTTTCTTTTTGTTTGACATTTTATCAACGGGCTTGTTTCTATTTGGTGTCTTAGTGGATTGTGCCTTGGCACGAGAATTATCTTTCTTGAGATATTGTAAGGCACATGCATCATGATTAGCTGAAAAGATACATTTTTTACATGTAGTACAGACAAATTCAATATTCTTGTTTAAAACAGCAGCTTTAACTTTGTCACTACAGTCTTTTGGAAATTGATTCTTGTTCGAAAAAGACTTAGAATTCCTAGTGTTATTTTCTAAGGGCATAGCATTTTATTTTGCGCAACTACTCTTAGATGCAAGCCAATCCCTAGTCTTTTGTAGAGTGTTCCTAGGTAATGGTTTACTACTACTAGCAGTGCCTTGAAATCTTGTAGAATTCATCACCCTAGATGTTGCACCTAGAATTCCATCTTTTCGAGTCTGTGCCTTTTTCCTAGCTTCTTCTAGATAGTGATTGTTGACCATGTTGTTAGAACCAACAGATTCTTTAACTGGATTTTTGGTCACATTCCGTGTACTATTCCTAGAAATGCCAGGTGTAATCACTTTTGGTGTTTCAGCAATTGCTTTTCCTTTTTCAAAACTTTTGATAATTCTCTTTTTAATAGGCAGGGACTGTGGAGTGACTGTTTTTGACAAATCATTTTTCTCATTGACTTTTGGAGGAGGCATAGAAACAGACATTTTTGGTTTGGAAACCGGTTTGGGAACATTTGCTTTCTCCGCAGTCAATGGTTTTGTAATCACAGTTTCCACTACCTTTCCTTTTTGAATTTCCAGCTGAGCCCTCAAGAGATCATTTTTAGCTTTCATGTCATTGTAGGCACGCTCATACGACAGTTTGTCATACTTGCATTCCTCAGTTTTTCGATCAAGTTGTTTAAAATAGGACACATTTTCTTTTTCAAGTTTTGCAAGAGCATTTTCATATTTTGAAACAATTGCGGAGGTCTCATCCTGGAGTCTTTCATGATCTTCAACAGAATATGTTTGGAGAATAATGGACATGATATCGGTAGTCATAACATCTTCGAAGAGAGAATCATTTAGATTTTCCAAAACTTTGATGTGTTCAAAACTTTCATTAGCTTGCTTTATCAGGGATTTATGGTCCTTGACAAAGTTAGCTGTTTCTTTTAAAAGTGCTTGTTCAACATGAATTACCCTTGAGTTGATGTTATTCAGCTGAGGGGCAATTTGAGTTTCAAAAAACTTTCTCTGTTCGATATCAAAAGTAGAGAACCAGTTGTTAGGTGTCATAGTGGTTTTAGTTTTAACAGTCTCTTGAAGACTCCCAATTCTAGTTTTAACATCGTCTAAAATGCTTCTAGTATCACTTGTGTTAAAAGGATTGTTTGAAGACATTTGTTCGCTTTTCGAAAGAGATTTGGAAACTACAACTGGTTTTGAAACTGATTTTGAAACTGGTGTTGACACTTTGTTTGAAACACTTGGTGTGATGGAAAACTTTGACGTTTCTTTTTGATTAACAAAAGTAATTCCATTAATTTTGTTCCATTTGTTATAATCAATCGGTTTAAGATCTGGATTCTTTTGTTTCATTTTTAATCGACTCTCCTCAGATAGTTCTAACGTTTCAAGAGAATCACGAACAATTATGGGTTCATGCAAAGGTTGTCCATTGTTCAACACATTCCGTTCTTTCTGAGCTTTCTTGAGGAACGAAGGAGGTGAGTTACCAAGAGCCATTTTATGTGAAGTGTGAAAAATCGGATTTGCTTGATTAGAAAGCATCTTGTTTGTTTTAGCGGAATGACCCGTTGTAAGAAGCAAATTATCCAATTTTTTGATAGTTTCATTTTTATCCAGAATTTCATCAAGAAGAGAATCTTCTCGTTTTGAAAAATCAGCAATCAACTGTTTCGTTTCTTTTTCAAGATCAGAAAACAGTGTTTTTTGTTTAGAAAGTTGGTTGTTTAGATCAGAAATTTCCTTGTTTAAAGATTTTATTTTCAAATTCAGATTCACATCAAGTGTGTCATACTTGAGTTGCAATTGTTGTTCTCTTAAAACAGAATCTCGATAACCAATTTCTAATTCTGAAAGTTTGTTTGTATGAAATTCAAAGGCTTTGGCGTGCTCCTTGTAACTCTCAAGCTCAGCGGTCAATTTTTTATTCGCGGCCTTAACCTCGCGATTGACCGTTCTTACTTTTTCAACTTCAATGCCACATTGATTGATTAATGATTCAAAATAAGCACGAGTTTCCTCATCATTAGCACCATTCTGTATTACTTGACCTCCATTAGGATCCATATATGGAGTTTCAGAGTTAACATTGCTATTAACTTGCTCTCCCACATATGTGTCATAATAAGGTTCGGGAGACACAGAATGTGGCTTCTCATGAGTAAACGAATGTGGTACCTCATTGAGTGAATCTGTGATATAGACAGGAGTTGTGTCATAAGTACCGTTTGATGTTGTGGCCTGTTGATTGATTGTGTGACTGGAGGTTGCAGTATCGTTTGCTTTATCTTCCCATTTTGGGTACCTGAATTTTATTTCCTCGGCAATCAACTCAATTCCCAACTCTTCTTTTTCTGCTAACATCAACATGTACTGGATCTTTTCAAGCTTTGTCATTGGAATGACACTAGATCCTGAATCTCTTCTTTGAGGTTCGGAGGTAGCATTCTGAACAGAAGTCATAAAACAGTTATTCCCATTTTGATATCCCATATTCTGATTCACAATCTGACCCCCTTGATGTCCATCTCCATAATACCCAACGACTGGAGCTGCAACATTGCCATTCTGATTACCCACTGCTCTATTCCCAACATTCTGTCCCATCTGATTTCCAACATTCTGACCCAACTGATTACCCTGATACGGAACCGCCTGATTACCCATGCGACTGCTAAATGCTTTATCCAATAAAGAAAATACCTGTTGCAAGGTCGCTTCTACTTCAGCTTCAGGGTCAGTGATTCCTTGTTCCTGGTATTGTGGATACGGTTGTTGAATGAGTTGTTGTTCTTGTGGATAGAATTGTTGTTGAGGTTGTGGAATGTATTGCTGCAAGTTGTTGTTGGTGGAAGATGATGAAGCTTGTTGTTGTGTATTAACTGAAGGTTGAGTCTTTGCAATAAGAGCCAATGGATCATGATTCTTTGCCAATCTTTCTTTCCTGACTTCATTTGCTTCAGTTTGGTTTTGTTTCAGAAAATCATTCAGTTGATCAAAGTTCACCTGATGAAGGTCTTTTGTTTGGTTGACAATAGTGACATATCGTCCCCATTCTTCTGGTAGATTATTCAGGAACTTGATGTTTTGAACGATAGTTCTGGGTGCCAACTTGTTTCTGATAAGCTCATTCATCAAAGTGCAAAACATTCCATAGTAGGATTCAATGGATTCTCCTGGTGTAGATGTAAACTTTTCCCATTCAGTTAGCAGCTTGTTCTCCATGTCTTGTTTACCAATTTCTGTTCCATAACATAGCCGTCTAACACGTTCCCACATATCGAAAGCAGTTTCACAACTGTCTACCGCAGCAAAGATGTCTATTGGTAAACCCAGTTGGACAATATGAATTGCCATGTCATCTCATCGACTTGTTTCTGATCCTCTTCAGTGTATTCTGATTCGGTTTGAAGATGAGAGGATGGTGGGATGGGAGGTGTTGCATCTGCATTTCCAGGTACATGAACTTGTCGAGGCTTGAAGGGTCCATCCTGAATGGATTTAATCATGAGTTTCCCATTAGGTTTGGTCTTGATGTAGCGGAGCATTCGACTTGTCCATTGAAGATAACCACCTTTTGCCAACATAAGAGGTCGGTTTTCGGCACCGGCTGCATGAATGTCTTGTTGAGTAGCCATTGATGAAGGTATGATCTGATAAAGTTGATGTAGGATCGATTCAACGATAAAGGAGTTGTGGTTGATAAGTTATGGTCGGTTGAGGTTTATCCGAAGGTCGTACTCGTAAACTTGGTTCTTAAAAAATTTTCGCCCAAAATTTGAAATTCACTATGAAAATCAATTCTAAGGGTGTATGAAAATTTTGAGTTATGACAATTTTGACGCCAAATTTTACCGAAAAAAATTTGAATTTAGGCCCAAAAATTTGAATTTTTGACCAAAAATTTCCAAGTTATACCAAAATTTGAATCTCGCGTAAAAATTGAACGTTTAGTCTCCTCGAAAAATTAAATTTTACGAGTAGGATGGCTTATGCGTAGGATCTTATGCGTAGGATCTTATGCGTAGGATGCTTAGGCGTAGGAAATTCTTATGCGTAAACAGTATCTTACGCGTAACCTTAAGCTTATGCGTAGACAAAAAGTTACTCGTAAACCTTACGCGTAATTGTGAAGTTATGCGTAGAGTTACTCGTAAGCTTTTAGCTTATGCGTAAACTATGGTTAAGAACCAAAAATCCTTTACACTGTCACAGCGTAAGGGATATCCACAAGTCGAAGTGTTCCACACACTTATCCAAGTGAGGGAAGCACTGAGTCACCGTTATAGCTCGAAGATTCTTCACCAAAAAGTTACGAGTAGAACCTTATGAGTAGTTGACTTTCTTACGAGTAGAACTAGGGTTTTGACCTACTCGTAAAAAATTTCCAAAGATTCAAACAATTTCGCTTGCACAGATAGCCTTAAAAACACTCAAATAACACAAAAATGTTGACCTTTTTCACCCAAAGTTGCTAGAAAAGTTACGAGTATAAATGACCAATGAACCAAAAACGAGTTCAAAAGTGAAGAAAAACACGTAAAGCTTCGAACTTTTTTCAAAAAACTGAAACTTTAGCACCAAATAAACCTTAAACCACAAGAATCTTGAATTTTTGAGTGCAAAAATTAAAGCTTTATGCGTATCAAAGATGTAAAACGTGAGCTTATACGCGTAACCCTTCAAAACAAACACAAACACTCCTAAACCATTGTTAGGCGATTGATACCAATTGTTATACCCCTTTATCACTTATACCTTATCCAAATACTCACGTTACCAACACAACAAGAACACGTTACACAAACAGTATGCGTAAATAAAGAGAAAGATTAAGAATAGATGTGGTGACTTGATGTATATTCGTGTATGTATTTAGAGAGATAGAGAGAAGAAATATGAACACAATAAGTTGTATATTGCTTCAAGGAAAAACACACACACACACACACACATAAGCACACCCCTCAAATGACATACTTGAGGGGTATATATAGGTAAGAGAGATGATGCCCTAAGGCTTGGCCATGCGCCTTGAGATGGACTTGGATTGGGCTTGGGTTACACGAACTAGACAAGGCTAGCTTAACTTAACTAATGCCCAATTAGCTTAGCCCAATCCACGAGCCTGTTGACTATTCTATCACGATATCTAGCACACATTACAAAGTTCCTAATCGTGAATGACCATCACTTCTAATAAAAATAATCAAGGCTAACACCCACCTTTTTCATTTTTCCTAGAATCAGTAATATCTAAAGTACTTTTAGTGAATTTTTCGGATTTTTCAAAAATAGTTTAGTATTTTTAATCATTTAATTAGTGTTAATTAATTTTTAATTAGTAGAAAATAATATAAAAGTCAAAAAAATACCCGGTCTTTTTCTAAAATTATTTTTAGTCAAATAGAACGTAGGAAAATTGATTTCACACCCGTAGCCCTTAAATTGCAAAACTTTTACGTTTATGGCTCGGGTTGTTTCCCGGTTTTTACGTTTTTACGTTTTTGCACCCTAGGACTTAGTGTAGCTTCGTTTTATCATTCCTTAGGCTTAGTGATAGATTATTTTTAGTTTATTAGGGTTCCCTTGCCTTAATTACCTTCCCGTTCATTAATTCGTAGAAACGTAATTCAAACCAACAAATCATCAAAACCAATTCAAGTTCAAATCACGAAACTCAACGAATCCTTCCATTCGCACCTCGTTGGGACACGACCCGGGAAATCACTTTTCCGGTATCACTTTTATCACACCCGTGAGATTTGATACGTTGACCTTTTTCCTAAAGGGTTAATTTGTCGAATTTTACGGTTATTTTGATATACTTTGATATTGTGTTTTTCACCACTCACTTCACACGAATCAAATTTTGGCGCCGCTGCCGGGGAGGTGTGTTGCGACAATATCGTGATTTTTGAGATTAGTGACTTGAAGAACCTTCCTCGTGAAGTTATTGTTTTTATAAAAATACAAAAATACAAAAATATTTTTCTTTTCTTTGTATATATATGTAAAAGATTAAAAATACAAAAAGATTTTCCTTGTTGTTTTAAATAATATAGAAGGCACAATCAATATAACATTCTCAACTGAGGTGTTATCATTATAAGTTCCCGAACAAAAGATTTAAAACTTGCCTTTGTGTCGCTCGTGTTTTGGTTTACTTTTATCGGTTTAACAAACTGTGTGAGGGGTATAAGGACGGCCTGACATTAAATTGCGGCTGAAAAAAGACGGGTTTTTAATAAGCTTCGCGCTGACCTAATAAAGTCTCTCCGCTCCTTTGTGCGTTTTACTTATAGAAGTGATCATTTCACGTGGGATTATTGGTTTAAGTTCACTGTTGTTTTGCCTCGATATTGTTTTAATTGGATTTGTTATTATAAAACCCAAAAAGATTCTTCGTTCCCCATTTTCATAATTCTCTTGTTTCCTCGAGTTACGTCTAGTGCATGGGCACTCGTTCTTCTAGATCATTGAGCCCTTTTCGTGATCTAGTAGAAATTCCTAGAAGACGTTCTCATAGACGTGCTGCCCGAATAGTCGAACCCGAGATTCGTACTATTCCTAACAACAATATGGCAGACGAACGAACTATGGCGGAAATGCTTCAGGCACCCACCGAGGGTTATGGAGATGCCATTGTTTTACCACCAATCAATTCTGATCACTTTGAATTGAAGACACATTTGATCCAACTTGTGTCTACAAATCAATTCCACGGGTTTGATCGAGAAGACCCGTATGCACACATTCGTTGGTTTAACAAGTTGACCTCAACTATCAATTACAAGGATGTGCCACAAAAAGTGATCAAACTGATGCTATTTCCATTCTCACTTGAGGGGGCAGCCCGGATTTGGCTGGAAAAAGAACCCCCTCGATCCATCGAAACTTGGGAGGATCTTGTTCAAAAGTTTGTCAATTATTTCTTTCCTCCATCAAAGACAACTAATCTTAAAAATAAAATTTCTGGATTTCGTCAAAATTTCGATGAAAACTTTGGAGAGGCATGGGAGAGATTCAAAGATCTCCTCAGGAAATGCCCCCATCATGAATTCACAGAGCTTCAACAAGTTAATATCTTTTATAATGGGTTGAACGGTAACGATCAAGATTCTTTGAACGCAGCCGCCGGTGGCAATATCTTGAATCGTAAGCCTAAAGATGTGATTGAGATTTGCGAAATAAAATCAAAAGTTCCTATTTCTCGCAACAAAGGCAATATTTCGAACACTCCTGCTTCTTCATCCGGTAACTCTTCCGAGTTAGCCGCTCCGTTAGCCGCTCTAACGGACGTCATCCGTTGTATGATGAAAGAGGTAAAGGAAATCAAAAGCGAAATTCATAAACCGGAACCAATCAAAGCCGTGAACAAGGTGTGTGAAACTTGTAGTGGTCCACACGCGTATTATGATTGTCCAGCAACCGATGCTTCTTTTTACCAAGCTCCCGTAGCTTCTGTAAACCACAATCAATACCGACCACAAGCTGATCCTCAATGCCGTGCACCTAGCGGTATGACACCACCTGGTTTTCCTCCTGTGCAAAACCATGGCAATCAGAATCGTTTTGTTCCAAATCAAGGACAAAATTTCAATAACTCTCAAAATTTCAATCAGAACCGGAACAATTTCAACCAACCATATCAAGCTCCAAATCAGCAAAGTTATCAACAACCTTCTCAAGCTCCCATACCAAATGACTTCATGAAAATTACTGAGTCAAGCATACGTTCAATGCAAACTCAGATCAATAACATGAGAGTTGAGCTAAAAAAGGAAATTGATACCACAATGTCTCGGCAGACAAATGAGTTGAAGAATATGATGAGCAGTTTCATGAACATGAATATGAACAAAGCTTCGTCATCTTCTGGAGGACTCCCAAGAAATACAGTTCCTAATCCGAATGTCGAGTTGAAAGCCGTCACCACTCGTAGTGGTAACACGCACAATGGACCTTCGACTCCAATGCCTCCTCCACCAGGAGCAATGAGTCAAGTTACCAAGGATACAACGGACAAGGTGCATTTCTCAAGCCTACGAAGTACCGCACACGTCCCACCTTCGGTAGTCCAAGCTTTAAGTCCGGAACCCGAAGTTCCGAAGACAAATTCTGAGCCAGAAGTGACTTTCGTCCCGGCTCAAAAGTCTAGTCAGCTTCCTTACCCATCAAGATTGCATGATGAGAAGCTCAAAGACAAAACCAAAGAGCAAATGGAAAAATTTTTCCAAATTTTCAATGAACTACACTTTGATATAAGTTTCGTTGATGCTCTCGTTCTAATGCCCAAATTTGCATCCACGCTTAAAGGCTTGTTGAGCAACAAAGATAAGTTATCTGAGATGGCTAAAACCCCTCTCAATGAGCAATGCTCAGCTGTCCTTCTCAAAAAGCTTCCCAAAAAGCTTGAAGACCCCGGCAGGTTTTTAATCCCGTGTGATTTCTTAGGGATGGTTCAATGCTCCGCCTTGGCCGATCTTGGCGCGAGCATTAACCTCATGCCACTCTCAGTATGGAAGAAACTGTCTCTTCCTAAACTTACATCCACTTGTATGACACTCGAGCTAGCAGACCGTACCCAAACTCGTCCACTTGGGATAGCCGAGGATGTCGTGGTGAAAGTAGGAAAGTTTCACTTTCCTACTGACTTTGTTGTAGTCGACTTTGATGCAGATCCTAGAGTTCCCCTCGTCTTAGGGAGAGCTTTCTTGAGAACGAGTCGTGCTCTAATTGATGTATTTGCTGAAGAGTTGACCATACGGGTTGACAACGAAGAACTCACGTTTAATATCAATCAGAACTCCAAACCTCTATACAAACATAGTGTTGCCACAATTGATCAAAAATCTGAAAGAATCAATGCAACACTCTCAAATTTCACGGTTAAGAGGAGTCATAAAAAACATGCTGAGCTAAAAGCTTTGAAAATCAACCCTGGTTCAAACAAATGGTTTGAAAATTGTACCAAGGAAATCCAGAGTGTTCTTGATGATGATGATCTAGAATCGGAGACTATATCGGAAGTGGTGGAAATTGCTAGCTCTAAGAGCACACCACTTGTCCCACCTCCGGAATCAGTTTATCGTATTGAGTTTGTTAACTCTGTGAATGAAACCAGACTTTCTTCGGTTTCATCTGGATTGGATGATGATGTTTGTGATCCAATGGGAGACATCCTTCCCATTGAAGAATTACTCAAAAATGATCCATCATCCCCTAGTCTTATTGTTTCCGACTCTTCCATCCCTTCTCTCACTCTGGATGAGGAAGATGACAACTTTTGGAATGAAGTCGATGCCTTTCTTAGTGATGAGTCGATTCCAACAGGAATTGATAATACTTACTTTGATTTGGAGGGAGACATCCTTTTTCTGGAAAATCTGTTGATTGAAGAACCGTTTCCAACCCTCCCTACCGGAAATTCTGTTGACAATCACCACACGAACTTCAAGACTAAGCTTAAAAATGTCAAAAATGGTGATTTGCTTTTTACTGATGAGGAATGGACTTGCATTCTCATGCACATCTTTATTCCATTCTTCACAGATGGTGTGGTTGCTCTTTCCCTTTTCTCTTTCGGGAATGAGGACACCATTTTTGACCCCGGTATCATCCTTTATAGTTTCTACTATTAACAATACCGCGGTTGTATCTTGTCGGTGTGGAACTTTCTGATGTTCATATGTTTATTAACACTGTGAACGAAAGTCCGATCGAGATTGGTTTTCCACGTTGCTTCCCCAAGAAAAAATGAATACGGGGTCGAGTCAAGCTAGCGACTCGAGAATCAAAAACAGTAGCACACTATATGGGTTTTCACCCGTATTTCTGACTTCTTTCTACTTTCTACCACCCTAGTGTGGGGGAGTTGCCCCCCGCTGTTGTATATAAAGTCTTCAAAAAAAAAAAAAAAAAAAAAAAAAAAAAAAAAAAATGGCCGTAGTATTTCCCTTTTACGTTCTATGTTTCGGCATAACCGCCGGTACTTTGAATATTGAGGGCAATATTCATTTCTAGTGTGGGGGGGAATTCTCACGAATTTTATCATATGTATTACCATCTTATTCCCCATTTTTTTTCAGTCCCATGGTTTTGGTTGATCAGTCCGCCATGTCTAACAAACAAAAGGATTGGCTAATCCAGGAGCAAACGGCTCTTGGTAAAGATATCTCAAATCCGTTGACGGCTTGCAATTTGCCCAAAATTGTATGGTATTCAGCTCACCATATCCTTAAAAGTGAAGAGTTGGCTAGCCCGCAAGTTTATGGCTTGTGGTAAAGGCAGTGGAAAAACCATAATTGGTAATCAGCTCACCAAAGATAATATTGATAATTTATCTAAGAGTTGGCTAGTCCAGAAGCAAACGGCTTTTGGTAAAGACAAATCAAATCCGTTGGAAGCTGGTGGTTTGCTCAAAATCACATGGTTATCGGTGTACCATAGTTCTTACTTGAACTGAAACATTTGGCTACTCCAGAAGTAATGGCTTTTGGTAAAGAGATTCAAATCCATTAAGTTTTCTCAAAAGATTGCTAGGGACTAGCAATGGTTCAGTGTGGGGGATTTGATGAGTGCTTATTCACTCATCATTTTTGGTCAAATCTGAACTGCAAAACATTTAAAAACACTCAGAAATGCATCAAAATACTGAAAATATCTCAAAATTGTGTTTTATATGTTTCAGATGCAAAATTATCGAAAACAAATGAAAAACGAACAAAGTTTGCATAATTGGCAGTTTCAGTCCCCCAACTTTTAAAAATGGCAACTTTAGTCCCTGGAATTTCAAAGATTGACAGAATTTACCCCTGGACATTTTAAATTAGAAAATTAACATTTTTTAGTCCTTTGGTAATTCTAACTTGTAAAATTTGGCCCTTTTGATAAATTTTGGAAAATTGCAAGTTTAGTCCATCAAGTTTCAGATTTGGCAAATATAGTCCTTAGATTATTAGAGATTGTCAAGACTAGCCCTTGGGTTACATTTTCAGAATTTGCATGATTGGTCCCTCAAAAATCAGATTTGTCACTCTTGGTCCTTGAAATCTTACATGGTTACACTAATAATCCTAAGTCAAAAGTATTATCTCAAAGCCCAATCAACCTAGTCCAATAGCCACAACCCATTACCCAAACCCTAATACCCGGTCAAGTATTAACACAAACCCAACCTGTCTTCTCCTTCCCCATTTTCCCGCCCAAACACAAAAACCTGCGCCTCTCCCTTTTTACCATTCCCCACATACCCTACTCCTCTTTTCTCTATTATCAAAACACTCCACCTCCATTACAACTCTTAACCCAGCTCCATCAAATCCCAAAACCTCCACCATCCCTGTTACCCAGTAGCTCCCATTTCCCAATCTTACTCATTCCCCTACCCAAGACAAAGTCACATGAATCCATTGCCACTGTGGCAATCCAAGCTCAAAAAGACCCAAGGGATGGCTTGGATTCATTCTCACTTATACCTACTTGATGGACGGCTGGATTAAGCTCAAAGAAGCACAAGTGAAGACCCAAGAAGAGTTGAAGACCTAGCTCTTTAGTATAAATACATGATGTAACCAATGTATAAGGCAGTCAGTTTTTAAATTAGGTTTTAGATTTTAAAATAGTTTGTAGTTTTTCTAATTCAGTATTATAATGGTTTTTCTAATTAATGAATGGTTTTAGTCTTTAGTTAAAAGTCTCTGCTTCAGTGCTTATTTTCTTTTAACTGCTTATTTCAATTTTCAAAAAAAAAAAAAAAAAAAAAAAAAAAAAAAAAGGAAGTTTCTTTTTAGCCTAAGTTAAGTTGATAAAAAATGTCCAAGTGTTGTGTTTTGAAAACCAGTTTTAAGACTTTTTACTCTTTTAAAGGTGTGTTTGGTTTAACCTGTTAACTAGATCGAAAAGACATTTTATACCCACTTTGACCTTGAAAGTCAATGTCATTTAGGATTTCTGAAGCTTATTAGTCTTAAGTGGATTTGAAGTTAAATCAAAACTGAGTCCAATCAAAGGAAATTAGGCAGCTAGAATATTTTTTTTCTTGGTTCCAAAAATTGATTTTGTCAGATTTTCTATAGCAGTTTATACTTTTACTCTTTTAAAGGTGTGTTTGGTTTAACCTGTTAACTAGATCGAAAAGACATTTTATACCCACTTTGACCTTGAAAGTCAATGTCATTTAGGATTTCTGAAGCTTATTAGTCTTAAGTGTATTTGAAGTTAAATCAAAACTGAGTCCAATCAAAGGAAATTAGGCAGCTAGAATATTTTTTTTCTTGGTTTCAAAAATTGATTTTGTCAGATTTTCTATAGCAGTTTAATCAAGTTTTCAATGAGATAAAAAATTTTAAAAAATAAAAATGATAAGTTGACTAGCTTGTGTATCTTGTGTCAAAAGGAAAAAATTCACAAAATTGTTTTATTGGGTCTGCCTATGGGTCAAAATGGGTGGATTGGCTAACCAATGCCCTGTGCACAGTGGATTCTACTCTTTTTTGCAGCTTATTTATAAGCTATATTCAGCTTATATTAGATCAGACAAGGAAGCAAAAGATAGCTAGCCAGGTGTTTTTGAATTTTCCAGAAGCTCAGGTTCTAACTCCTTCTTCAGCTTATTCTACATAAGCTCTAAACAGACCCCCTCCAGGTTGTTTTATAGGCTGCACATCAGTTAACAGGTCACTTTTCTTGTTGCTTATCAGTGCTTGTTTACTGCATAATTAGGTCTACTGTAGTGTAATTAGGTTGCTTAGTTAGGTTTAGTTCATATTTTAGCTTATTTAAGTCTCACCTAGTGCTTATTTTGGTATGCTTATTCCCCCCTTAGTTTCTAATATTAGGACTCCCCAGCTAATTGCTTATGCCCACTGAGTTCCCCTAGTTTTCTTAGTTTTATGCTTGTTTTTTTTTTTTGCTTATTTCAGATTTAGATGAATCTGTGTTAACTT
Organism: Chrysanthemum seticuspe; assembly: GCA_019973895.1. NCBI lineage: Eukaryota > Viridiplantae > Streptophyta > Magnoliopsida > Asterales > Asteraceae > Chrysanthemum > Chrysanthemum seticuspe. The sequence continues at coordinate 226,335,762 of BPTQ01000005.1, forward strand.
AATTGTTCACTCATGTTGCTTATCTAGTCGAATTGCTTAGTGCTTATTTGTACTGAATTAGTGTGCAAAAAGGAGTGTTTGGTTGTTTGTTTTCAAAGTTGTTTGTTTGCTCACTGTTAAAATCAGTTACATATAAGTTGTTTATACAGCTTATTGTGAGTTTTCAAAACTTAAGTGTTTGCAAAAGTTCCTTATTTTGTTAGAATCTTCAAGTCTCCAAAAGCTGAAAAAGAAAAAATAAAGTTTTCAAAAATAAGCAAGAGGTGGGATTCGAACCCCTGACCTCTTGCCTATTAAAGCACCAACACAACAACACACAACCAACGCGCCCTTGGGACTTTATCAGTTACACTTTGCAACATTTAATATATAAGGTTCTATGGCAGTTTGTGATATAAGCTTCCTTTAGCTTATTTTGAGCTTATTTCTCAAATCAACACCCACCTTTTTCATTTTTCCTAGAATCAGTAATATCTAAAGTACTTTTAGTGAATTTTTCGGATTTTTCAAAAATAGTTTAGTATTTTTAATCATTTAATTAGTGTTAATTAATTTTTAATTAGTAGAAAATAATATAAAAGTCAAAAAAATACCCGGTCTTTTTCTAAAATTATTTTTAGTCAAATAGAACGTAGGAAAATTGATTTCACACCCGTAGCCCTTAAATTACAAAACTTTTACGTTTATGGCTCGGGTTGTTTCCCGGTTTTTACGTTTTTACGTTTTTGCACCCTAGGACTTAGTGTAGCTTCGTTTTATCATTCCTTAGGCTTAGTGATAGATTATTTTTAGTTTATTAGGGTTCCCTTGCCTTAATTACCTTCCCGTTCATTAATTCGTAGAAACGTAATTCAAACCAACAAATCATCAAAACCAATTCAAGTTCAAATCACGAAACTCAACGAATCCTTCCATTCGCACCTCGTTGGGACACGACCCGGGAAATCACTTTTCCGGTATCACTTTTATCACACCCGTGAGATTTGATACGTTGACCTTTTTCCTAAAGGGTTAATTTGTCGAATTTTACGGTTATTTTGATATACGTTGATATTGTGTTTTTCACCACTCACTTCACACGAATCATCTATTCTGAGATTGCATATGAGGTTTGGAAAGAATTAGAAGAAACTTATGATAAAATGGATGGGTCTATTATTTTTAATGTGATTCATAAGATTAAATCTCTGAAGCAAGGTGATTTGTCTGTGCCTGATTATTATCACAAGTTAAACTCTCTTTGGATAGAGTTTGATACTTTGACTTTGTTACCTGCTTGTACTTGTGATGCACATGAAGGTGTTTTGAAACATAATCAACTTGTTAGGCTAATGCAGTTTCTTATGGGTTTAAATGAAGTGTATCAACCAATTAGGAGTAATATTTTAGCTAGGGAACCTTTACCAGATGTTAAAGAGGCATTTAATGTGGTCTCTAGGGAGGAGTCTCATAGAGGACTCCACCCAAGTTCTGGCTCTAGTAGCAAGGCCCAGCCTGCTGCTTTTGTTGTCAAGGCCAATAATAATTAAAACTCTAATAATAATTTTGTTAGAAGATGTAATAACAATAATGGCAATGGTAATAGGGGACCTAATCCTAATTTGGTTTGTAAACTTTGTGGTTTAATTGGTCATACCATTGAAAGATGCTTTAAATTAAATGGTTATCCACCTGGTTTTAAAAGAAACCCAAATTTAGCTAAACAATCTGCTACTGCCAAAAAGTTTAATGCTAATGCAGATGTGTCTCAACCATCCACTTCATCTGGTTCTATGACCGGTTCTTTCACTAATGATCAAATGATGAATCTCTTAAGTCTTATTAATGAGAAGCCCTCTGTTAATGTCTCTGCTAGTATGGCAAGTATGAATACCAGTTTTGTGAATAACAATGTGTTGTTTAATTTGAATTTTGAGAAATTATTATGTGCTAAAACTGGTTCTGTGAAATATAATGTTACCCTTGGTTGGGTTATTGATTCTAGTGCTAATCAGCATATGACTGCTTCCACTAGGAACATGTTTAATGTTGTTGATATTTCTAGTCTTATGCTTACTGTTGCCCATCCCAATAGGACTGTTGCCAAAATCTCTGCCATTGGTAGTCTTAGGTTGACCACTGGTGTTGTTCTGTTTGATGTTCTTGTTGTGCCTGATTATAATATTAGTCTTTTGTCTGTTAATAAAATGATCAAGGATAGTAAATTCTTTGTAGGGTTTGATGAACATAAATATTATATTCAGGATTTGAAACAGGGCAAGCTTGTGGGGACTGGTAGTGAGTCTGGGGGGCTTTACTTGTTTGATATGAATAAATATGGTGAGTCCAATCTTGGTATATGCAATTCTGTGTTTGTTTCTCATGTTTCCAATGAGTTATGGCACCAAAGGCTTGGTCATCCTGCTGACCAAGTCTTGTCTGTTTTGGGGAATAAAATTGGTTTTAAAAAGGTGGATCATGTCTCACCTTGTGATATCTGTCATAAGGCCAAACAAACTAGGGAACCTTTTCCATTAAGTGAACATAAAACTGAGTCTGTTGGTAATTTAATTCATTGTGATGTTTGGGGTCCCTATAGGGTCACTAGTAAAGATGGTTTTAGATATTTTTTAACTTTAGTGGATGATTTTAGTAGAGCTGCTTAGATTTATCTACTAAATTCAAAAGTTGAAGTGGCAAATTATATTGAAAATTTTATAAAACTTATCTTCACTCAGTTTAATAAAAGGATTAAGATCTGATACTGGGACAGAATTTGTTAATAATCATTTGTCAAAACTTTTTAATGATTTGGGTATGATCCATCAAACTTCTTGTGCTTATACTCCTCAGCAGAATGGGATTGCTGAGAGGAAACATAGACACCTTCTTAATGTGGCTAGGAGTCTTATGTTTCAAGTGGGGATTCCTCTATCTATGTGGCCTGAATGTGTTATAACTGCTGTTTAATTAATCAACGAGCTCCCCTCCTCTGTCTTGTCTGGTGCTTACCACTTTTTTTTAGTGTATGGTAAGGATCCTAGTCTCTCTCATATCAGGTCCTTTGAATGTCTTTGTTATTCCACTATTTTGAACTCAAATGATAAGTTTAGTTCTAAATCTGAAAAGTGTGTTTTGATTGGTTTTTCCAGTGTAAAAAAGGCTTATAAATTGTATGGTTTGGAAAGTAAATCTGTATTTTTTTCAAGAGATGTGAGGTTTTATGAAACTATATTTCCTTTTAAAATGAAATCAGAAAGTCCCAATAATGAAGAGGGGGACCCTTCTAATGTGGAAGGTAATGGGAGGGTATCTTCTGATGACTGTGTCAATACTGTCAATAAAGAAGATGCAACCATTGCAACCCAGATAAATGATACTATCACCTCTGAGGGCATAAATAAAAATGTTTTCAATGGTGAGGATCAGGGTGAAGCACCACCAAGTATGAGAAGGTCTTGTAGAAATAGGAGTCGGTCTGCTAGGTTTAATGACTATGTTGTTGGTAGTAATGTGAAGTATGGTCTTGAAAAATATGTTTCCTATTCTAATTTGTCTACAGTGAATTTGTGCTTTCCCACCACTTTAGATAAGTCTAGTGAGCCTAAAACTCTTGTTGAGGCAACTTAGAATCCTATGTGGAGAGAAGCCATGAATTCTGAAATGGAGGCTTTACATAGGAACAATGCTTATGAGATGTGTGAGTTGCCTGAAGACAGGTTTGCTATTGGGTGTAAGTGGATATGGAAACTAAAGTATAATTCCTCTGATGAAATAGACAGATATAAAGCTAGGCTTGTTGCCAAAGGCTTTAATCAAAGGCAAGGTATTGATTATGAGGAAACTTTTAGCCCTGTGGTTAAAATGGTCACTGTTAGGTGTTTAATTTCCTTATCTGTTTATAATAAATGGCCTTTGTTTCAACTTGATATTAATAATGCCTTCATATATGGTGATTTATATGAAGATGTTTACATGCAATTACCTCCTGGTTTTTATGATAAAGATGAAACTAGAGTTTGTAAACTGAATAAATCTCTTTATGGGTTAAAACAGGCTCCAAGGCAGTGGAATGAAAAACTTACTTGGGTCTCTCATTTTTTCAAATTCGTCACGGGTTCCACAACTACTTCATCATTTCTCATATAATTTTGTCAAATTTGAAACCCGGTTCGACCCTGGTGGTTTAACTGGTTGAACCATTCCGGTCAAAAAACAGGTCGATTTAAACCGAGTCAACCCGACAGGTTTTCTATGTGTATTAATAGTTTCCTTTATATATAGTATATACCAGGGTACCCGCGCATTTCGGCGGCGGGTACCCTGTGACGATTAACCGGAGAAATAGATCTCGATGAGACCTGATTCACCAATTTGTATCGGTTTCAACGGGTCCTCTTTGATTCATTTTCGGATGGCTTTAATTGGTTAGCCGAACCGGTGACGACACCGGTTCCGGGTTGAACACGTTGGTCCGGTTCGGTCCGGTTTTCAAAAATATATGTACCATCAACTTGTTAGCTTGTATGAAGTTTTGTGTGTATTATTAATTTGTATAATATGTATAATAACATGTACTTTTTATTTTAGAGTGTTTTAAAAATAACATTAATTAGTGTGTTTAATTATTTTATGTTTTGGATTATATTGTAGCTTCTTTAAATTGTACGTAATGAAAATTTTATTGTACTTTTTAGTAAGGGGTATTTTAATTGGGTTTTTTTTAATTAAGTAGATGTGTTTTTAATTGGTTGTAAAATGTGAATAAATTATTGTACTTTTAAGTAATGAGGTATTTTAATAAAAATATTAATTACACTATGCATTTCCGTTTCCATTTGACTAATTTAAAATTTCAACTTTTCAACTTTCAACTTTGACTGTTTTTCTATTAGATGTAGTATAAATTTATTAGAGAATGAGAATGGTAGTTTATTGTTAAAAATTAATAGCGGTAAAAAAATAAATATGGTAGTTTGGTATATTTAAATTACGTTTATTTCTTTTTATTTCTGGGTCCCGTGACTAGTTGAGAGTAATAAGGATGTGTATGGGCAGCTGCACAGTACTAGTCATTCTAAGAGCACTCCCATTCGTCACGGGGTAACGCCCGTTAAGGGCTTCATTAACGCCGTTGGAGGCGTTATCCGTTGGAGGGCATGCGAAATAACGGCGTTGGAGGGGGGGGGGGGCGTTGGCTCCTTAACGCCGCGTTAAGGGTGGAAATCAAGAAAAAAAATCATTTCGCCCCCCCCCCCCCCCCCCCCCCATGATTGAAGTGTGTGTTCTTAAGTGTGTGTTGTAACTATGTGTGTGTGTGTACTGTGTGTGCGTGTGTACAGGTGTTTGATGAAGATAATAGATATATTTGTTGAATTTGCAGTTTAGTCCCTGTGGTACTGTATTGTTAACAGTTTAGTCCCTGTGGTTATAGAAGCAGTTTTTTTTTAATAACTTTTTTATTAAAAAAATTTAGAGGTTGAAATTGAAAATATCAAATTAATGATATGTTTTTGTTTTTAAATTAATAACATTTTTAATAACATTTTCGTATTGTAATATGTTTTCAAATTTAATGTTATGTTTAGTTTAATAAATGAAGTGTTTGTTTTAGTTTAGGGGTTGAAATTGAAAATATGAAATATTATTGGTGTTATGGTGTTATTGGGATGTTATGGTTCTGAGTGTTTTTTGGGATGTTAATGTTAAATGTTAAAGTTGATGTGGCGCTGACGTGGACGGTGTTATTGGTGTTATGGTGTTATGAATGGGAGTGCTCTAAGGCCTCTGTTATTGCACGTTAAACATGCACATGAATATTTGTGAAGAAAAGGCCCTTAAACTAGTTTTTATGGTTCGCGATATCATCACCTCTGCGTCAGCGTCATCTCATTATCCAGCACACCACACATTTTACCTTTTACGATTACCACCAAAAAAAACAAAAAAAAACAAAAAAAACTCCTTTATACAAACATACCCTACGATATACCACACACTCACAAACAAATAATAATAATAATAATAATAATAATAAAGGTGATGCAGACCACAACTATGTGCAAAAATAAACGTGATGATGGGGTCTTTTATGAGGGATCACTCGTGATGACCGGTGTAAAGGTGATGCTTCACCGCCATAAAACCAGCCGACTAACTTTTATGGTTACCACTATCACCAACTTCATATCACATTACATCTTATTCAACACACCATCATTATCATCACCTTTTACCTTATATGGTTACCACCAAAGCAAGAGGATTAAGAATACTCATTTTATATAAACATACTCCACAATATACTTTATCTACATTCACAAACCAAAAAACTAATAAAATCAACTACTACTATGCACAAAAATAAATGTGATGGTGCTTCGCTTTTGTTGAGGATCACATTTGTGACAAGGGTAATATTGGTGTTCCACCACACGAATAGTGTGGTTGTTTTTAAGAATAAAGCTCATTTAGTACTGCAGTTTTTGTATACCACTCGGTAGTCGGTACTCGGGAGGGCTTGGATCAAATAAAAAGTATATTAGGGTGCGTTTGGTTGATAGGGTTAAGGATTGGATTTAAGGATGATGGTAGAAATTAGTTGTTTGTTTTGAATTCATGAGTCTTAAAGTTAGCTTTCATGCCTTAATATTTGGCATCTAATAATCCTCAGGACAATGGCGAGTTTTTAAAAATATTGTCCCATATCTTCTCACATTTTTTTTTTATTTTTAACTATCTAATTAATTTTTAATGTAAAGTTACAATTTCTTTTTGTAATTTAAAACAATATTTTATCAATTTTATAATAATATTTCTATCTTCAAATCTAAATTCAAATCCAAATTCAAATTTAAATACAAATCCAAATTCAAATCTAAATCGTAAACTCATACGTGTATATATATATATATATATATATATATATATATATATATATATATATATATATATATATATATATATATATATATATATATATATATATTAAAAGGCATTGAACAGTGGCGCCAAAGCACTGTTGCTACAGTACTTTATCAATTTTCATTTTAGACCCTGAGGTTATTAATCAATTGCAAAGTTAGTCCTTAACGGCCGTTAGTTAACAGTCGTGACTTAGCTTTGCAACAGACCAATAAATTCAGTGACTTTTTTTGTACAAAAAAATGAGCAGAAACAGCCCTTGAGGTTAAGTTTTAATTTCAAAGTTAGTCCCTAAGGACTAACTTTGCAATAAACTGACACTATTAGGGACTAAAACTATAAAATAACATCGCTACAGTGCAGAATAGTGCTTGCTACAGTGCAGAACAATGTTTACTATTCATATAAAAATTTTATTTTAGACCGTGAGGTTACTGATGCATTGCAAATTTAGTCCTTTTAGTTTCAAATCAGTCCTTAAGGACTAACTTTGCAAAATGCCAATAACTTTAAGGACTTTTTCTGTAAAAAATCATACTATTTTCAGAAATAATTTACGAAAATGGTACTTGCAGTTATCGATCTTTTGCCTACTTAGTCCAAAAAAAATTTAAAAAAAAAAACAAAATTGTCAATCATTTCATTTCGAATTTAAATTAAACACAACATTCCCATAGCAACACGCGAGTACCTCGTTCAAACTAAACGCGCCCCAATATCAAGAAGGGAATATCAGTATTATATACCGAAAAAAGTTGTCTAAATAGAGTATATTCTTTTGGTTATATGTGTTTAAACAAGACACGTGTAACAATTTATGAATTTTCTCAAGTGTAGCTCAACTTTTGTGTTTTAGACCATCACTTTTTGAATGGTTCAGAATCAACCAACCAACATCACAACCATGACACACTTGTCCACTCTACATTTATTTAGTTCAATTATTTTCCAATCGACATGATCATTTCATTACGTATGGTATGACAATTTCCCATGCTTTTAATCATTCTATATTTATGCTACCCTAAGATATATAAGTAAATTTCTTACATCTACCTCTCTTTCTTGAGCTTTGCCCATTCTTACCCATACAGAACAGTGATCATGCAACCAAAAGAAACCCAAAGACCTGAAAACAATAGTCAAATGAATTCAGTCATATGTATATGGGCCAAAGTTGCCTATAGTTCCACCAAAGGTAAAAAGAGAAGCGTTTGTTAACCGTGGCGAATCATTAGGTATTTAGGTGTATTTTATCAAAACTAAATCAGGCACGTAACACAAAAATTTGAGACGAAGTGCATTAATTTCATAAGAAAATTTGGGACGAGGAGCGTTATTAAAATTTGATATACTTGACATAATATTAGATTACGCTAGAAAAAGTTATTTGTTTCATGGGCACCCTCGCGAACCTCCCTTGGTCCGCCCGTGTTTGAGAGAGATCAGTTATACTTGGCTATCAAGGTAGAATATCTAGGACCGCTAGCTGCCGTTTCATTTGATTAATACTACCCAGTGACAGATCTAGGAATATGTCATATGGTATGCATACTTTTATTAAAAACAAACTGGGTTTTGTCGGTTCAAATTTTACGGGTCGTTTTTTTTATCTAACTTTTTGTTGATTGTTTGAGGCATGCTTGACTATGGGATCAAAATCTGTTAACAATAGAAAACTTGATCTAGTCATTTGAAGATAATTTCAATTTTATTCTTAATCTAACATTTATAAGAAAAAATAAAAAAGTAAAAGAAGTGTTAATTCATATGTTTTTGAGATAAATGAAAAGAAATTGAAAGTGACCATATCTCATATTTTTAAGTTGGAGGAAGAAAAAATAACTTGTTAAAATTACATACATGTTTTTCAGTTGTTATTACCAAGACTTTTAATAAGGCTATGTTGGTATTTAAACAAAATATATTAATATAACATATCTCTTTCTCACCAAAAAATAGGAAGATTTTTAATAAAAGTTCCTCTCATTTTATTTTACAATTCTCTTTCCTGTTTTGAAAAAACAAAAGACATTCTTTTTTCTACCAACTCTTTCACAAACATACATACGCTAACACACGTATTTCTCTCACATACATATTCTTTTTAAGACTCCATTGTTATTCTTTCAAGTTCATACCTTTGTGACCTTAAATTTCCTTCTCCTTTGTGTTTTGTTGATATTTGAAAAAGCATGCATACTATTTTTATTCTACATTTACAAGGTGTGCATTGTATGTAAAACAACCTTGTAGTGATACATAATTTAATTTTTTTACACAAAACCAAAGAATTATAAGGTCTCCATTTGCAATCCTACCTTACATGCAGATCCGCCTCTGATATTATGCATATTTTGTTAAGTTTATGATATATAAAATACAATAAAACATAAAGACATCAAGAGTACACAGCGGAAGACTAAAGATCATAACAAATAAATTAATTAACTGAAAGTATGCATAACGTACCTCTTGCGAATATCAAATCTCTTGAGCAAGACTAAGAAGTGGATTAGAGAGTTGTCCCTTACCTTTCTACAACTCAAACCAATATAGTGTAAGAATAGTGTCTTACTACCACGTTCTTGTACACACGAATTAACCAACGAATCAAGCGATTGCTAGATCTAACACAAGTCCTCGTTTAATAAAAACGAAACCAAACTCCCTTACTTGGGGTGTTCGGCCGAATATGGGACAAGAGAGAGGAGAGGAGAGATCTAGGGTTAATTCAATGCACAAGTGTATGAAACCCTAGAACCTAACCCTCTTTATATACTAGTAGGGAAACTTTGGGAACAAGATATGATTTAGGGCTTGGGAAGCCCCCCTTGGCCGGCCATGTAGAAAGCGCAAGGGAAAAACCCATAACTTTTCCAAGTTTTCCATTTCTAGTCCTTTCTCTTTTCATTTAACGGTCGTTAGTCATTTTTCCGTTAAATACTTAACGATCGTTAACCGGACTTAATGTGCAATAATTAATCGTAAACATAAACATTAATTATTAACTTTAATTCTCATTCGCTAATGTGTGCAATCTTGTGGTCACGAGTTCGAATCCGGACATTCACATGTTTGTAAATATATACATTTCCAAAAGCTCCCACTTGGATATGTTTACAAAACGTGAAATGATATTGGTTAGCGTCTAGCAACACGCCAATGCCCCCGGTACAACTCGTGTATGGTTTTCTGGAGAAAAACCAAGTTTGATGATTCATCATCATATTCATCCTTTTGTTTCTAATACCATGTTAATAAGAATATGGATCTCACTCATTTCTTAATTAACTATTCTGTTTCTCGCTTTATATGATTTATTAAGATTACCAATTCTTCTGAACAGAAGACCTTGGGTATGGCCATACAAACATCTTAACAATCCTACGAGGGGCCCAGTAGTATTATACTTCAAAATAAATTTGAAGGAAACAAATCCCATTTTGACTACAAGCAGGATTCATAAATTTCGCAACACTTCTGAAAACAACCCTTATAACTACCAGTTACGTGTAGCGTTAGATTGCTTCACAAAAATGCACTACATCCATGACATATCTCTTGTATCTCAAGTCAGAGGATAAATATCCATGATATACTTAATGACAAAGATCCATAAAGTATAATCATGTGGGTGGGATAAGTCCTATATTCAATTCATTGAATATCATCTGAAATTAGTCATGCTACGCATCAATATACTTTCAAGTATATTCTAACTAATACTCAGATTTGTCTTAATTCAATATCATTATCATGTTATTGATTGACAACGGACTATTTAGAATAACTTAAGTTATTCATGGATTTAAACATGCAAATACAGGACAAAATCATAATAAATGAATAATAAACATAACAAAAAATATTTTATTTCATTTCAATAATAATGTTTACAATATCCTTTTATCTAAAATACTTAGTCACAGATGGGCATGAAACTACTAGCTAAACGAAGTCCAAACTTATCAGACAAATGATTAAGTTTTTCACCAGGTAAGGCCTTCGTTAACGGATCTGCTAGGTTATCATCTGTGTGAACTTTGAGCAACTCAATTTCACCTATCTCGACTTGCTCTCGAACATAGTGATATTGTCTAGGATAGTGTCTGGTGCCCTTCATGACTCTAGGTTTAGGGGCAAAAGTTATTGCAGCAGAATTGTCACAATATACTTTAATAGGATTTTCAATCGACGGCATAACACCAAGCCCCGAAACAAACTTCCTTATCCAAACAGCTTCCATGGCAGCCTCAGACGCCGCTATGTACTCACTTTCTGTAGCAGACATCGCAAGTGTTGTCTGTTTCTTACTCTTCCAATCCACAGCACCTCCATTGATGACAAAAATGTAACCCGTTTGAGACTTCGTATCATCTTTGTCACACTTCCAGGATGCATCGCAGTAACCTATAACAGACAATTCTGCTTCTGGATTTCCTCCATACACTATGAACATATCTCTTGTAGCCCTAAGGTACTTGAGAATATGCTTAACAGCAGTCCAATGAATTTCACTCGGATTCTGTTGATACCGACTGGTCAAGTTTTGAGCAAACGCCACATCAGGCCTTGTGCATCGTACCGCGTACATGATAGATCCTACAGCCGAAGCATAAGGAACTTTCTTCATACGCGCCACCTCTGCAGGTGTTGAAGCACAGCCTTGGCTGCTCAAACCATGATTCACTTGCATTGGCAAAAATCCCTTCTTGGAATTTTGCATATTGAATCTCTTCAATATTTTGTCAATGTAAGCACTTTGGCTTAAACCAATTAGCCGCCTTGATCTATCCCGGTAGATCTTGATTCCGAGTATATATGCTGCTTCCCCTAAGTCTTTCATCGAAAAACATTTACCAAGATAGGCTTTCACCTCATTCAGACTTGGTATATGATTTCCCATGATTAATATGTCATCGACATACAGAATAAGGAAAGTAACACGACTCCCACTAGCTTTGTGATATACACATGGCTCATCAAGATCCTGAGTAAATCCAAAACTTTTGATTTCTCCATCGAATCTCTTATTCCATTGCCTTGATGCTTGCTTCAGTCCATAAATGGACCTCTTAAGCTTGCATACACGGTTAGGAAATAATGGATTCACAAACCCTTCTGGCTGTGCCATATAGATGTCTTCATCTAGACGGCCATTCAGAAAAGCAGTTTTGACATCCATTTGCCAAATCTCATAGTCATAGTGTGCAGCTATAGCTATGAGAATCCTAATAGCTCTTATGTCCGCTACAAGAGAGAATGTCTCCTCGTAGTCAATGCCATAGGTTTGAGTAAAACCTTTAGCCACTAGACGAGCGTGTACATTGCCATCCATGTCAGTTTTCTTTTTGAAGATCCAATTACTCCCAACGACCTTAGCCTTGGGAGGAAGGTCAACTTCAATCCAGACATCATTATCTTTCATGGATTGCATTTCCCCATTCATCGCAATCTGCCATTTATCCTTTTCAGGATCATCCATGGCAGCCTTATAGTTGGCAGGTTCATTAAGATCCCCAACTATATTTTCCTCCACCTCTACGTTAAGACATAGACGGTCATGTGCACGTATAGTCCTTTCAGACCTACGAATGGGAACAACTTCAGGAGGAGCACCTAAGCTTTCAGGTTCTTCTTGAAGTTGGCTAGTATTTTCAGAAGGTGTTGTATCTTCTTGATCATATTCCAGATCATATACTCTCCCACTGAGTTCTTGAGATATGAGATTCCTTTCAAGGAAATCTCCATACCTAGCCACGATGACTTTGTTCTCAGCTGGGTAGTAAAAGTAGTAACCCATAGTTTCCTTAGGGTATCCTACAAAGATACACTTAACAGATCTGGCTTGGAGCTTATCAGGTGTGTCACGTTTAACAAACGCTTCACATCCCCAGACCTTTAAGTAAGAAAAGTTGGGAGCTTTTCCTGTCCATATTTCATATGGAGTTTTAACAACCTTCTTTGTTGGAACCATATTCAAAATGCGAATAGCAGTTTCAAGGGCATAATCCCAAAAAGTAAAAGGTAGAGTCGTAAGTTCAAACATTGATCGTACCATGTCAAGTAAGGTACGATTTCTCCTTTCAGATACACCATTTTGTTGTGGAGTATAAGGAGATGTGAGTTGCTGGATAATTCCACACTCAGCTAAGTAATCTTTGAACTCTTGACTTATATACTCACCACCTCTATCGGATCAAAGAGCTTTAATCTTCTTACCGAGTTGTAATTCTACTTCACTTTTGAAAACCTTAAATGTTTCAAAGACTTCATGTTTATGTTTAAGTAAATAAACATAACCATAACGACTGAAATCATCCGTAAAGGTTAAGAAGTAGACAACACCATGTTTTGACACATGTCTAAGTGGACCACACACATCAGTGTGTATCAATCCAAGTAGATCAGAAGCCCTTTCCACTTGTGGTGAAAAAGGTTTCCTTGTCATCTTCCCAGCTATGCAAGACTCACATTTGTCAAATGATTCATCATTGACCATTTGTAAAAGCCCATCGTGTTGCAGCTTTTCCATGCGTTTCTTGCCAATATGGGCAAGGCGACAATGCCAAAGATAAGAAGAGTCACAGTTCGACTTGCTCTTCTTATTGCTAATGCTATACAACGAATTATTTTCATTTGATATACAACCATCCATATCAATTTCAAACACACCAAGCATAGGAATTGCATTAAAGTAAAAAACATTATTTAAAGAAACTGAAATTCCATAACTGGTAAAAGTGTGCACAAAACCAATATCTTTTAACAAAGAAAGTGAAATAACACCCCTAACAATGGAGGGTGCATAATGACAATTATTTAGTTCTAAAATTAAGCCCGAAGGCAACACTAAATCAAAAGTCCCTATGGCTTCGACAGCTGCACGCTTTCCATTTCCAACGTACAAGTATCTCTCTCCACAGGTCAGCTTCTTTGCCCCTCTAAGTCCCTGCGATGTATTACAGATGTGAGTAACACATCCTGTATCATATATCCAGGAATTTTGCTTATGAGGAAAAGAAAATAATTCAAACATAAAAATACCTGATGAGCTAGGCACCATCTTATTTTTATTCTGAAGGCACTCATTCAGATAAACTGGACAGTTCTGCTTCCAGTGACCCGGTGAGTTGCAGTGGTGGCAAGAAAAATCCTTCTTAGGATTCTCCTTTTTCTTTCCAGGGTTCTTCTTAGGAGCTGGTGGGATGACAACTTGTTTCCCCTTTCCTTTTCCTTTCCCTTTCTTATCTGCTTGCGGCTTAGGCTTATTTACCCTACCACCCTGTATTGCGAGCACAACAGGTGTAGGAGCCTTCTTTGTCAATCTCTTCTCGTAGTCTACAAGCATTGCATGTAACTCATTCACTGTCTTCCCCGTGCAATGCATGTTAAAATTTCGGACAAAATCACCAAATCTTTCCTGATTAAGGGAGTGATTGATGAGGCCGACACATACATCATTCGAGTAACCACAGCCGAGCTTCTCCAATTGGTCCAAGTGATGTTTCATCTCGAGGACGTGGTCGGAGACAGATTTGCCAACCTCCTGCTTGCAGCTGTGAACCTTTTCTATTAGTTCATACAGTTCAGCTGCTGGTGGCTTCTCAAACATACGTTTGAGTTCATCTAGCATGCTCATAGGCGGATAGTGCTCAAATTGTTTTTGCAATTGAGCAGACATCCCCGAAAGCATTAGACACGCCACATCATTGTGCTTCTCATATTCAACACGATATGCCTCTTGTTCAAGAGCAGTTGCCGTGTTGGGAGGAGCATCAGGCAGAGGTGTAGTCAAAATTTCAACCCTTTTGGCAACACAAAGGATGATCCTAAGTGAACGATGCCAATAATTGAAGTTAGGGCCAGTCAGCTTGTCCCTTCCAATCATATCTTTGAAAGCGGCACTCAGTAAGCTCATAGTGTTATCAGATTGAGCCATCTACAGAAAAAGATCAAAAAACCATAATTAGTATTTTGATAATTTTCCTTTTCAATAAATAATTAAATACCCAAGGTTCATATTCATATAACCAATTAATATTTATTGAAAAATAGGATCCAAATTGTCATAATCTCATCACATCAGTTGATCTGTTAGTGATGAACCTTATACAGAATGGTAGAGCTTTTGCTCAATTGCCAATTTCAATTGCAATTCCTAGATTTATGGGATTTACATATAGCCAATATCAATCGCCATGTAAACATGTTTTATCCCATCTTATGCCTTGAGTTTTCAGTTTTCACCGCCTAACTCAATTAAGTTGTCCAACTTAAGAAACTGCAAAATCGTCCATGCCCGTTCTCACGACACGTGGACATTTTACCCTTTGATTAAGATCTAAGTCACGTTCTCACGCAAATAGAAAGTAATCTTAGGTGTTTCCGTTTCGTTGGATGGCATATAACTTAAATTAAAGGGTGATAGTTTTGATGTTAAATCAAATATGTACAAAAATGTCATGCATTCATCTTTGTAGCATAGTTTTTATTAAAACATTTACATCTTATTTTAATGTATAAGCTTTTCATCATCAAACTTTAATTGAGGTATTGGATTCACCAATCAAGGAATTTAGTGTTAATTATCATCCATTATACCGTACTTTTGCATAAGTGTAAACACTTAGTGTTTCGGATAATTACCACCGAAGTGGCGCATGGAATTAAAACTAATTCGCCCTTAAGATGAGCTTGCACATTTAATGGCTTACTAAGTAGCTCCACTCGAACTTACAGAGGGCCGAGGACCAGGTACGCGCTAAAGCACAACCTTAGACATCCTTTCAGTGTGACTGTGCGCACTTCTTTAAACCCCTTTTATTAGTTCATTCTCATGGGTGAGCCTTTCAAACTATTTGTACCAAAGTCATCAATCAATTAAACGATTATGATTACTATGCTTATAAAATACATGTTTCACCATTGTTTAGGTCAGTTTATTTTTCTTGTAAAAATACCCTTGTTACATAACACAAACAAGCAAGTATTTATAAAAATAAACAAATAAACAATGAATGCATAACAAATAAAAGTCATGCATATCAAATAGCCACATGCAAACGGTTTTGATAAATCTTATTAATAACCAATTCTAGATCTGTCAATATGCATATATTTAATTAAGACTTCCACCCATTTTCATCTATGTACAAGGTGAACCACATGCATCGATTCATCGATTGCGTAAGTCAAAACTAAATATATACCACATAGCACATAATTGATTAAATAATAATTATTGAGGTCTTCCCCAATTTTAGATCTATCATAATTTAGTGTATATCACTTAAACATGAAAGACATACAATAAAAGCAGATCCATGATAAAACATGCAGATAATTATCATGGACATAAAATTACACTTAACAATTAATGCAATTAAATCAAAGTTACGCATATACACATAAAGTTGCATGCATCTTAGGGTTTCTAATCCAATTAAAATAATAGTTTACAAAACCCTAATTAGGGCACTAAATAAAACGCCCCCCTCAAAATTAGGGTTTAGGTTTTGCAAACCCTAGATCTAAGCATACAAATAATAACACATTCATGTTTATTTTAATTATGTGTTTCAGTAATTAATGACTTGTTATACAAGGCTCGTGATGCCACTGTTAAGTTTATGATATATAAAATACAATAAAACATAAAGACATCAAGAGTACACAGTGGAAGACTAAAGATCATAACAAATAAATTAATTAACTGAAAGTATGCATAACGTACCTCTTGCGAATATCAAATCTCTTGAGCAAGACCAAGAAGTGGATTAGAGAGTTGTCCCTTACCTTTCTACAACTCAAACCAATATGGTGTAAGAATAGTGTCTTACTACCACGTTCTTGTACACACGAATTAACCAACGAATCAAGCGATTGCTAGATCTAACACAAGTCCTCGTTTAAGAAAAACGAAACCAAACTCCCTTACTTGGGGTGTTCGGCCGAATATGGGACAAGAGAGAGGAGAGGAGAGATCTAGGGTTAATTCAATGCACAAGTGTATGAAACCCTAGAACCTAACCCTCTTTATATACTAGTAGGGAAACTTTGGGAACAAGATATGATTTAGGGCTTGGGAAGCCCCCCTTGGCCGGCCATGTAGAAAGCCCAAGGGAAAAACCCATAACTTTTTCAAGTTTTCCATTTCTAGTCCTTTCTCTTTTCATTTAACGGTCGTTAGTCATTTTTTCGTTAAATACTTAACGATCGTTAACCGAACTTAATGTGCAATAATTAATCGTAAACATAAACATTAATTATTAACTTTAATTCTCATTCGCTAATGTGTGCAATCCCGTGGTCACGAGTTCGAATCCGGACATTCACATGTTTGTAAATATATACATTTCCAACATATTTTTCAAGATTGATCCTTTTGCATAAACACACTATTATATATTTAGTAAAGTAAATTACATCATTGGTCCTTAAACTCAACACAATTCTTGGGCTTAGTCCTAAAATGTCGAAGTTGTACTAGTAGTCCCCAACAACCTGATTTTGCTTCGATAGGGTCCAAAAAGCTAATAGTCGTTAAAAGTCTCGTTAGTTGCAAGGGCTTTTCGTCTATTTAACAGTTTTTGCCCAAACATGCTATAACACCACTGGTCCTGAGATTTTCAATGCTTCAATTCAAAATAAATACCTTAATTCGAACACCCCTCTTCTTCGACCTCTCCTTCACCAAGACCACCATTAACGTATATCTCAAATAGAAAAACTTATAAATAAACTCTTTGAACACAAATGTTTCCAAACCCATTTCTAAACATTAAGTCAAACACTTCGTTCTTTTATATCACCACTCTTATTCAACCTCCAACCCATCACCACCGTCACTGCCATACCCACCACCACGCACCGTCACCACCATGCCCACCACCACCATCGCCGTCACCATTAAAAAAACCTCGTCATCTTTATCTTTTCAAATAAATACTCACTTATGTATAACCCATTTATAAAAACAATAATAACATATTAGAATATGTAATTCTACACTTGATTTGATTGACTTTACATGCCATCTTTTTACTATATTTCATTAATTCGGTAATCCTTATGCATGGTGTCATCTCGATCTGGATTTGATTTCACTTCACTATGCTTTTTTTTACCCAACATGTTGTTAAGATATTGTCTTTTGTACTAGCACTACTACACAAAGTGTTATTTGCTACGGTAATTAGACACGGTTACACAAAAAACCGTACTAAAAGAGAAAAATAAAGTTTTTTGCTACGGTTTTAATAAAAACCGTGGTAACTAAAACTCATTTGCTACGGTTTGGTGATTTTCTTTGTTTTCTGCTACGGTTTATTTGTTAACCGTACCAAATAAATGTTTTCTGCTACGGTTTCTTAATAACCGTGGTAATTGATTTCTTTTCTGCTACGGTTTTTGTATAACCGCAGCAAAAAAATATCAAAGTCCAGATCTGCTCCCCCCAACGCGAACTTGCTTCTTATTCACCCACATTTACTTCTTCTCAACTTAAACCTTTCAAAACCATAACATTAAACACTCCAATCAACAACCATAATAAATTTCACTTAAACCTCACAAAACTACATACAAGGTAATAGTTATATTTTGTGGATAGTTTTATTTTATTTTTTTTATACTTAACTTATATATATATATATATATATATATATATATATATATATATATATATATATATATATATTGATATTTGTATAGGTATAAACTTCTTCATCATGTATCCATATTAGAGATTTTTCACTCAATTTATAAATATTCGGATCATAAGGTGAGTTTTATGAACATTTTGTTATTTGTAACATTATTTTTATTAAATAGTCAACCCGATAGAACGTATACACATATGAGATAAAATATTTAAAAGTGGGTTAGGATTTGCCACATATGACCACCTATGTTTCATTTGTACGTGCATATGATTTATTATGTTATTTTAAAATTTCAGATGGAACGACAATGGATGTATGGGATGACCGTTAATGACCCATAATTTGTGAAAGGAGTGCAAAGTCTTCTTGTAGCTGTTGAGTCTAACCGAGTGGCTAAGGGAGAAACTGAGATTTTTTGTTCATGTTCAAAATGTAGAAATTTTGTACCCTATACTGATATCAAAGCGATTGAGTTTCATTTGCACAAATACGGTTTTGTCCGTAAATATACTTGTTGGTCAGAGCATGGGGAATCACTATTTGATAATAGCACATCAAATCATGTATCAAATACTAATGAAAATAATGATTCTTGCATTAATGATAACCATGAAAATCTAAAAGAGATGTTGCATGATTTAGAGGCTAATGATGGTGATACTGATCAAGAAGATTTACAACAATTGTTTGAAGACGCAGAGAAACCAGTGTATGATGGTTGCAAGAATTTTTCCGTACTTTCTGATGTTTTGGAGTTGTTAAAGTTAAAAGCAAATAGTAGTTGGAGTGATACTAGCTTTACAAAGTTATTAGAGTTTATACACAGACTGCTTCCCGCTAATAATGAGTTACTCATTTCTACATACCAAGCTAAAAAAATAATGTGTCAAATGGGACTAGAAATTGAAAGAATACACGCATGTCGGAATGACTGTATGTTGCATAG
This sequence comes from Chrysanthemum seticuspe, assembly GCA_019973895.1. Lineage (NCBI taxonomy): Eukaryota > Viridiplantae > Streptophyta > Magnoliopsida > Asterales > Asteraceae > Chrysanthemum > Chrysanthemum seticuspe. The sequence goes on from BPTQ01000005.1 coordinate 226,355,280, forward strand.
GGGTGATAAGTACAAAAACTTGCATGCTTGTGTTACTTGCGGAACATCAAGGTATAAGAAAGAACCAAATGAAATTGATGATGATGTGACAAAAAATGGACCCCCGGCTAAGCTATTGTGGTATTTTCCTGTCATACCAAGACTGAAACGGTTATTTGCAAATTACAATGACTCTTCCCATATCTAGTTTCCAAATAGCTAATCCAAAGAAGTTTAATGGTGTTCCAATGAGCAAGTTTGAGTATAGGCTATTACCTGTTTTTAGACTTTTGTAAAATGACTCAAGGTTTGACTCAATATATCAACATCATATAGTTATAAGTTCTAATGAGAGGATACATACGATTGTTATCATAAAAAAAAGGGAAGAAGAAAAACATAAATTTTGACAGAAAGCGCAAAGTTTGACCCTTTTTGCATATCTTTTATAACATTTCTGCATATATGTTAGTTACTAAATTTTAATATGATCATTTATCAGTCTGTTATTGTAGTGTTAAACTAAAAGGTAAATGCTTATTAGTGTGTTTGGTATTACTTATTAAATATGTATGTAACAAAACAATGTTTGGATATGTGTTATGCTCTATTTAAACAAATTAGTCAAATAATAAGTTGTATTAGTTGATTCAGTCTGAACAAGCATATGTTGCAAGACTTAGTATATAAGTGTTTGTTCAAGACTTTGATATATCTCTATTTGTTTTTACTGCTTTGGGATGACACACGCATTCTAAAACAGTTGGAGATTGACTCAGTGGCCAATATGACGTTGAACGAGTTTTATAGGGCTGCTGCTCAATAGTTAACGTTTTATATTTTCGTGATGATGACGTTTAAGCAATTGTAATGGATAACACTTTTGTCCAACTCGGATGTTTCGTTTGTTGATGTTTATATAGGATGTTGAATTTGTTGAATATTGTTTGTGTATGCTGGATTATTGTTCGGGTCTTGTGGTAGTGTTTGGTTGCAGGTTTTGGAAAATAAAATTTAATTATTTTTTTTATTAAAGAAACAGATTTTGGTGCGGTTTAATAAAAAACCGTAGCAAACAAGAAAAGTAGTGTTAGTAGTGGAAGAAATTTGCTACGGTTTGATAAAAAACCGTACCAAATAATCATTATTTGCCACGGTTTAAAACCGTACCAAAAAACGATTTCATTTTTTGATACGCTCATATCTGCCACGGTTTTAAAACCGTAGTAAATGGCCTTAAAAACCGTAGCAAATGAGATTTTTGTGTAGTAGTGTAGATAAACTGTATGCAAGTTAGACCATCTATCAAGGCGTGTATCTCAGCTAACTAGTAACCGTTTTGTGATCACAATCTATATCCATGTTAATGCATGGTTATCATCACTAGTTCTATAAAGTCCGGGAAACGTACTGTACTTTGTCGTTACTCTTTCACTAGTGATAACCCGTGATTCGTTGCATCTTAACCGTGTAGCCATTGTCGTTGATGTTGGAGGTTGTTTTGTGTCATGTACTCGTAATAGTTAGTTTCAAGTTACACATGTAACCTACATGTTGTTAACTATAGAACAGTGTTTAACACGTTATGCTGAATAATAAATGGAAATCCAACACAACAATTAATATTAATTAAACCATTAATTATGTGAAGTAAACAACCAACAATCCCACACCCACTTGTAATTTAATCATGGGGGATTTTCATATATCACCACATACACACTCATATTTATATATTTTCCCAAACACAAGTTTTTTATACATGATGTACAAGTCTGTTAAAGCATTGTTTAGGAAAATATGCAAATATGATTGTGTATGTGAGGATATATGTAAATGCCCCTTTAATTATTGTATATATATATATATATTAGAGTTATTGTGGTTTATACCCTTAAAATAGAAACTAATAAAAACACTTGTGGATCGTTTGATCAATTATTATTGATGAGATTTGCAATTATTTAGAACAATTAATTATTAATGATAATATTATAAATAAATGAAGGGTTTTGTTAAGCACAACTTTATGGTTGTGTGTAAGCATTTTAAATTTATGAAATTGACATTTAATGAACTCATATAGTTCATAATGATATAGTTTTAATCATTATAAAAAGAGTAAGTGATGTTAATTATGAAATAATTAAAGTTCATTAAGTGTTCATTAAATGTTAATTACGTATTTATAAAATGCTTATACATAACCCATTGGGTTGTGTTTAACAAAACCTATAAATGAAAAACCATGAGAATTTTTGTATGCTATTTTTAAAGTTGGTCGACCTAACTATTAAATGTATTTCATTTATTGCGCACTCTCATTTGTTTTTTTTTTTTAATTTAGTGTTTGCATATCCTTTTGATTATTTTCTACTAATTTATGATAGACCGATTAATATAATATTTCCGCTCATATTAATTATCTAGTTTAACTTTTTGTAGTTCTTCTTATTCAATTTTGACCTTTAATTTTAGGGTTTTGTTAAATGCAGCCCAATGGGTTATATATAAGCATTCTATAAATACATAATTAACATTTAATGAACTCTAAATATTCCATAATTAACATCACTTACCGCTTTTATAATGATTAAAACTATATAATTATGGACTATATGAGCACATTAATTGTCATTTTCATAAATGTTGAATGCTTACACACAACCCATAGGGTTGTGTTTAACAAAACCCATTTTAATTTTTTAATTTTTTATTTTTTTGTTATATAATACTTGAAGCAAAATATATGAATGGATTACATTTAAATGTTTTTTCATCGGTATAACTTTTATCAAATATTATATAATAAAAACAAAAATTATAAAGTTCAGAGTTGAAAAATAAAAACCACGAAAAGTTAAACTAAATAATTAATATGAGACGAATAGAGTAATAACTTTGAAAGTGCCTTTCTCAAATATCGTTTATTTTACTCTGCGCTATAGTGACTCATGATACATAATGATACATATTAATTTACTTTTAAATTTTAGACTAATATAAACTAATTCGTGATACACTAGTTTTTACGACACATTTTTTAGACAAATTATGCATTTTGACACACTAAGGGTGTGTTTGTTTTATTAAAATGTTTTAGGTCTTAATCTGATTACCACATCTTATTGTTAAGAGGTGGTTTTAAAGTCTGAATCTGAATGAAATAATATTGTTTGTTTTTTTTAATAATTGTCTGAATAGTTTTAATAGTCTTTTTTTTTCAAGTATATATTAAAAGGATAATTACAAAAACACCAAACTTGCACATTTTTGTTATTGTACATAGACCTTTTTTTTAACACAAACTTTTCAAATTTCGACCATTGTGTGTACAAGTTACCTGATAAACTTGCATTGTTAGTCTTTTATACTAACGGTCGTTAGTAAACAACTTAAAATTTTATTTTCTTATGTTTTCATACGTTTTCGTCCATTTTATCCGTTTTCGTTTGTTTTAATACATTTTCATCCATTTTTTACGTTTTCATCCGTTTTTATACATTTTCGTCAATTTTTCTACGTTTCCGTCTATTTTTTTTACGTTTTCTTACATTTTTATATGTTTGCATACGTTTTCATTCGTTTTCTTACGATTTTATCCGTTTTTAAATGTTTTTGTCCGATTTATACGTTTTCGTCCGTTTTTATACGTTTTCATCCGTTTATGTACGTTTTCGTCTATTTTTATCTGTTGTCGTCCGTTTTTATACTCTTTCATCAATTTCTATATGTTTTCACCCGTTTTTGTACGTTATCTTTTATTCTTATACATTTCGCCTATTTTCTTACGTTTTCATCCGTTTTTATACATTTTCGTTCATAATGATTTAGCGTGTGACATAATAACACTGAAAGATCCATCATTTTAGTTTACACCAACTGAGATTTTGAACAATGAAAGATACATGTCGTACTTTAAGGTATCAATCCATTTCTATTTCATTTATTTTTAAAAAATATCTAACCTTATCATTGTCAATTCAAATTTTGCATGTGCATTTAGGATTGCATTAGATGTATTGATGGTACACACACTGGAGCATGTATTCCAGAGCCTCAACAAATGTCCTATATAGGTAGAAAAGGGTTACCTACTTTCAATGTACTGGCAATGTGTAATTTTGATATGTATTTTACCTTTATATTGGTTGGATGGGAGCGTTCCGCACATAACACACGTGTTTTCTTCAGTCCATAAACACCTCATCAATGAACTTCCCAAGACCTCCTCAAGGTAAGATGACGTGATAAAGTTATTATTTGCATATTAGTTATACTGACTATTGTTAACTTTATTGTCTTAACTTATTCTACCAGGTAAATATTATTGGGTTGACAAAGGATATCTAGATAGAAACTGATATCTAGTACCATATTCCAAGACAAGATACCACCAATATCAATTTGAGTACGAGCCTCCAAACAACATGAAAGGATCTTTCAACCGCTCTCATTCTTCTTTACGAAGTTATATTGAAAGTCCATTTGGAATTTTGAAGAAACGATGGAAAATACTTGGCCGAGTGCCTAAATTTAGTGTACAAACACAGATCGATGTTATTACAGTTACATTTGTTTTGCATAACTACAATCGTAGTTTTTCAGAATAAGACATGATGTTTAGTGTGATTGATGAACATCCAGATTACATACCACATGAAAAACTTCATAATGTCCGTGGTCATTACAATAATAATGAAGACTTGAATGAAGGATCATCTAATGAGATGAAGCAGACCCATAATGCTATTGCTACCTTAATATAAAATGTACGACGAAGATAAAAATTTATTAGCATTTCAATCATGTACATCAATGCCTTTTGGACTTTAATAAGCTTTATTGCATGACATTTTTAATCTATGATATTTCATATTTGAGTTTCTTCTTACTTCCTTTTTTTCATTTACATTATTAAACTCAAGCTCCAGCTACTTCATCAAACACTGTTAAATATAAAAAAACATCCAGCAATCAACTTTGAATATAAGTTCCTGCTCCAGCTCCCGCTAGTAGTGCCAAACATACCCTTAGTGAGTATTTATAACTAGGTTATACATAAATGAGTATTTTATTTGAAGATGAAGATGACAAGATTTTTTATAGTGACGGTGATGGTAGTGGTAGGTATGGTTGTGACGGGGGTGATGGGTTTGAGGTTGAAGAAAAGTGATGATGTAGAAGTAGAAAGTGTTTGACTTAATGTTTATATGTGAGTTTGGAAAGTTTTGTGTTGAAAAGTTTGGTTATAAGTGTAGTATTTGTTTTTGAGATAAATGCTAATGGTGGTGGTGGTGGTGGTGGTGGAAGAGAGGTTGAACAAGATGAGTGTTTGGATTATGGTATTTATTTTGAATTCAAGCATTGCAAAGTGAGGAACCAACGGTGTTATAGGGTGTTTGGACAAGAAATGCCGAAAAGACGTAAAAACCTTTGCAGCTAACAAGATTTTTAACGTTGGAAATTTGTACCCCCAGCAAAACAAAATTAGGATGTTAGGGACTACCTGTGCAGTTTCGGCGATTTTAGGACTAAACCGCTGAAAAGACGTAAAAACCTTTGCGGCTAACAAGATTTTTAACGTTGGAAATTTGTACCCCCATCAAAACAAAATTAGGATGTTAGGGACTACCTGTGCAGTTTCGGCGATTTTAGGACTAAACCGGAGAACATGATTGAATTAGGATACTGACGGTGTAATTTACTCTTTTTACTATTAATATTAGCATAAGGTGTAGGGGTCTTAGTGTAAGTTAGCTATTGTGTTTATTCAAATAGGATGAGGTGGTCGGTTGCCATGCAAAACCGATTATCTCAAAGGTTTTTGACGTTTGCTTATACTAGGCAAATATGGTTCCTTTTATTTTGTTAGCCGACTCCTTGTTTGACAAGGATTTGTTCTCCCCCTCATCTCTATAATAGGAGGTGAGGCGAAAGAGTTAATTGTACTGTAACTTCTTTTCATACTCAATACAATTGAACGTTTGAGGGCATTACGTGTGTACCATTTACTTTCTCTCAAATTAAGGTTCTTGTAGAAAAGATTCAAGTTTCGCCACTAGTTCTTCCTGATTGTTCACTACACCAAAATCAGAGTTTGGGGACAAGCAAATTATTTGGGTCGACATTGTCGTCCCAAATTGCAAGTAGGACCCACACGTTTTCAACAAAAGTAGCAGTCAACCAAAATGTTTTGGCACGACGCAAAAAGGCACGACAATGTCGTGCCTTTTTGTTATTATTTGTTTTTTTTATAATCTAAAATCTTTTTAATAAACCAGCAAAGTAAAAAAAATACATCCCGCCATTTTTTTTATCCCGCCAAACACAATGTCGTCCCAAACTGTAAATCTATTTTTTTCCCTTTTAAACCAGTTTTTAATTAAATTATTTAATTTTAAAAAATTATTTTTATTTAATTTAAATACTTTTATTTAATATAGAATTAAAATTAAATAGTTTATATTTATAATTAAATACTTTAATTTAAAATTAAATACATTTATAGAATTAAAAAAAATATTTACCGCCAATAGTTTCCCGCCATTATTTTTACCGCCAATAGTTTCCTGCCATTATTTTTCCCGCAAAGTTTTCCTTATATATCCCGACAAAACATAAATAACCCAATCGTCAATTCCCACAAAAAACACGTAACAATAAAATGGCCGATTACACGCCGGAAAAAGAGTGGTCACTGGTTTTATCGTCGATATATCTCTTTACTCGAGTTCTTGATACGTATGGGTCAGAAATTTATGATGAATATGGTTCTTACAAGAACATAGACCCGTTGATGAGAGACCGCATTCTGGAATGGTTAAGGAAAGAGCCATTCTACAGGGTGTATTTGGACTGTGAAGCTAATAGTGTTGGAGGAGAAAACACGTTGGAAGCTGAAGCAATGTTTGAGCAGTTCGTCAAGCAAAGGAAGGAAAAAGATGAAGCTGAAAAAAGCCCGTTCGATTACACATTTGATGATGCGGGAAATAGGGTAACAAATCTTGAAGCATTGTTTGAACAGTTCGTCAAGCAAAGGAAGGGAAAAGATGGTGCAGGTTCTAGCAGAGCGGGAAGTAGCAGGGAAAAAAATTGAATGGGCAATGTTTGTTATGGTCTATGTCGTGTGTATCATATCGTTTGAGTTGTTTCGTTTGCTCTATTTCGTTTTGTTGTCAAGTTGTTTCTTTATTCATGTGTAATTTAGTATTGGAAAAGGGGTGTTTGGAAACCATAATCTTGTTAACTAAAAAATTGAATGGGCGATGTTTGTTATGGTCTACAAGAACAACAACAACATCAACAACAACAACTACAAGAACAACAACTACATCAACAACAACAACTGCAAGAACAACAACAACTACTACTACATACGAAGATTTTCCATGTCACCTAACAGCTCACGAAGTAATGCATCCGACTGACATGCGTGGTCGTCAGGAATCCTTGCCATTTCAAGTCTTGCCTCCATCAACCTTACTCTTGTCTCTAGCACATGTTTTTGTGATTCCAGCAAGTTTATCCTAAGATCTTTTTCATGGCAGCTCGAGCACTATGTTGGTGCAGATCCAGAACCTTGAGAAGAGATTGTTCTTAAGTACTCGTCAAATGCATCCTTCCACATAAAATATCCGCACCCATTATCTTTTCTGGGCTGTTACATAATAAGAAAATTATAAGAGATTACAACCCAATTATTTGTATATTTACATAAATAAGAAATGTATGATTATTCACCTTTGACAGAGGACATGAATAATATTGTCGCCCAGATGAATATTCTCTATGTGATGTTCTTAATTTTATAATTCCTGCTCCACAAGAACACATAAAAGGATTAAATGGCTCCATCTCAGGTTTCGAAAATTGTGTGAAGATAAGAGGTTGTGAGGTTGAGTGGTTTTGATGATAAGAGGTTGTGAATTCTATATAATGTGTTTGTCATGTTTTTTGGTGGGAATTCTTGGCGCCATTTTTTTTGTGGGAATTCTTGACGCCATTTTTGGTGGGAACAGCAACAATTTGGACATATGTAATAATAATAATAATAATAATAATAATAATAATAATAATAATAATAATAATAATAATAATAATAATAATAATAATAATAATAATAATAATAATAATAATAATAATAATAATAATAATAATAATAATAATAATAATGTATTGATGTATACCATAGCACCTGTACTTGGTCATTTAACATGATACGTATACCATAGCACCTATACTCGGTCGTTTAACATGATACGTATACCATAGTACCTATACTTGGTCGTTTAACATGATACGTATACCATAGCACCTATACTTGGTCGTTTAACATGATACGTAAACCATAGCACCTATACTTGGTCGTTTAACATGATACGTAAACCATAGCACCTATACTTGGTCGTTTAACATGATACGTATAATTAATTAATTTTTAAATTATTTAAAAAGTTTATAACAAATTTAATTTATTTATTATTAATTAAATAATTTAAGGACATTCTAATAACAAAAAATAAAGGAAAAAAAAAACAAAACAAAAAGGGACGACATTGTCGTGCCCTTTTTTTAACAAATTTTTTCACGAAATGTGATATGTTATTAATTGTTACTTATAATACTTAAAGTGACCGTGTTAAAATGAAAATGATACTTTGGTTAGTAATATTGTGATTGTTAAACTTGTGTTACTGTTTTTAGGATTTTAGTGATTAATTTTGGAAATTCCCCGTCCGAAGTTAATCATCCTATAGAAAACCCGCCCGTAATTAATTTATTAGAAATTAATTTCGGAAAGTCCCCTGTTTGGGACTGCTTTTTGAATGTTTTATCTCATTTAGGATATGGATGCGTATAACTGTTTTACTATTTGAGAGAAATTCGACAGTATTTCCCTTTCACTCCTACGAATATGTCTTTAATGCATATATTTGGGGAGTTGAGGGGAAATGCTGCCGAATTTTTTTCAAATAGTAAATCAGTTGTACGCATTCATATATGAGACGACACATTCAAAGAGTGGGTTAGGATTGCCTTCCATAGTTGCACTAGGTAAACAGAACAACTCATAATTACGCCTTTTCATGTTTGAATGTGTTTATTTGCATATGTATGTATATATATAAATTCTTTTTTTTGAATATGTTTTTTTACAACGCAGTCATGACAATTGATAAGAGTTGGACCACTGTATCCAACCGTAATTCCCCAGAATTTTTAAGTGGTCTTTTTGCATTCATCGCGCATTGTGAGCCATTGGTAAACCCCATCTCAAAAATGATTCATTGCCCATGTGTTCGTTGTGGTAAGAGCGTGGCAAAAGACCCAAGTTGTAGTCCCGAGTTACTCTCTTTGGCATGTGGACCTTCATCTAGTGCAAGTACATACCCCGCATGCATAGTGAACGGTGTGAAGTTCTTGGTGCATCAGCGCGATAAACTTCATACCACTCAAAGCAGTGGTGTTTCAACACCCGGGCCTGATGGAGCTATGTATTATGGTCAACTGGAAAAAATTCTAGAGCTCACTTATATGAGAAACCGTAAGGTTGTGTTGTTTCGATGTATATGGTTCTACACCCGTAACCCTACTAACCCTACGCCACGCTCCAGACGTTCTTACATTGAACATGGCATACATCATATTTTGACTGAACGGGATGCTTATAGAAATCAACAATACATTCTTGCGACACAAGCAACACAAGTCTTCTACCTTGAAGACCCTGCTAGACGACCACCTCATTGGAAGGTAGTTGAAGATGTTCATCATCAGAAGATCTGGCATCGGGATGTGGTAGATTCTGATCAGGATGTTATACATGGAAGCAGTTCATCTGATGTTGCATTGTCGGTTGGTTTGACTGGTTTTGAGTATGCGAATTTGAGTGTAAATGATGAATCAGCAGAAGTGGACGCCCCACCAGATATTGTTGCTGAAGAAGATGCTGATTTTGTTACTAATAAAGATAACGTCGTTGCTCATCTCCTTGATGATGATGATGTTGACGTGTCTGATGATGATGAAGTGAACCCCACTATTGTTGTTGAAGAAGTTGTATCTAGTGATGATTCTGATTATGACAATTAATTGTTTTTGAATTGTAATTTGATTATGACAATTATTGTTTTTAAATTGTAATTTGAATGAAATTGTTACTCTATGTTTATATGAATGTGTATATTTATATGAATGTGTATATTAGTATTAATTGGTCCACGAAATTATGTGTTCTTGTACTTGTACTTTTACAGATGGCGTGTGTACAGCCTAGATCACACGGCGGGGATGCTGGCGGTGATCCACCAAGACGGCCCTCATTTACTATGCCGGGCTATTGCGCAGGTAACAAATTGTGATTTTTTTTATTATTTTATTATTTATTTTTATATATTTTTTATTGATAAAACTGATTTTTTTTACATGTATTTTCACAACTCAATAACTTATATTTGTAGGTTCAATGATCATCGGTGAGACAGCAAATCGGGCCTTAAGGAAGGATTTTAGGGAGAATAACGGACAGCCTTTGCCTGTAAGCTTTGATACCGATGATCAAGGCACCTTCTCACCAGTTGACACTTATGCACCGCAGTTAAATAGTCTTATTGGGGAACAAGTGAGGCCACTTCCCCTTGATTGCGATTGGGAAGAAATTCCTGATTCTTATAAGGCGCATATAATGTTGGCGCTACAGGTTATATTTATTGCTTATATTTCTATTCTTATTGTTATTGACCGTTTAGATATGCTTGTTATATTTAAATTGTGTGTTTGTTTAAATGCGTATACTTTTTTGCAGACCTATTTCAACCTGGCGCCTTGGTTGAATAATGAGAACAGATTCCAGGTTGGAGATAATCTTTATACGGTGGGGGAAAGGGTAGGACTTGGGTTATGGTTACAGCAGAGGATGCTATACCGAAAATACAAACACAGGCTCAAGTCTAAATACTTTGATATCCACAAGACGCCCGCGGCGGCAAGGGCACATCTGCCACCCCCGAAAGCCTAGCTGAACATAACCCAAGAGGAATGAGAGATGTTGGTTGACTGGTGGTTAGACCCGAAACGGATGGCAAGATCGGCCAGAAATGCAGAAAATCGATCTAAAAACAAGATTTTAACTCACCAAGGTCGACAGTCGTTCATTCAAGGACGAAACCATCATGTAAGACTCGTTATAATTTTTGTGATTTTTAAAGGTTTTTATATTGTTTATATTTACCTCGTTAACAATTTATTTTATATTGTATGTATAGAGGGTCAACAATAACAATCAAAATGAAGACCTGATTGAAACTTGGAGGAAGGGCCATTCAAAAAAAAATGGCTCATTTAAGAACAGGGAGAACGAGACGTCTTACGTAATTAATTTATCTCTTAACATGCGTCATTATATTAAGTTACTTCTCATTTATTATTTTTTTCCTAACTTACTTTTTTTTTTTTTTTTTTTTTTTTTTTGAAATTACACAGAATGAGATGAGGGCCCTTCAAGAGCAAGTCAGAGCCGGTGTCATCCCGCACATGAGCAGCCTAGAAATATTGCACCGTATAGTTCCAAGTGACAACCGCCAGAACATGGCAGGCAGGGGCAGGAGGTTACCTGGTGGTGGCTCAACCTCTTGCAGGTTCACACGTAGGCATGTTGCTCAAGATTACGTTACTAGGGATCATATGACAGAGGCAATGAGGGAAACCAAGGCTGCGCAAGAACGGGCTCGTCAGGCTGAGGCAGAAGCTCAAGCGGCTAGGGAACAGGCTGCCGCGGCCCAAGCCGCAGTTGGGACATTCGGATCTTACCTTCAGCAGTTTTTCACCCACTACAACTCACAAGGTAACCCATTTATTGCTCCCTTTCCCTCGGTACCCATTCCTGGCCCTTTTCCCCCTCTCGACCCTTTTCCCCCTCCCGGCCCTTATGGTTTCCAAGGTCCCATTCCCTGCCCTTATGGTTTCCAAGCTCCCATTTTCGACCCCAATAATGCATTTTCCGGTTGTTATCGCCCCACCTTTCCCAACTCTATCACGTGCCCGGGTACTAGTTCGAACTATGCAATGCCGTCACCAGACCTTAATCGGTACAACTCACAAAATAATCCTCATTTGGGCCAAAATGATCATGTTGATAATAATGATTTGAATAATAATGATGATAATAGTGAGGATAATAATGAGGCGGGCGACGAGTCGGGCGGCGATTCGGGCGGCGAGTTCTTTGAGGAGTAGGCAGGAAGTTAGTTTGTGAATTTTAGACTCATTAATATTATGGAATAGTATTGTATTTATCGAATGTTATCGTGGATTTATGTTAACTTTATAACTTTTGGACATGTTAGCTTTATAAGCTAGTGACTTGTTAGTTTGAGACATGTTATTTAGGAAATTTGCGCCTTGTATAGTTTAAGAGTAGTTTACTTTGTATCGTATTTGTTGAATGGTATCGTGGAATTGTAGAATGTTATTCGATCCGTTTAGTAATTTGGTATTGTATCATATTGTCGAATTGGTATTGTGGATTGTGATTGATTACAGGTTGTATTTGTTTTGGTAGATTTTTTTCGGAAAAAAATCCGGAAAAAATCTGGAAAAACTACAGTTTGCCCACCCAGAAAAATTAGGGACGACAATGTCGTCCCTAATATACACTAGAAATGTCGTCCCATTCTGAACCACAAGGCTACGTGTATCGTCTCATTTTTTATTTTATGCCACGTGGAATTACAGTTTGGCACGACATTGTCGTGCTTTTCTGTATTTAAAATTTTATTTTATTATTATTTTCAAAAGATAAATAAATTTAAAAATAATTTGGTACGACACTGTCGTACCAATTTGCAAAAGACTGTCGTGCCAAATTGTGTTTTCACGTTGAATTCCTTTTGGGTCCCACGCTGTTGTCTTGCCAAAGTTTCAAAGGTAGTGTCGTGCCAAATTTTTTTGGGTCAACTGAAATGGGTCTACCAAAAAGACACGACATGTCGTGCCTTTTTTCGTTTGGGTCGACATCGTTTGTATTTTGGGCACGAGAATGTCGTGCCAAATATCACATTTTTTTGTAGTGGTTGAAGATAAACGTCAACACGCACGAACAGGGGCGTAGCCAGGAATTCTTTTCAGGAGGGGCCAAAAAAATTTAAAAGACACCGACATGTTAGAAAGGAAACGAACGATTACGGAGTATAATATATAACAATGTAAAAAGTTTGCAACATATTTGTTCATTCAACGTTTTGGTTACACACGACGTTCATTTGCATAACCAAAATCATCTAAAAATGAATCTGAACCAAAATTCTGGGCTATAGGTATGAATATGGATTGATGGATGGATGAGGGACTAAGTACGTGAACTAATAAAGAGATATCCAGTTTGTAGTTGGATCAAATATTAATATATGATAGTGAATTCGGCTTTGGACTACAACACATATGCTAATTATTAGGGCTTTGTGGGTGGGCCATGGCCCACCTTACCACCCACATAGCTACGCCCCTGCGCACGAAAGTATGACATGATGGATACACTACAATGAGAGTAAATGAGAAAACTAGCAAGTAAGGCAACTTTAGGTTTCTATATTACCATAATACCATATATTCGCTTTTGATTGATATATATGGGTTGGGTTATTTTGAACCCCCCTATAATTTTAGATTGACCCCTCTTATTTTATTTATTTATTTTATTTTTATTTTTATTTTTTTTTTAATTTTTTTTATAATTTTGTTTATATCAAAAAACTATAAACCTGAAAATGCGGAACAGTAAATATAAAGTTTAATAAGTCAAACGTTTAAAACTGTCAGAAATATGGAACAGAAACTGACAAAAAACTGTGTTGTACTGAAAAAAGTAAGGGACAAAGGGAATATTCCCTTATGATGTGACATCATAGGGTTCCAATAGTACAACCCATATATATATATATATATATATATATATATATATATATATATATATATATATATATGATGAGTACATGTTCAATGGTACGGATGGAATGATTGATACTAGAATGTAAACAAATTATTTCTTAAATAATTATTCTCTAGGCCGGTATACTTTGAGTCTAGGGTTCATTAAATCCAATTAAAAGACAGTTTGGATTTAGCACAAGAATACTGATTCTTGAAAGTTATTAAACTTGACATTTAAGCTCTAATAATTGGCCTGGCTCTCTCTACTGTCTTAATCATACATAAGAGTAGTATCCTATATGCAACAACCATACCGATCAAGATTACAAGATCAATCCACTTAGAGTAACCTAGTTCAATGTGCAATACATTCTTCAATATTGTCTTGCCATCAACGGTAGGGGGGCCTTCTGAGTACTCAGGGAACTTAAGCCCTTCAAACTCATTTTTGTACAATCCTTGTAATGCATACCGGTGGAACGAAATGTAGTACATTGGGTATCTCCAAAAGACAAGAGGTAGATCGTCTGGCAACCGAAAGAATCCTGCACTTAGTATCATCAAGCCTTGGATTCCAGCACCAAGTATGAGTCCCATGAGCAAATTTGGTACAATGCAAGCTACTATCATCATAAGACATTCAACCAATAACATTGACACAAAAAGGACTAATTCGAAATAGATAAATTGTTCGGGTTCTCTCTGAAGTCCCATGAGTGAATAAGCAATTGCTCCTGGTAATAACGAGATGACAAATAGGTATGGCATTGAAGAGATAGCATGGCTGATAACATATGAGCCAACCCCATAGCGCCCATTTAATCTTTCCCATTGAAACACCTACACATGAATATTATTAACTAATTAAGTTGTTAGAAAAACTATATTAGTTCCAATACATTTTGTCTATCAAATAACTGAACCCATGCATTATATATATCAACGAACCTTCATTTCCTCCACGAACGAGGGGAACCCACCAATGGCTAATATGGTAAGGAATGAAGATACAAACATGATCATTGAAACCCTAGCCTGTGTGCCATTAAGGAGCAAAACATACTATAGTCAATACTTGTCGATAGAGATGTAGGAATGTACTTACAAGAAAATAAGTTTCCACACTTTGGTATTCTCTACTTTTTATGAACGGACATTTGACATGACGGTATCAAGGTGGTCAACAAGACAATGCCTTTTGGATTTAAGTCCTAACAGGCCGGCACAAGCTAGTCTGATAATTTTTTCGTTTAAAGAGAATTTTGGGATGGATATATGAACTATTTTTAAGCATTTACCTAGCTTTGCTAATAAAAGTTAGTGACAAATCAACAAAACTCGAAATGGATAACATGTAATACCAAACAACAAAGTATTTTCAAATTCAACTGGGAAAACACAATTGGTATGCCAACGGTAAACTTACGTTAATGGAGCCAAATCCGTAACCAATTTGGTAAAAGACTGTCCCTAATGCAAAACCCAACGCAATATAGATAGCAAGCCGCAACCAGTAGTATCCTAGATCACGATGCATGTTCTTAAATGATCTTTCCGATAGCACCAAAGTCTGCGTAATGAAGTTGGCTTGCAGGCTTCCGTTTCTCTCAATTAAATCTCCTTCCTTCAAAAGTGACATTTACTCATTATCGTCTTATGTAATCCAGGTCTTATGAAAAAGAAACACAATCAGTACTATTACCTCTCCACATATATATGCTATCTCACTCTTGGTTTCCATATATATTTGAGATGATTTATAGGATTCAGCAAGAGCATTGACTATTTGATCAACAGGAACCGCTCCAGTAACAGTGTCCTAATATTGGAAAAATACTAACAAAAGATCAACCAACATCTAACGAGCGCAAAAATAAGAATATATTAAATTAAAATCAATGCATGACGTTGAATATTAGATGATAAGTAAACCCTAAACCCACATCTAATATTGAATTCTAATACTGTGAATTATCAATTGGAGAATCTAGACATTTTAGCCCTTACAGGCATGCTAATTAATATTTCTATAACTAAACACGAAATAACCCACCCTTTTTTTATTTATAATCCGTATGTAAGATAGCTTGACCAATTATAACTTACCTCATCAAAATCTGTGTTGATAGTTATCAGGAAGTGGTCTGCAGGACTTTGTAGAGCTGGGCAAGGAAAGCCATTTACTGCAAAGAACTGTTAATAACGACCCAGTAGTTAGTACACGCAAAACTTAAGCATGTTTGTTCGGGGGTATTATTCATTTTAAGCTTGAAACTTCTTATATATCAAAGACCTCCATACTTTTTGTTCAAGAGAAATACTCACACACATAATACATGTCCCTAGTTAACTTGAACCCAAAGCTATGGTTGGTAAGTTAATGGTTGAACTTTTGGCAACACTAGTCTTAAACATCCACATAATTGTATGTAAAAAGGAAGACTATAAAAAACTTAGTAAATAAAGCTCAGCTCGACCACCATTGGGGAACCAGGGCCCTGCCCTGACCCTAAGTACTATCTTCCACCACAGTTATGTTCAAGTTTTTATTATTACATATAGCATATCATAAAATAACATTCTACTTTATCTAATTTATCGAGTTGAAACACTTACTTTTTTATTACCTTACTTCATCAGCGTACTTTTAATTTTGATCTGACTTCACCCATATGACAAAAATAAACTTGCATCGGTAGTCCTTTATACTAACGGCCGTTAGCAAATAACTTAAAATTAGGTTTTCTTACATTTTCGTCGGTTTTTACACGTTTTCGTCGGCTTTTACACGTTTTCGTCCGTTTTTACACGTTTTCATCTGTTTTTGCACGTATAAAAACCGTTTTACACGTTTTCGTCCGTTTTTGAATGTTTTCGTTTGTTTTTACACGTTTTCATCTTTTTTTACACACTTTTGTCCGTTTTTGCACGTTTTCGTCTGTTTTTACACATCTTCGTCCGTTTTTGCATGTTTTCGTCCCTTTTTACACATCTTCGTCCGTTTTTGCACGTTTTTCATGCGTTTTTACATGTTTTTGCATGTATAAAAACCTTTTTTACCCATTTTTGTCCATGTTTACACATTTTATTTTGCACGTTTTCGTCCGTTTTTTCACTTTTACGTAAATTTTTGCACATTTCGTCCGTTTTTGCACGTTTTCGTCTGTTTTAAACTTTGTTTTCCGTTTCTACACGTTTTCATCCGTTTTTGCATGTTTTATTTTACACGTTTTCGTCCGTTTTTGCACGTTCAAGTTTGCACGTATAAAAACCGTTTTTACACGTTTTCGTTCAGTTTTACAGGTATAAAAACCGTTTTTACACGTTTTCGTCTGTTTTTTCAAGTATCGAAACCGTTTGTACACATCTTCGTTAGTTTTTACACGTATAAAAGCTGTTTTTACACGTATAAAAATGGACGAAAACTTGTAAAAATGGTTTTTATGCGTGTTAAAACAAAGAAAACGTGTGAAAACAGACGAAAACATTTAAAAACGGACGAAACGTGCAAATAAGAACTAAAACATATAAAAATGAACGAAAACGTTTAAAAACAGACGAAAACGAACGAAAACGTGCAAAAACAGACGAAAACGTGTCAAAATGATGAAAACGTGAAAAAAATGGATGAAAACGTGCAAAAAATGGACGAAAACGTGCAAAAACAGACGAAAACGTGCAAAAACGGACGAAAGCGTGCAAAAACGTCGAAAAACGTGTAAAAACCGACGAAAACGTGTAAAAACTTACGAAAACATAAGAAAACCAAAATTTAAGTTATTTGCTAACGACCGTTAGTATAAAGGACTAACGATGGAAGTTTATTTTAGTCATATGGGTGAAGTTAGATCAAAATTTGAAAGTACGTTGGTTAAGTAAAGTAATAAAAAAGTAAATGTTTCAACTCAGCAAATTGGTGAAAGTAGGTTGTTATTTTATGGCATTTAACCTATATAAATATTAAAATATATGTCATGATCATAAAGTGAAGATAACCTGGTTTGCTGCAAAAGTAGGACCGAAGTATATTGTCTTCCCCAAAGATAGAAGACAAAGACTGTTAAGAAGTCCAAAAACTTGACTACTAGGTTGATGGATTGCTGCTAAAACTGTCATCCTGTATTGTTGAGTAAGCTTAACAATCTGGTTCATGACGTAGTATGATGCTGCGCTGTCAAGACCACTTGTAGGCTCATCAAGCAATAATATTTTGGGTTGTGTTAGGAGCTCTAAGCAGATACTCACACGTCGCTTTTGGCCCCCACTAAGCCCTTTCAAACCCCAGCCTCCTATACGTGTGTTCAAAGAATCTTGGAGTCCCATTTCTCTTATAATTCTATCTGCTCTATCCCTCTTTTCATATCTTGGCATCAACTTAGGCAGTTGCAGTTCAGCTGAGTAGTAAACCGTTTCTTTAACTGTTAGAGTCCATGTTAAAACTTGTTCTTGAGTCATGTATGCCTACATCAATTTGAATTAAATGTAAGCACAATCATGCATTTGTAAATTTATCAAAACTCTAGATAATGCCTGCTAGTCTTCTGGGATTATAATAATATAGAAGAAAAGAGTTGCACCCTTTTGTGTGCTTATAATCAAATGAAATCAAATATGATTCAACATCGAATTGCTATCATACCAAAGTGCCATATGCAAGTCTTTGTTTACGTCCGTTGATTAGAATTCTTCCTGTATGCCTGGTGTTCGAAGCCAACCGCCCTGAATTTTTGCACACGAAAATACAAATTTACAGTGTAGTGTAGAATGTTGGGTTAAAACGTTTCCGCCACATGCATGGCCAAAAGTTGTGCTTGGCGCACCCTCGCCACCCCCTACCCTCCCAAATGCACAAAAGAATACACGAGATGAAACAACTTGTTTCACAAAAAAATATAAAACTATTTAATACTAAACTTATGATTATGGCTCTATATTGAAATTATGAAATATATGGACTAGTCCTTTAGCTATAACCCCCTTGGCCCAAGGCTATATATAATTTTCAGGTATACCAACTTTCTAACATCATTAAGATATACGACATGCATATGTAAACAATAATCAATCTATAACTGTTTTGTTATAATGCATAGAAAATGAGAAAAGCCACATACCAGCCAAAGAATCAAGGAGAGTGGATTTGCCACAACCAGAAGGTCCCATAATGGCAACAATCTCTCCTGGTTTAGCATAACCATTGGAACAAGTAAGTAAGGATTTACATCCATCTTTCGCTAAACTCCAATTTGAGCATGAAACAGCTACTCCAAGCTCCTCCCATGTCAAGTAGGCTCCAATCCCTTTTTTATCCACCACACGGGACGGTTGAGACTCGACAATTTCAATACCCCATCCTCGTTCTTCAACTGGTTCTGGACTTATTCCATTATTATGTACCAAACTACCCATGCATGCAAGATTAAAGAACAAGATCAAGAATTATAAAGAGAGAGTGAAAGATTGAGTTCTGAGTACCTTGAAAATGAAGAGGGGAGTAGAGGCTCTATATATAATAAGAGTGTAAGAAGTGTGCAAGGCAAACAATCTAAGTTTTGTGGATGTGATTTCTCTTACTGGTTCTTCTGTTTTTGAGATCATACGACTAGTTGGACAGAGTAATGCATGCAAAAAAGAATCACACTAGAAATTCTCTAGCAAGCATCCACAAAGTTTGAAATTAAGTTCCCTTTTTTTCAAGTAACATGATTATGATAAGAAATAATTTGCCAATATGTGTAGGGAAAAAAACTAACTTGAGAGAAATAATAAGAGTTGCCAGTATGTATAGGAAAAAAACCAACTTGTGGCACATAGTTATTGGTGGATTAATACTAACTAGCATGGTTCTCTTTGAGCAGAAATTCACTATAAAAAAGTAACAGGATGCGTTGTTTCCGAAATTTGGGTAAAACATTACTTCACAGCTTTTCGTCTCCTTGATAGCTGGAAGTTCTCCAAAAATATGAAATATATCAATGAAGTTAAAACAAGTTTTATCCAACACTTATTTGACAACTAATAACATTATTCGTACTTTTCAGTGATTATAATTTTTAATTAGAAATGAATCAAAGAATTACAAGTGATAGTTGCGGAACACTATCCCGATTAAATGACCATGGAAACTCTCCTAATATGAACAACACAAGTATGCTAGCTTAGCTTACTGTGTTTTTAGGAGAGGAGGATTCTATCAACTATAATGTATTTGTATTATTTTATGTTTGTTTAAAATCTCTAACTATCTCTATTGACAAACATACGTGTATATATGGGATGACTAAGGTGGTGTTTGTTTTTTTTAAGAATGTTTTAACAGCTTCTTAATATGCCTCTTAACGAGCCAAACCTCTTAATCGGTCAGATGTTTTGGGCGTTCAGACTGTTTGTTTTTTTTTCCCGTTCAAACGCGGTCAGAGGCAGTTACATCTTAATGGTCTAGACTTGAGAGGGGTCTCTTAATGCCTCTTGTTGCCTCCTGTTGACACAAAATAACCAAAAAAAATTAGTACGAGCAAGCAAATGACACAACACCTTACTTTAACAAGATTTTCGATTGAGATTTAGACATTTACGCCTCAGATTCAGATTCAGATTTAGAGCCTCTGAATAAACAAACAGCACCTAAGTGAAGTCACATGTTGTGGTGGGTTAAGTGTCAAGCATTGGGTGAAAGAGTACATCTTTCATTTAATGCTTTCATATGTAGCTTTATTTTTTAATGTAATTTAATGAATAGTTAATTCAACTATTTCACCTTTTTAACAACCACTCTTGTTTTTGTTTAGCTTTCTGTTTACTTTTTTTTAGAAAGTTCCCGCCCATATTTTAAGATTGTCTTCAGCGATAGAATGTTCAAAATCAGGGAGACATTTGTCAGATCTCAACGACTCCGATATTGATTGTAGCTCAGACACTTTACTCACTGACACTGCATTAAAGTGTTTCTTCAGTTGGTCTACGACGTCCGTAAAGCTAGTTGTTGAGTGAGCTTTATACAACACTCACTGATTCTTATCAGTGAGTGAATTTAACTTAAGCTATTTTATGTTAAAATACCGTCGGAGACAATTAGGAAAACTTTTGACCCAACAAGATGCTAGAAATGTTACAAGGGGATCATACAAGAAGAAATTGAATCAACAATCCATTCAATCCATTTTGTGATCAAAGTACTACTTCTATGACTAATCCAAAATGAGAGTACACCTTTTCTTCCATAATAGTATCTTTTCTCGGTTGTTTTAGTTCAAGACTACCTGGTACATGAGTAAAGGCGATGTCAACTAATAGTTTTCAATATTAGTATGTGTTTTTGTTATGCAAGTATGTGTGTGTTTTTGTGGTGCAATTGTATGTATGAGTTTTCTTTTCAGAAAATTATGTATTTTTTTATCCTTTTTTTCTCTTGTATATGTGTGTGCGCGCTTGCGTGTATAGGAAAATGGAAATAAGATGATATATAAAATGGGAATATTCGAATTATATTATTTTGTAAGGGTTTTGGTGTTATATTAATTAAGTTATAAAATGTTGTGGTTGAATCATGTTAAAGATGATCAAAGAAGGAAATGGTTTAGCTGTCAAACTATAAACAATTACAGTGGCACAACTAAAGAGTATACAATATAGATAAGACTTAGTCGTGATCTGAGATGACCTTTGAACTAGCTCTATCTGTGAGATTGTTAATACTCTCTTATTAGGTGGTTTTAGGTTCTCGTTCCATCCCTAGTAATTAGTTGAGATTTATATCTTAGTGAGTGTGTAAGTATGCATTTCTAAAAAATAACTTTTCAAACCTTATAAAAATTATGTGCAACAACTAAAGATATAATGTAGTATAGATAAGACTTAGGTATGGTACCATGAGCCTTTGGCCTAGCGCTATCTATAAGATTGTGAATACTCACCTAGAGTGGTTTTGGGTTCTAGTTTCAACTGTGAAAATTGGTGGAGATATCTATATCTATATCTATACTACATACTAGACGAGTACCCGCGCCTAGCGGCAGCGATGTCTAGTTTTCTGCAAAGTTCCGACGACCCATAAGTTTCTTTCAACAAACTGTATTTGTAGCATTAGAGAATCGTTTTCGAATAACTACAATTCTGATGCGTGGTTGCATAGCAGCATAAATATATAGTTTTTTAAAAAATTATGTGGAGTCGATCTAAGTGTGTGAGTATATTTTCTAATAGGATTGTTTTAAGTTATTAAGATTTTTAGTAATAATAGATTCAAGCATTACAAAAAGCAACGGTATTATGTAGTTGGCAATATTATATTGTAGTTTAGAGGTATAGCCAACATGTGTGACCGCTTTTTCTTGTTTTGTCAGTAATTTAGGCAGTGATAACTATTTTTTTTACATGTGTAACGTTTATCATTTGGTGTGTGGCTTTTAAAATTGTAACTTTGCAAATTGGATATCACCATATAAGATTATTTTGTACTATCAATTTGTATAGATATTTATGCATTGTTCAAAGCTATTTGTTTGAGGTCCAAATAATTATCGCTAAAGATAACAATACTATTTATTTTTTGTGAGTTTAATAAACTTACATAACATTATTGATACACTGGACAAAGGGCTATACAATATATATTAACTTTTAAATGACGATTCATATATGCTAGTCCCTTAAATGGTGCAAGAGCAACATTTTTTAAAATAACATTATACAAATGACAAATTACATGTGTCAAAGCAAAATAAGCCAAAAACTACAATTACTTGGTCTCTCCTTTCAAAAAAATTGTCACGGGTTCCACAACTACTTCATCATTTCTCATATAATTTTGTCAAATTTGAAACCCGATTTCACCCAGGTGCTTCAACTGGTTGAACCGTTCCGATAAAAAAACAGGTCGATTTAAACCGAGTCAAACCGATAGGTTGGGTCAAAAAAATGTCAAATTAAACCGGGTCAGCCCGCCGGGTTTGAAGCGTCCCGGGTCAACCCGGTATCGGTTTCAACAGGTCAACCCGGTATCGGTTTCAACGGGTCAACCCGGTATCGGTTTCAATTGGTTCTTTTTAATTTGGTAGATGTGCTTTTAATTTGGTGTACAATGTGAATAAATTATTGTACTTTTAAGTAATGGGGTGTTTTAATAAGAATATTAATTATATTATTTATTTCTCTCTCCATTGACCATGTTTTCAACATTCAACTTTCAACATTTTTCACTTTTTCCACTTTGACCATTTTTCCATTTTATATAGTATAGATAATGCATTTAAGCACTTCCCTCCTATTGAATTTTTAAGATTTCCTAATATAGATTTTAAGTAAATACAAGTGAAAAAGCATTATTTACAAGTATGTTAAGCACAAATAATTCTCATCTTAAAACATTATCTTTCTTACTTACAATTAATACACCCCTTCACCAATAAATACAAATCATTAAGCACAATGTAGCACAAATGTACAAAATAACTACTCCAACTCCACTTCTTTTCTTTGCAGTAAACCAACTTTTATGATTTGTAGTTGTGTATGGATGCCACAACATATTCTTCATTTACTTTTGTTTATTCTAAATGATACAACCCATCATCTCATCAACAACAACTACGTAGTTACAACTTCAACCAACAACAAACCACAACAAAACGCACGTCTTTCTCAAAAAATTTAAACAAAACAATAATAATAAATACAAGAACAAGAACAAAATCTCGGTTTTGGTTTTTGAAATACGCAAAGATCCTTAAAGATCCAACAAACCATTCATTGATCTTGGAAAAAATAAAATTCGAAACCACCTACCTTGTTTGCGAGTCACAAACAAGATTCAAAGGAATTGTTGTTTTTCCTTTTCGTGGGTCAAAGATAAGAAATAGAATGGTGCTTATTGTGTTTTTATTTCGATATGAAGACAAGAAACGAGAATCACCAGTGAGAAGTTTGTATTTATCGTTTGGATTAGAGAATCGGGGATTTTGGTGGTGGGATTTTCAGTTTTAAAATTTAGTGAAGATGAGATGGTGACTTTTGTGAGTTTATGAGATTGAGATAAGAGAAAGGAGATAAGAGGTGGTTGGTGAATAAGAAAATAGGGCAACATTAGTTTTAGTATCATTTAGGGTTATTTGCAATAATGGGTCTGTATCAGGCAAATGATTTTTTGAGTTATCAATATTTGTTTTAGTTGCGATTATACGTAGGTGTACTAATACTTTTATATGAAATACTAGGCTATTGCTTAAAGATATTAAAACAAAAAATCTCTTTTTCTATAAAGTTATTGTCACGGTAAACATATAATAGTAATATATTGTACGCCAAAATTTTAATTTCAGAGTACCCGCCGCCGCAACACGCGGTTACCCTGCTAGTATATATAATTTAGTGAGTGTGTAAGTACGTTTTTCTATAAATAAAAAAAATAGCTTGACAAAGCTTAAAAAAATGTAAGTGACACAACTAAAGAGCATAATGTAGTATAGATAAGACTTAGGTACTGTTTCTTTTGACTTAATGGTAGCAACAGATCCAAGCCCAACCATATTTATTTTGATGTTTCTTTTGCATCTTAAATCACTAATGAGTCTGAGAATGGAGGAGGTAAAAAAAGCCCCTCTCCCAACTAGATACAATAGTGACAACACTATCATGCCACTTTAACTAATATACTCTACATTTTTTTGATGCCAATTATTTGAGTTCTTCTCTCCATTTGACAATATAACACACACTTTCCTTTTTCTCTCCTTCACTCTTTCTATAACACACAATCTTGTTTTCCCCTCCTTCACTTTTTCTATACTTTTAAAAAAAATGAATTTAAATATGGAAGATAATGGTAAATAAAAATGAAACATGGAAGATAACGCTAACTCATGTAAACAAAAAGAAACAGAGCTAGTTGGAAACCCATTAGCGTAGTCAAAACCTTTCTTAAAGTGTGTCTTCACGAGCTTGCTTCCGATGGGAGAAAATGTGTAGGTTTGAAAGTACTTTCATGGAAGAGAGTTACAATAGTCCTTAAGGATAACCATAATTTTGAGGTTGACCAGAAAGAGGTGAAAAATTACTATAATTAACTCAAGACCAAGTACACAGTATGGTTGTCACAAACAAGACAGGAAACATCTATGACAACCCTTCAAACACATTTAACTTGTTGGAAGAAGAATGAAGCTAGAAATTCTTGTTAGTTTATGTATTTTTAGAAACCTTATTTACTATGTTTATTCAACTATTTAAATGATTAATGCTTCTTTTTATAGAAAAATAAAATGTCGAATCACTGAAAACTACGACCTTACCATTTCTGAAACTTTGTGCATCATTTTTCGATGGAACTTTGTCCACCGGTGATAAAATTGTTAGGCCTAGTTCAAAAGAAACTAGGCAGGTTGTTGATGCCCATGTGGTTGACGATGATAAAGAAATTGAGGTCGTGAATGTGGACTCTCACACACTTCCATGGTCATCTCATGCTCTTCGCCTTCCAGTCAAAACCAAGAAAAGAGGTAAATATTTGATGGATGGAGTTGAAGAAGAAATATTGGGTATTCTTAAACTGATTGCTAATAAGATAAATCAACAAACATCGGAGTCATCTTCGAAACCCAAACCACCTTCTGTTGAAGATTGTGAAAGTAAATTGAATAGCCTTGACTGGGATGAAAAGGACCCGCTTTACGAAACCGCACATGCAATCTTTTGTGACCCAAATGATCACTATAGGGTAGGTTGGATGAAATTAAATTTGGAGAGGTGTGTTAATTGGGTTAAAATGATTGCACGTACTAAAGGGTTCATGCAGAAATTTGAATGTGTCTTCTGCCATGGATTTTTGTTTGAAATCTCTAGACCTTTAAGGCTTTAAACATGTCTACTTGATGTTATGTATAGTTTGTATTTGTGGAAAATGTAGCTCTATGAACCTGTATTTTGTATGTCACAATAGGCTTTTGGGAATTCTTTGATTATTATGTTATGATGTTTTGTAAAGTTGTTATGAACATGTATTTTGTATATTGAACTGTTACCTTTTCATTGAACATTAGTTTTAAAAGGGTAAAATTGTCATTTGTTCTTTTTAAAAAGGTCGTCTATAAGAGAAAAAGAAACAATATTTTCTCTTAAAACACTTGTTCTGCACAACCATGTTATATCCAGAAGGACACTTTGTTTGGACAGAAAATAAAAAGAAACTCTCCTTTAGTCGTGGTATCATTGTCCTTTGGCCTAATGTTATCTATGAGATTGTGAGTACACCATGTAGTTTCTTGATTCATGACTTATTTGTGAAACAATACACAAGATAAACTTTTCCATGAATAATTCCTATTAGAATGATACAATGAACTATAAAGTATTATGTGGGTTGCTCTGTGATCAAATAAACTCAAACAAAGTTATAGTTTACAAGCGAACTCTGAGTATTTGATAGGAATAATGACAATGACGAGTTCAAAACAAGAGTAAATGCTCTTCTTTAATGTGACAATTAATATGGAAAAGATAACATTTACTCTTCCATTATGCTTCTATTCTTGGATACACAACAATCATGCTTTTGAGGAACATTGATGCCAATTGTTCTTGTCTTTTCACCAACTCGTACTTGTCTTGACCTTTTTAAGGTTTTACCTTATCCAGTTCATTTACTTTCTTTAAAAAGTCTCACCTAAATATCTATGAGATATTTCTAGTTAAACTATGTTGGATATATCAGAGAGCTGAAGGGTCATCAGGTCTTTGCCGATCCCCAATGCTCATTTGTCCTTCAGCTTCTAGATCATATACTTTACTAGCTGATACCGCATCAACTAGTAAGTACCTCTTCAAGTTGTCTTTGATTTATTGAAGTTATCTCTGACTTGAACCTTACTGAAGTTGCTTGTTGATTTCATTATCAGCAAGTGTTTTTATAGTTAGTTTAATTTATGTTTAAATCTAGTCAGACTCCATTGGACACTGAATTGGCTCACCAATCTCTCTATATTTGAATATAAATTATATAAATTAAATTAATGTAAGTGAGCAAAATAACTTCTTCTTACAAATAATTTTTCAAAAATAGGATGACAAGATGTAATGTTTTATTCAGAGGAATTACATCAGTTGACTATATAAAATCCAAATACTCTAAATTCCTTACTTTTATTATGGCTTCATCATAGTCAGGCCTTGCCTCTATCTCAATGCTCATCTTCGCTGAGAAGTTCTTGGCTAGTTGAGTGTTCCGTAAGGAGTAGATAAAAAAAAATTAGGGACGGTAATGCAATTTTCGTAGCCCATAAGGACCATTTATGACAACTGGCAATTTAGGGAGTCTATTTTAGGTAACCGCATTACGTCAAACTAAAACGAGTTTTGCCTTTATCACTATTTTTATCAACCGTGACTTGATTTTATATCGTCTATTGGTTTTTATGGCTTATTTCATTATTGAACGAGTTATCGTGTGAGTTTTAACTCTTTTTGGTAGGCACTATTCGATTCGGCACTAAAAAAGCCTAAAACGAGAAATATTGTAACTTTTAGACCGTAACTCGAAAATTTACAAATAAATAGTCAAAACTTGTGGAAAAACATAAATAACGATATTAAAAAGTCGAATAAACGTCGTGGGACACTCGGGGGACATTATATGAGCTCAGAAATGGGTAAACGGGATAGTTTACGAAAAATGGCGCCTTCGGCCCCTCCTTTTTCCCTCTAGCCGGCGGCCCTCCCCTCCCCTCTATATTTTTATTTAGTCCCTCCCTCATAAATATAAATACCCCCTCACCTCCTCATTTCACCTCTTCACTTTCTCTCACTAAACACACACACACACCTTTCTCTCTCTAACTCTCTCTCTCTCTCTCTCTCCTCAAATTATTATAACCCTAACCCTAAACCATTTCTGGCCACCGCCACTGTTTCGGCCACACCGCCACGCGTGACCACCCACCTCCACCACCATCTTGAAGCTCTCTTTCTCCTCTTTCCAACCATATATAACACGCACCACCTAGACCTCCATAACACCTTCAAATCTTCAAATTAAGATTCGGATTTCTAGGGTTTCAAGTGGGTTTTGTAATTCGTGTTTGGAAAAGGTAAAAGGGACTTGAATATGTCTTGTTTAAGCTTTAATAAGCCACGTACAACCCATTTAGGGTTCGTACATGTCACGAATTTTTGGGGCTTTTGGTATAAACATGGGATTAAATCTAATTAACACTTAAATAAACATGTAGCTAGTGTTTTGGAATCATGTGGTGTACCATATTGTTGGGTATTTGCATTTTAGGTATAGTTTTATGTTTTTGGCTAGAATAAATGTTGGGTTTGATGTTTGGTTGATGATTGGAGGATGATTGATTGTGTTTGGAGGTTGTGGTATTGATTTGTGAAGTGTTTGGATGGTGTTTGGGTGTGTTAATGGGGCGTACGAGCCACCATGACCACGATGGTCATGGTTTGGTTTGCATACGTGACCCTCAAGGACCAAGGGTCCGGGTTGAGTTGTCGTGGTAGCTTGTGGGTTGATGTTGTTGGTGTTTGGATGAGACGCGTGGAGCCGAAAAGGTTCTAGAGCTTGTTTGGTTCACGTGGTCTTAACCGTTACCATGTCATGACCATTAGGGTCATAACATTGGTTTCGGGAATATTTGGTTGGCGAGATTGATTGGAGTTGATTTGGGATTGAATTGCGCTATTATGACTTTTATTTGGACTTGATATATATAAATTGTCAACTTTGAGCAACGTCGGTGTTACTTTGACTTTTTAGTCAATAGTTGACCCCGACAACGCCGTAACATGGACTTTAGTATAGTTTGGACTATTGATTGATTAAAAGCCGAGAAGTCATGACTCGTGCTTGTGGACTCGAAACGAATAACGATATGAAACTAATATTGGAATTTGATGATATATATATATATATATATATATATATATATATATATATATATATATATATATATATATATATATATATATATATATATATATATATATATATATGAAAATGCTAATAGACTATGAAATGTAAATAATAAAAAGGACTTTTGTACTAAAAAAATATCGATAACAAGATTTATCTTGTTATTTACTATTCTAAATAGAAACTAACGACTAAAAATGGAAATGTTTTATAATAAATAAGCAATTAATGTTTCGAGTACACGTTTATCGAAATATGCCAATTATGGGCATTTAATACTAGTTTCAAGTATTTATTTACTTACGTTGTGTGCATGGTTTACGAATAACCTAACATTAATAGTGTTGATCCAAGTGGGTAGCGAACTTATTAGGTTGACGAATCTAATAAGAACCCGCTAGGTACGTTGGGTAACCTTATTAATGGGTGAATTATCCTTATGACTCTTTAGGATGCGACTGATTTATGGGATAATAAGCGACACGAATAAATAATTGAGTTTATCGAGTTGACGAATTCGATAAGGTCTACTATTTATTCCGAAACTTATTGGACTATGGAGCTTATCGCTTAGATGTCTCATTGTGTTGCATTGAGTCACATATTGGTTGTTTGAGTGCATTCATGGCATCATATTGAGTCGATACACCCACATGAGGATACCAAACACTAGGATTAAATGGTGAAATGAGACATTTTTGGAAATAACGTAATGGAATACATTGGGGTAGATAACGTTGATTTCGGGAAATATATATTAAAATTGGTTTACATTAATAGGTTGTACCGAGTCGATAGTTGTTGTGTCGTGATTACCTGTTATCTTCTGCTAGTGTTTATTTGTGCGTTTCTTGCTTGAGGTGAGTTTTATAGCCCCACTTTTATCTATGTTTTTAACTAAATTGGGGTGAGAATCATGCTACTGTTTTTAGACCTTTAAAACTATTTGGATTTGCTTATGTGCTTGACTGTTTAGATAGATGTGCGGTAGTTGTTGACTTAGACTAGGGTAGCAATCCTAATTGCTATAACTGTTGCCTAACTAAGAATAGACTTCTACCTCGACCTAGTCCGGGGTTGGCAATTATTCTAGATTTTGCCACGACAGTGCTGGACTAGAGTCACTAGGCCCGAGTGATCCCTGGATGCGAGATATGGATTGTGATCCGGTTAGGATCGGTTGGTGATCCGGTTAGGATCGGTTTGTGAACGATGTTTATCTATCTTAGGTCTTGCATAGCAAATCAACTCCTACAGGTCCACTATGATTTTATAGAATTTAAAACTATGAACTCACCAGCGTAAGCTTACCTTTTAGCATGTTTTCTCAGGTATTTAAATGATGTTTGGAATACGTGATCGGTGGAAGCTTGGCAAGAAGGCATGGTTCAAGGATCATATTTGACTCTGATAAATTATGGGGACCTATTTTATTAAACCATGTTGTGGGCATAATATTTATACTTTTGGATTAATGTTTTGAATACTTAAATTTGGGATTGGTTTTGAATGAAAATGACTATCTTGTTTGCTATACTTGTGTGAGATACCAATCCAATCGTAACACCCCGAAAACTTGATTAAGCCTTCCGTTGTACCAAGATTTGGGGGTGTTACAGATTGGTAGCAGAGCTTAAGGTTATAGAGAATTAGGTATTTTATAAACCCTAAACTATAACTACTTTTTAAGAAAATTGATCCTCGACCGACGCACGCCCGCTTGCCAAGCCGAAGCTTCTTATTTGATTATGGTATGAACAGCGATTTGACTTATAAGATGATATGTTTTGGGATACGATTATTGATTTTGGGTAAATGTGATGCGATTATCGAGATATTACGGATTTGATTTGAGTTATCGATATGTTATGATTTTGGGATTTTGAGCTCGATTGATTTGATATGGGAATTATGTGATAGAACTGAACTTACATGTTTTATTTAAAGGCATATTTTGAGTAATGCGGTACCTCTACTTTTAAAACTTTCATTATGTGATACCTGTTTTGGTTGAGTTGATGTGCTTATTAAAACTAGTTGTTTTCGAACACTTATACCTACCCTATGCCATTGTCACAGACTATGCCTTCACTAGCTTTTGATGTGTCTGAGGAGGTCCTTGATGTTGCTAGTTCCCCGACATTGACTCTCATGACGGTTGCGAAGGGTAATCCTTATGAGATTACCCGTCACTCTAGTTCATCATCATCAGATCGCCCTATCTCATCTAGGCAGCTCACTTTACATCAGGTCTTAGCACGAGCCCAGACTCTTAGACTTACTCATAGTACTGCCCGCATGTCCATGAGACCACCATCATCACCTATCCGCTTAGCAGCCCACTCTCTTCTGTCATCACCACCAGCATCACCATGTCTTAGAAGACCTAGATCCCCTACTGTACCACCTCAGGATTTACCCGTACAGAGACTCCGACTCATGGACTCTCCCTCTGAGGATGAGGGCGAGGAGGAGCATGAGGTCGAGGAGGAGCATGATATTGAGGAGCAGTATGTAGATGAGGATGAGGATCCTCAGGAGGAGGATGATGAGGATATCCCAGAAGGGGGTACTCCTCCATTGCAGAGTCCTGCACATTCTCCAGGACCAGGTTCTCCTTTGCCTGAGCCTGATTCTCCTGGACAGCCTTTTGGTTTTGATTCACCTCCACATTCACCTGAGATAGGTAGCCCGTTAGGATCTGAGATACCATCGGAGATTGCTTCAGAGCCCGAGGAGTATGGTGAGATGGGTCTGATGTGGGAGAGGATTACATCACAGAGTACTAGGCTTAGTAGGTTGACAGATCGGTTGGTTGGAGTATCGAGGGCTAGTATAGAGGATCTGAGAGCTGATATGGGTACTGTAGTCAGGAGGACTACAATTCTACGAGAGGGTATGTCGGAGCTCCAGGAGCAGGTTGGGGACCTGCTGAGAGGGTTCGCGACAGCTCGAGATGCAGATAGAGCAATTTGGCGTAGGATTGGTGAGTTAGACAGAGAGGTCGTAGATCTTAAGAGTGATCGCGACGCTCGACGTGTTGAGTTGGCATCTTTGTGGAGAGAGGTTGACGATGTTAGGAGATCAGTTAGTGGTATTCGTGATCGTGGCTAGATAATGTTAGATTCATGGCTTTGTACCATCTTGAAACTAAGTAGTACTTGGTTCGAGATGTAGGTTTATCCTAGTTATCTTATTAGTATCGTTGTTAGGATCGTTTTTGATTTCCCTGTATCCTTTCATGTATTCCACCTTGAAACCTATGAGTTATGGTTATTGGAACATCCATCCTTTAGTTATGATTCGGTCTATGATTGTTTTGTTCTGGTATAGCGTTATCCTTGTTGACCTTGATTATGTATTCGAGCGTTATTTGGTGATCCTTGGAACCCAACTCTATCTTAAGAGCGTGAACTGTGAACTTATGAAACTGTAATTCTTGCCTTCAGAATGATGGCAACAAGACGAAACCCGTCTAGGAACAACTGAGCAGCTCCTGTTGTTGAGGTTGCCCCTGTCCGTCGAGGTCGTCGTCCGACCCCGACCACCTGTTGAGAACCTGAACACTGATAACCCAGATGTAGGAAACCCCAAATGTGAACGACCGTGCTGAGAATGGTCCTATTCCACAAAACCCTCCACCTGTGAACCAAGCCCACATTGACCAGCTAGTGACGCAGCGTGTCGTTGAGCTTCTAGCTGAGACTAATATCTCTAACACCTCTGGTGGAACCCCAATGCTGAATCAAACTCAAGGTTGTACCTACAAAGAGTTCCGATTCTGTGGTCCCATCAAGTTCGGAGGAACTGAGGGAGTAGTTTACCTAACTAGGTGGTTGGAGAAAACTGAATCCGTGTTTGCCGTTAGTAACTGTGAGGAGGATTGTAAGGTTAAGTATGCAACATTTACCTTGAAGGACGAAGCGTTGACCTGGTGGAACAACTATCACATATCAGTAGGAATTGATGTAGCTTATAGCATGACTTGGACTCAGTTTAAGACTCTTCTGATCAAGACTTACTGTCCTAGGAATGAAGTTAAGAAGTTAGAGATTGAGTTCTGGAACCATAAGGTTAATGGTACTGACATGACGACTTACAATCGTCGTTTCCAAGAGTTATCGTTGCTTTGCCCTGATATGGTTCGCACTGAAGACCTTAAGATTGAGAGGTATACTGATGGATTGCCTTTAGCTACTTGAAATGATATCATCGCTGCGAAGCCAGTTAATTTGCATGAGGCAATTACTGTGGCTCAGCTTTTGATGGACTCTTATGTATTAGAAGTAGGAGACAAGGGTAAGAGTGATAGGAGTGATAAGAGGAAGAGGAATGAAGTTGTTAAAGGGAATGGCAACAAACGGCATGAGACAGCCAGGGTGTTCGCCATAGGAAATGGAGAAAGGAAAGGTTATGAAGGTAGTAGACCCATGTGTGGCCGTTGCAACCGACACCACCATAGACTGTGCCCGAACGTGTGTAGGAAGTGCTCTAAGGTAGGACACTTGGCCAAAGACTGTAGGTCCCGACCACTTGCTGCAGCTCAAACTGCACAGGGAGCGGACTGGAAGGCCACTGTCACCTGTTTTGGATGTGGAAAGAAGGGGCACTTCAGGAATGAGTTCCGAGAGCCGTGGATGAGAGGAAATCCCGGTAATGTAAGAGGATTTGCTAACCGAGGTATGGGAAATAATGGCTTAAACCTTGTTAAGCGTGAGGTTGTGGAGAACCAGGGAAATCATGGTGCTAGGAATCAGCAGAGAGACATGGGAACAACGCATGCGTATGCTATTGGGAAGGAAGCTGGTGAGGACCCTAACATAGTTACGGGTACGTTCCTTCTCAATAATCGCTATGCTTCCATACTGTTTGATACTGGTGCGGATATGAGTTTTGCATCCACCAACTTTATGCCATTACTAGGAATCTCCCAAACACATCTATGGTTTAGTTACGATGTGGAATTAGCTAATGGGAATAGGGAGAAGATAGACACCGTAGTCCGAGGTTGTACCTTAAGTTTCCTAGACCGCCCGTTTAGCATAGACCTATTGCCAGTTACCTTGGGAAGTTTTGACGTCATTATCGGAATGGATTGGTTGTCGAAGAACGGTGCACACATCATCTGCGATGAGAATATCGTGCGTTTACCGTATGGCGGAAAAGTTCTGAGCATACAAGGAGATCGGAGAGACCGTGGAAGTCCTTCCCGGTTGAGCATCATCTCTTGTATTAAGGCCCAGAAGTACATTGATAGAGGAGGTTGTCTTTTCTTGGCTCGAATTTCTGAAAAAAAAAGCAAGGAGAAGAGTGAAAGACACCTTAATGATGTACCCGTCGTTAGAGAGATTCCACCTGTCCGACAAGTGGAATTCCAAATAGAGAGTATACCCGGTGCTGCACCCGTAGCCCGGGCACCCTATCGACTTGCTCAGAGAATTGGAGGAACAGTCTAAACAGTTGGCAGAGTTGTCAGAGAAAGGATTCATTCGATCAAGTTCGTCACCATGGGGAGCACCGGTGTTGTTTGTGAAGAAGAAGGATGGATCGTTTCGGATGTGTATTGATTATAGGGAGTTGAATAAGTTGACGGTGAAGAACCGATATACGTTACCTAGAATAGATGACCTATTCGACCAACTCCAAGGAGCTAGTGTCTATTCTAAGATCGACTTACGATCTGGTTATCACCAGCTTAGAGTTTGAGAGGAGGATATCCCTAAGACGGCGTTTAGGACTCGTTATGGACACTATGAATTCCAAGTGATGTCGTTTGGTTTGACCAACGCGCCAGCGGTTTTCATGGATCTCATGAACCGAGTATGTAAGCCATATCTGGATAAGTTTGTGATAGTATTCATAGACGACATCTTGATATACTCCAAGAGTAGTGAGGAGAACGAAGAGCATTTGAGGCTCATTTTAGGATTGTTGAGAGAGGAGAAGCTGTACGCCAAGTTCTCTAAGTGTGAATTTTGGATACCGTCCGTACAATTCTTAGGTCACGTGATAGATACTCGAGGTGTTCATGTTAACCCAGCTAAGATTGAGGCCATTAAAGAATGGGCAACTCCTAAGAACCCATCAGAAATCCGCCAGTTTCTAGGTTTAGCAGGCTATTATAGGAGATTCATTGAGGGATTTTCCAAAATAGCTAAGTCGCTGACCAAACTGACACAGAAGGACGTTAAGTATGAATGGGGAGAAAAGGAAGAAGAAGCATTCCAACTTCTGAAGGAGAAGTTGTGTAGTGCGCCCATGCTAGCTTTGCCTGAAGGAAGCGAAGACTTTTTCGTGTACTGCGACGCTTCGCATAAAGGGTTACGTGCTGTTTTGATGCAACGGGAGAAGGTAATTGCTTATGCATCCCGACAACTTAAGAAGCATGAGAAAAACTACACCACCCATGACCTTGAGTTAGGTGCTGTAGTGTTTGCCCTTAGGATCTGGAGACATTATCTGTATGGAACTAAGTGTGTAGTGTTTACCGACCATAAAAGCTTGAAGCATATCTTGGATCAGAAGGAACTGAATATGAGACAACGTCGTTGGTTAGAATTGCTTAGTGATTATGATTGTGAGATTCGTTATCATCCTAGTAAGGCTAATGTTGTGGCTGATGCACTTAGTCGTAAGGAGAACATTCCACCATTGCTCGTTCGATCCCTAGGAATGACCATTGTTTCACCTCTACCATCTCAAATCTTAGCCGCCCAGGTTGCAGCATTGACGGAAGAGAACCGTCCTTACGAGAATCTTCATGGAATGGTAGAAAGTGAAAACGGCTTCTTGAAGCGTTTCGATGGAACCTTATGCTTCAAAGACAGAAGCTGGATACCATTTCATGGTGGAATCCGTGAGTTGATTATGCACGAGTCGCATAAATCAAAATACTCTATTCATCCCAGAGCCGATAAGATGTATCAGGACCTTAAGAAACTCTACTGGTGGCCTAACATGAAAGCCGACATAGCTCAGTATGTCAGTTGGTGCTTGACTTGTTCTAAGGTAAAGGCCGAACACCAGAAACCCTCAGGACTCTTAGTTCAAACCGAACTCCCAGAATGGAAATGGGAGCGAATCGCCATGAACTTTATCAACAAATTACCAAGAAAAACTAGCGGCAATGACGCTATCTGGGTAATTGTTGATCGTTTAACTAAGTCTGCTCACTTCTTAGCCATTAGCGAGACCGATAGTCTCGACAAGCTCGCTCGACTGTACCTTAAGGAGATAGTATCGCGTCATGGAGTACCGGTATCTATCATTTCCGATCGAGATAGCCTTTTTACATCCCACTTTTGGAGATCCTTACAGTTAGCGTTAGGAATAAACCTGGATATGAGCACTGCTTATCACCCTCAAACAGATGGTCAAAGCGAGAGAACCATTCAGACCTTAGAGGATATGCTTAGAGCATGTGTTATCGATTTCGGCAAAGGCTCGGAGAGACATCTCCCTTTGGCCGAATTTTATTACAACAATAGTTATCATTCTAGCATTAAGGCAGCTCCATTTGAAGCACTGTATGGCCGAAAATGTCATTCTCCTGTTTGTTGGGCTGAAGTTGGCGAGAGTCAACTTACAGGTCCCGAACTTGTCCTAGAAACCACTGAGAAGATAGTTCAGATTCGTAACCGTTTGCAAACCGCTCGTAATAGATAAAAGAGTTATGCCGATAGGAGACGTAAACCCTTAGAATTCCAGGTTAGAGATCGTGTTATGTTAAAGGTTTCTCCTTGGAAAGGAGTGATTCGATTTGGAAAGCCTGGAAAACTCAATCCCCGATATATTGGTCCCTTTCCAATCCTGGAAAGAATCGGACCGGTAGCATACCGCCTGGAGCTACCTTCGGAATTGAGCAGTGTACACAATGTCTTTCATGTTAGTAATCTTAAGAAATGTATTTCGGAGGAAAACATAGTTTTGCCTTTAAGAGATATCCGTATTGATGAGAAATTGAATTTCGTTGAGGAACCGATTGAAATCATGGATCGTGAGATTAAACGGCTGAAGCATAGCCGTATTCCGATTATCAAAGTTCGTTGGAACTCCCGACATGGACCGGAGTTCACTTGGGAACGTGAGGACGTTTTCCGTAGGAAGTATCCAAAACTTTTCATGACATCAAGAAACTCGGAGACAAAGCCGGGACGGGTTTCTTCTTAGGCTGGGAGGCTGTGACAACTGGCAATTTAGGGAGTCTATTTTATGTAACCGCATTACGTTAAACTAAAACGAGTTTTGCCTTTATCACTATTTTTATCAACCGTGACTTGATTTTATATCGTCTATTGGTTTTTATGGCTTATTTCATTATTGAACGAGTTATCGTGTGAGTTTTAACTCTTTTTTGTAGGCACTATTCGATTCGGCACTAGAAAAGCCTAAAACGAGAAATATTGTAACTTTTAGACCGTAACTCGAAAATTTACAAATAAATAGTCAAAACTTGTGGAAAAACATAAATAACGATATTAGAAAGTCGAATGAACATCGTGGGACACTCGAGGGACAATATATGAGCTCGGAAATGGGTAAACAAGATAGTTTACGAAAAATGACGCCTTCGGCCCCTTCTTTTTCCCTCTAGCCGACGGCCCTCCCCTCCCCTCTATATTTTTATTTAGTCCCTCCCTCCTAAATATAAATACCCCCTCACCTCCTCATTTCACCTCTTCACTTTCTCTCACTAAAAACACACACACTCCTTTCTCTCTCTAACTCTCTCTCTCTCCTCAAATTATTAAAACCCTAACCCTAAACCATTTCCGGTCGCCGCCACTGTTCCGGCCACCTTCGGCTACACTACCGCGTGTGACCACCCCCCTCCACCACCATCTTGAAGCTCTCTTTCTCCTCTTTCCAACCATATATAACACGCACCACCTAGACCTTCATAACACCTTCAAATCTTCAAATTAAGATTCGGATTTCTAGGGTTTCAAGTGGGTTTTGTAATTCGTGTTTGGAAAAGGTAAAAGGGACTTGAATATGTCTTGTTTAAGCTTTAATAAGCCACGTACAACCCATTTAGGGTTCGTACATGTCACGACTTTTTGGGGCTTTTGGTTTAAACATGGGATTAAATCTAATTAACACTTAATCAAACATGTAGCTAGTGTTTTGGAATCATGTGGTGTATCATATTGTTGGGTCTTTGCATTTTAGGTCTAGTTTTATGTTTTTGGCTAGAATAAATGTTGGGTTTGATGTTTGGTTGATGATTGGAGGATGATTGATTGTGTTTGGAGGTTGTGGTATTGATTTGGGAAGTGTTTGGATGGTGTTTGGGTGTGTTAATGGGGCGTACGAGCCACCATGACCACGATGGTCATGGTTTGGGTTGCGTACGTGACCCTCAAGGACCAAGGGTCCGGGTTAAGTTGTCGTGGTAGCTTGTGGGTTGATGTTGTTGGTGTTTGGATGAGACGCGCGGAGCCGAAAGGCTTCTAGAGCTTGTTTGGTTCACGTGGTCTTAACCATGACCATGTCATGACCATTAGGGTCATAACCTTGGTTTCGGGAATATTTGGTTGGTTGATTGGTTGGCGAGATTGATTGGAGTTGATTTGTGATTGAATTGCGCTATTATGACTTTTATTTGGACTTGATATATATAAATTGTCAACTTTGAGCAACGTCGGTGTTACTTTGACTTTTTAGTCAATAGTTGACCCCGACAACGCCGTAACATGGATTTTAGTATAGTTTGGACTATTGATTGATTAAAAGCCGAGAAGTCATGACTCGTGCTTGTGGACTCGCAACGAATAACGATATGAAACTAATATTGGAATTTGACGAAATATATATATATATATATATATATATATATATATATATAGAGTGAGGATCATGTGCGGATTTTTAATTTTAGTGCAGACGTACGGATAGATCTGGACCACCCATTTCAGATCTGATCTTGACTTTTTGTAAAAAAGTCAAGATCTGCGCTAACTTCACGGTAGCAATTGACCATGTAAACGATTTTTTTAATTTTTTTCCTTTTGAGCGAACCTTACTATTGTTATCTTCTTTCATTTTTTTATTTTTTCAGATTTTTCTGAGCACTTTTTGTTTTTTTGATTATGAGTTCTACCGTGATATTAACGATATTATGAGTATTAGTGTGATATTATGAAACTGTGATATTATAAAATGATGATATTATAAAACCAACTGTGATATTTAAGTTTTTTACATGTAAAGATGAACCTTGATATTAAGAAACATATGATAGTTACTATGATATTAACAATTTTATTAAAACGCATATGATAGTTACGGTGATATTAACAATTATATTAAAAAAAGAAAAAAAGTTCCTGTGATAGTAAAAAAGAACCGTGATATTAACATTTTTTTATTAAAAAAGGAACGGTGATATTAATAATATTAGTAAAAAAATCAAAAAAGTAGTGTGATATAAAAAAAAAGTTAGTGTGATATTAACAATTTGTATTAAAAAAAATGAATGTGATATTAAGATCAGATCTTGACTTTTTTACAAAAGTCAAGATCTGATCTTGGCTATGCCAAGATCAGATGTTGACTTTTGTAAAAAAGTCAAAATCGACCTTAATATCACAATACCTTTAATCATGAAAACGATTTTTTTTTTAAATTTTTTTTCAGCGATTCTTAATAATTTATCATTCTCTTTATTTTTTTAATTTTTTCAGATTTTTTTGAATTTTTTTTTAATAAAAAGCTACTGTGATATTTACGCACCATCCCTACTTAAAAGCTTGAAACCCACCCGATCCCTTCCCTATATATATATATATATATATATATATATATATATATATATATATATATATATATATATATATATATATATATATATATATATATAGGAGAGAGTTAACGTGAGATCAAACTTAAAGTTCTAAGAGTAAGATCAAGTCTAAAAAGAAATCTATCGTAACTTCTAATCACATTACACTTCTAATCATAGTGTATCACCTAGGTTTCGTAAATTTTAAAAAGAAATCTATCGTAACTTTGACAATTTTAGTTGTAGTTAATAAAAATTTTATTTTTGTTGTAAGGAGAGTGTCACTTGTCAAATTTTAGTTGGATCTCATTTTAACAACTTTAAGTTTGATCTTATTTGATCTAGATTCTATATATCTCTATATTATATATAACAGGAGGCATTTGGCATTAATGCCACGTCAATGCCACCTCAATGACACCTCAATGCCACCTCAATGCCACCTAAGCATTTTTTGTCCAACTAAGCAATTTATTAATCCACCTAAGCAATAGTATATAATTTTTGGATTTAATGTATAAATTATATAAATTTTTAATATTTTTTTGTGAAATTCGATTTTTATAAAAAATGACAATGGTGAGATTTGAACTTGGGTTGTTTGTAAGAGTAGCATTAATAACTTGTGTGTTTACCACTTAGCCAACAAGTTATTTTGATAATTATGTTGCATATTATAATCTATAAACCTATGTAACTATGAGAATCCCCTACAACCAATTATCCACCATATCTATTCCTTAATTATAGCTTAACAATATTTTTAATTGATATCCGACCTTTTATTTATTCATGACACAAAACCCTAATTTCATTCATCTGGCTTTACGTATATTGCTTATTTTTTTTATTATCATTGTTGGTTCATTGGAAGATTTTGATCATGATTCATAGAATGTCATCCCAGGTTTGCATGATGTTTGTGGCACTCAAGGTTGCATGATGTTTTTCTAAATGGTCTAAAAACCTTTGCAACACAAAACCTCTGTGTTCATTCTTATACTGCAATAAGATTTTTTTTTTTTTTTTTGATTTTATGTTGTTATAATTATTTTTTTCGATATATATTTGTTCTTATTCAGTTACAACTGTTGCTTTGGCTTTGGTATTCTGGAGCACATCGATCTTGGTATCAAGTAAGTTGCTATTACAGTTTCTTTGGTAATTGTGATCGCGCACTTTATGGATAACGTTATGGCGTATACCTGAGTTTATGGATAACAGTTGCTTACTGTGATGCTACAGGCTCTTTTTCACCGACATTTACTAAAAACTACAGTTGCTCCTATGGTAGATATGCTAATGCAGTTTTTGAAGCTTGAGAAGGGAAGGTCAGTCTCTATCCACAATAAGCTCAAACTCAAGCAACTACACAAGACGGAAAAGAGGTTGGCGAGCACGTCGTCGAGTTCGAGCACTTCTTTTTTATCAGGTATATATATGTGTATACAGGTTTTTGTTAATGTTAGCTATACTTCATGTGGCACTGATCATATGTATTTTATAATGTGTTAATTCCATAACTGTGATAATTGGATCAGTATTAGTAATTATATGAAACGCTTTTGGAGGTATGCAACTATGCATTAAAAAGAGAATGATGATCATCTCTCATACTTCTTCAATTTTGGATCTACACCTCTTACGGTTGTGCAATTGCTATAGGTCAACCTGATTATGGACACTTTGGGTATGTTAGCACTGGCCACATAACCACTAAATGAGGGACTGATGAACAGACAACCTGTTAAACCAACCAAAAGTTTAATCAAAAAGACCATGTGAAGGACCATCATTGGCAAAAGTGTTTACCAGATGGCTGTCCTATTTGTCAGGCATTTTGTATTGTTAGTGGCTGCATACCTATTATTGTTAGTGATGAAATAGAGCTTGCTTTTAAAGGAATACTTGACTATCGTAGGGTAAGTGCGCCATTTCCCATTGATGCATCGTCATTTGGTGTCTCTTGAAGTTATCACAGTATCAATAACCTTAATGACTCATTGTAGATTGCTTTGTTCATTTCCTCAAGTGATACGCTCAATAAATCTCTCAGCTGTACCACTGTATATTGTGTTATCATACATCGATCAATGAATCCTGAATACAGGTTGACCCATGTGTCCATTTTCTGATAGTGTTGTGTCCATGGAAGAACTCTTTGTATTGAAGCAACTCAGTGGCTTCTGTAACAATGACCGGATGACAACGTACGTATCAGCTACAGTTCCTGATGATACTTTGTCCAATTTGGGAGATGTTCTTTCCCTATTGGAGCTATTGGCATCAAAGATGGTATGAATTTCATTTTGAAAATGAGGGATGGAATAGAGTTATGATAGCCTATCTGGTTTGTACTATGCTCTTATATTCTTATGTCTAATGTCTATGTAACTTTTTTTTGTCAATTAATCGGTCTCTTTCGTGCACTTATTCTGTAGGAGATCAAATGTTTGACACTTCCTCTTTACTAAGAAAAATGAATCGAGCACCACCTCCTGTATACCACGAGCTAAGTAAAAAGAATCATTTCTCCTTCACAGTTTGTAAACTAGAGGATGTCTTATTCACGTGCTTTCTCTGGCTAATTAACTGTTTTTTTTCAATGTATCTGTAATCTGTATTCTTATATTCTCGTATCATGTTTGGTCTATCCGATAGTATTGAGATAAGGTAGGGAGTAAAAGTTTTACTTTAAGTATGGTAGAAACTACGGTTATCGAGGTTATCCCTTTCTTGTAGAGGGTTTAACCTGTTTCATAGTAGTCCTTGACATCGACTATGCATGCAACAGTAGGCCAGTAACAATGTCTTCGGTGACTCAACGAAGTTATGTTTCTCAAGAAGGTACCTGTGTTGTGATAGTCTTTTACCTGTGTACCCAGTTGGACATAAGTCCTAAGTAACTAGCTACATACTATTGTGTTATATGTCACCATGTCGACTCTCTAAATAACTCGCATAGTGAACTCCTTTACTTGTTTCGTTAGATGTTACTCAGTAATTCCAATAACTATGACACTATTGAAGTTCTCTGTGGTTTACTGCTACGTAGTTACCCTTTACCGCGTGAATGGGATGCTATCAGTTCATAAGGAAATTTTCGTTCGAGATAAAGTAGTGATTGTTATTATCCATACGTCGGTGATTGTTATGTTTTACGGACTGTTTATCCTGTCGGTAGACCATTTGTGAAAACGGTTACTACCAGGAAGTGTACCAGAAAAACTAATTTGAAAACCAACCAAATTGTCCAACAGACAAGTAGTCAGGGAGTAAATCACCAATACACCGGTCACGATTGTATGGGTTTCACAGGTATTAGTCCAACTGGATATCGTTAACGTGTTGGCATTCTCCACATCTAGGTTTTAACTTCTTCATACTCTCTACTAGTAGTAAGAGAAAAATTACGTATCAACGTATGGAGGTTTTCGCAAAGTATATTAATGATTATGACTAGGTTAATAGTGTCAATACCTTAATTGTGTAATATTTTATGTATACTAGTCACGGTGTACTTCATATCGATTGTAATTGTTTTTGGACATATGTGTATATATATGGACTATTTTTTCTTCACGAGCTTGAGCTGCTGCACGAGCGGTTGGAGAAAAGGCAGAACACATCAACGAACTCAAACTCGAATAACACCTATCTCTGACTGGAAGGGAAGAGTTCGAAGTTTTTGACGTAATCGTATAGATGGTATCCTCGTTGACATCAAAAATCATTTACAGCCACTTTTTCTCGGACATCGTAGTGTCATTCGTTGACAATAGGTATTTGAGTCCATATGCGGTATTGCAATAGGTATTTCACGCGCTAGTGTTAATGGTTTCTTTGACATTATCGTTGAATGAACTATGGTTCTAGCTACACGAGGTCTTATGGTTTCGGTTTCGTTGTCAACATTGACTTATTCTTGTTTATATATAGCTTTTTTTATTAATATTGTTGTAT
>BPTQ01000005.1:226402391-226445542 GCA_019973895.1 Chrysanthemum seticuspe
TTGTAGCAAGTGTTTGGCTAGGATTGGCCTAGTGTTAGGTATAGGGCGTAGGTCCCTAGTGAGCCCGGGTCGCTGAGATCAGGTCGTGACAGCACCGTTTTAGATCTTGTTAACGGTTGGGGCCTGATCCAGC
Organism: Chrysanthemum seticuspe; assembly: GCA_019973895.1. Lineage (NCBI taxonomy): Eukaryota > Viridiplantae > Streptophyta > Magnoliopsida > Asterales > Asteraceae > Chrysanthemum > Chrysanthemum seticuspe. Next base: position 226,402,525 of record BPTQ01000005.1, read on the forward strand.
TCCATCTTCAGATAAGAATCGATCCGTTGACAATTATCTATCTTAGGTCTTGCATAGCAAATCAACTCCTACAGGTCCACTGGGCCCGAGTGATCCCTGGATGCGGGATATGGATTGTGATCCGGTTAGGATCGGTTTGTGAACGATGTTTATCTATCTTGCTGGACTAGAGTCGCTGGGCTAGATTTTGCCACGACAGTGCTGGACTAGAGTCGTTGGGCCCGAGTGATCCCTGGATGCGGGATATGGATTGTGATCCGGTTAGGATCGGTTTGTGAACGATGTTTATCTATCTTAGGTCTTGCATAGCAAATCAACTCCTACAGGTCCACTATGATTTTATTGAATTTAAACCTATGAACTCACCAGCGTAAGCTGACCTTTTAGCATGTTTTCTCAGGTATTTAAATGATGTTTGGAATACGTGATTCGTGGAAGCTCGGCAAGAAGGCATGGTTCAAGGATCATATTTGACTCTGATAAATTATGGAGACCTATTTTATTAAACCATGTTGTGGGCCTAATATTTATACTTTTGGATTAATGTTTTGAATACTTAAATTTGGGATTGGTTTTGAATGAAAATGATTATCTTGTTTGCTATACTTGTGTGAGATACCAATCCAATCGTAACGCCCCGAAAACTTGATTAAGTCTTCCGTTGTACCGAGATTTGGGGGTGTTACACCATTTATGTTATTTACCCCAAGGACGGTGGATGCAATAACTCATAGGTTAAAAATAGTCATTACAGGTTTTTCACTACACACATAAAGACAAAAATGTTAACATTAATACTCACATAAAGACAAGATGTCAATATTAATATTCACAAGATTTTTTTTTTATTCCCACCACTCATAAAAATATTTTTGAAAAAGTATAATGTTTTTTAAAGGGATTAACCCTATGATTTGTAACAAAATGTTTACCTCATTCATGAGTATATATATACACAAGAAGGACGAAAACCCTACATTTTTAGCAAAATTAGGTATATAAGTAGAGTTTGTCTAATAAATGCTATCGGGTTATTGTTTTATACGATCAAACAAGGAAACTTGATGTTAATTAAATTAAAAGAGGGCAATTACATTTATATCTTTACTAAAGTTCAATATTACATTAATGTCCTTCTCACTTTTGTAATTACGTTAATATCCTTCTTAAACTTTTATAATTATATCAATATTCTTCTCAAGCTTTTAAATTATCGTATATGTCCTAAAATCAACATGTTCTTTCATCACTCGATGCTAAAAATTATATATGAATAAATAAATAAATAAATAAATAAATAAGAACAATATGTTCTTTCATATATATATATATATCCAAACTTTTATAATTACGTCATCAAGTTCTTTCATCAGCCGAGACCAAAAAGTATATATGAACATTATAGTTATGATGAATATCAAAGATAAATAATAGTTTTTGAATTTAAAATCAATATAATTATAATTTATTGATTTCGGGATATATATGGAAATTTAAAAGTTCGGGAAAGATATTGATGTAATTAAAAAGGTTTGAAAGAGACATTGATGTAATTATAAAAGTGGGAAGGATATTTAATTAAAGTAATTTTCAAGTTCATCTGATGGTTATTAAATGTATTTTTTTCTAATTGGAAAGGAAAGTTCGTGTTTAACTAATACATTCAAACTAGTGCAACTATAGTGAGTGAGAGTACTCGTTAGACAAACTCATATAAGCAATATTTAAAAGTGCTATGAAGGCACTCGTTAGACAATCTCATATAACCAATATCCACGAGTTCAACCAGTATCGGTACACCGAATTCTGTCTATATGCTCATGATCGTTGGAAATAGATTCCAAATATGATGATTTAGCCGTTAAGAAGGTTGTTATTTTGTTATAGATTCGTCATAAACTGGTCTACATGGGAGGGAAAATGCTATTGATTAGTTCAAAAAAATTGTTTTCTCATAACTTAGGATTATGTTGCAAGGGTGTCGGTTCAGTTGATTCAGATCTCAGCTATAGTATAGTTTGATCTCATTTCTTTTAGTTTAACTAAAGCTAATATGATGTTTACAAAGAAGAAGAATGAGATAATTGTGCCATTTTAATATAATTGCGTCTTTTATTTTATTTTTTCAATTTGTCATCATTTATTTAGTTTTCGATAATCTATCAACGTATGTTTTTCACAAAATTGTTACGTTTATTTACTATAACTTCAATAACTAAAACCCGAACACATATTGACAAGACGTTCTAGTATGTCAATATTGAACATCCTTTATAATCAATTCACACAATGGTATGTATAAAAGATACGATCAATATTTAAAGGACCAGTTTTTTCAGTTACTTGATATAGACATATGTAGTGGCAGAAATATACAAAAACATCATTATACTTCAAGATTACGTTGTGCATGCAAGAAAATTTGAGATGTTCTTTTTGACATTTGCATAGACACTTTACTCTTTAGGCAAACGCGATGAATGGAATCTCTTCTAAACTAAAATCACATAGTTATAGTCTATCGTTATATTTACGTAAGAGTGTAAGACCAAACAAAGGTTTTCCTAAATGCAAAAGTTTACATCGACGCAATAAAAACTGTTAACATGCATGATCATGATATATATACGGGTTCTTTCATAAGCAACCATTATTAATACTTATCAAGTCATTCGCCAGTAGAATATCTTAATCCAATGAATAATCAAAATTTTAAAACTTAACAAAATACATAATATATTTTGTCAAAGTGAAGGGCATCTTTAGCCGGTTGTTTTTTTTTTTTTTTTTTTTTTTTTTTTTTTTTTTCGTTTTGCAAATTGCAACTCTCTTGATCAACAGCCAGTTTGGCCCACCCTCATTTTCCTAGACTAGGCCCAACAATTGAAATCTTTAACATCTTAAAGTCCTTTTTCTCATCTAACCGTAAAACCGTCCTACATGATATTTAGTTCATGACGAATAAGTCTACCTAGTCTATGAGACTATGATTATTATACGTATTTCTCAAATCATTGTAATATCAAGCCTTACAAATATTATCGTGTTTCTTATACAACAATGACAACATATCCTTTAACGAAATCAAATCCAAAACATTATAATATATCGGAGATTTGGTCAAATAATAGCAATGTACTTTTTCAAATGTACTAATTAATTTGGTATGTGAATTTTAAAAAAGTTGTAAAAATGTAACGAACTTTCATAAGTGTTCCAATTTGGTACGTGATAATGACGTGTCATCCCTGAACGTCTGTCACGTAGCACCATTTATAATGTGGCACGTCATTATCATGTACCAAATTGGAACAATTATAAAAGTTCGTTATATTGCTACAATTTTTTCAAAATTCACATACCAAATCGATACATTTAAAAAATTACATTACTTTTCTACGACCTAATCACTAGTCTATATCTATACTACTTATAATGCACGAAGGCACCTCACTCTAAATTCTAAGACGTACAAGAAATGAAGCATGGTTTACAACACTTTAATGCATCAATTTTCAGAATTACAACAAAGTAAGCATATTATACAACAAAATAAAACATTGTGTCATTTTAAGACCAAAATTATATTAAACAACATTAATGCTATTAAAAACATTATTAAATTTATTATTAAAAAGAACATAATAAACTAAAATACATTATTCATCGAAAAATTTTATTTCAGGGTACCCGCCGCTGCAATGCACGGATACCCTGCTAATATAATGTAAGAGAGTTAATGACTTAAGTAAATCGTGTTTGATGATTTCAAAAAGTTATGAACATCCTGATTTACTTGAAATCAAATGTTCCATAGCCTCCATCGGTTGGGTCTTGTCCGAATCAGCTTTTTGAAGCCTAAACAATTATCACAACGTCCGTATTACCCGCCTAACTTACACATTGGCTAGTGAGTCAACTGACATAAATGATGGATAACCGATTACCTTGGGTTTTTTTAACACTAATTCTTCGTCTTTTGATCTAAACTTAAATTGTCCCTCTAAATAATTTGAAGGTGGATTTCATGAATCCAATAAATACGGAGAGGACGAACTACATACAATTAGTAGTGGCTCAAGGGTAAAGCTATTAGAGCCACCGCTTTAGGCCCCCAACTTTTTACAATCCTTTATGAATATATAGAGTTATAGGAGGTCATATACTTTCTTAGGTATCATCTTGAGGTCTCATATAAAAGCCTCATGTTACTAAACTTGTTAAAAATGAAAGATATTCAATTAGTCTTTATTTATTATTTAGGCCCATACGACTAAGTCCTTGTTTGAGATTAACAAACACGACTAGGTCCGTCGTTTTGTTATTTCAAAACTATGAATTAAGTTCATCTAATGCTGCAAGTTCTAATGATTTTTAGCCCAAATGTTTTTTTTTTTCAAATAAAAAAAAAAAAAAAAAAAAAAAAAAAAAAAAAAAAAAAAAACTTTCCAAAAATTACTTATAAATAGTGTGTTAATAAACGAATAGAAATAACCTATTTTTCAGAAAAAACAAAATGAACACTAGTGTCCGTTCGTTAAACTGTTCATATTAGTTTGTTTGTTCGGTTAAACATATACTAAAGAACACGAACAAGCCTAGTTCGTATTGCTCCGGTTTTTTAGCCCTACTTGTTGGTTGTCATAAAACCGAAGGTTGGTTTACTATTTTTTATATTATTTTTTCTCTATCTTTAGGTGATATTTGTCAAAATTAGCAGTAACAGTGAGCAGTAGAGCATGACAAGTAAGCAGTAGTTGTGAGTAGTAGCAGTTTTTGTTTTTGTTTTTGTTTTTTTTTTTTTTTTTTTTTTGTTTTTTTTTTTTTTTTTTTTTTTTTTTTTTAACGTTTGGTAACGTAGTCGTAGGTATAATCATAATGTATAAAACAACTTATAAATGCTCAACGTTCCTAAATGCTTATTTATTGAGCATTAGAAAATGAGCATTACGAAAAGAAAAAAAAATAAAGCTACCTAATGTTTGCCAAACGAGTATTAAAAATTACAACGCTCGCCGCTCTTAAATGCTCCTAAATGCTTTGGGACAAACGTAAAATCCGCTTGAGAGCAGTAAAATGAGGCTCGCGAGGATCATGCATATATAAACAAACCTGCTGCACAGCATAAGTAATATCGGGTCTAGTGAAAGTGAGATTGAAGAGAACCTACAAGACTCCGATATAACTTAGGATCAGAAACCGGATCACCATCATCACCCAACTTAGACTCAACATCAACAGGAGTCCGAGAAGGGTTACAACCAACCATATGTGCACGCTCCAAAATCTCCATAGCATACTTACGCTGTGACAAAAACATCCCAGAAGAGTCACGCGTAACTAACACACCCAAAAAATAATTAAGAGCACCCAAATCTGTCATAGAGAACTCCTTATGCAAAGAAGCAATAATCCGCTATAATAAACTGTCAGAGGAAGCAGTAAGCACAATATCATCCACATATAGTAGCCGAAAAGCAGTATCATCACCCTGTCGGTAAATAAATAAAGAAGAATCACACCGACTCGAAGTAAACCCAACAATAAGAATATAAGCAGCAAACCGCTGAAACCATGCCTGAGGCGCCTGCTTAAGACCATAAAGAGAACACTGTAGTAAACAAACATAATCCGAATGCTCGGGATCCCGAAAACCAGTTGGCAAAATAGTTTCTTGACCCGCGGGACCCGGTTGACCAGTTTGACCAATTCGACCCCCCTGACCTCCTTGATGAACCTGCGTACCAAACTAAACCGGGTAAACGAAAGACCCCCTTGTTGACCTTGCGTAGCAATATGATTCCCTTGTTTGACCTTGGTGCACCATATGTGCATTCTGAACCCCCTGGGCCCCGAAGTGACCATAACCGCCATGTCCATAACCGCCTAAACCGCCATGTCCATAACTGCCATGCCCATGAGCAATATGGTGTGGCCCATATGCAGCAGCGGCGGCGGCACCTCCAGCTAGTAAGGTTCCCATGCCAGGTCCTCCATGCCCTGAATGATGTGGAGCTGATGAACCAGGATAGCCACCAGGGGGATGATAACCATGTTAGAGATAACCACCAGGTGGAGGATAACCAGCGGGCGGATAACCTCCAGGAGGAGGGTAATTAGGATACCCTGTGAGACCCATGTTGTGGAGGGTATCCTCCATGTTGTGGAGGGTAAGGTCCATAACCACCAGCAGCATATCCAGCTAGATTAGAGAACAATCCTTTGTCTTGTTGATCATTGTTATTGTTGTTACGTTCATCTTCACTACTGCCCATTTTACTTCAACTTTATATCTCAATCAAAGTCGACAACACACTTGGTCGACAAACAATCAAAACACACCTCGACAACACACTTGGTCGAGAAACAATGATACTAAACGAAAAAGAATTTTTTTTTGCGGAAGCAGTGAATCGAAGGTTAGCTCGATACCATGTTAGTTTATGTAATCGTGTATATTGAATGAATATAATGTTTGGTACATGATAAATATATATAGGATACAATATGAGCGTAAACACATAACAGGTCTAAGCCTTATACTAATCGACTAACAATTTTTAATCGGTTTTTAGATTTTTCTTTTGTTTTTGTTTTGATAATTTGATGTTCGGTTAGTCCAATGAATCAAAAAATTAACTTTAAGCAAAAGTGAATAATTATCTAGAAGGCCCTATTTCTAAATTTTCTTTTAGGCCTCCAAAAAGCTTTGATCCGCCCCTGCGTACAATCTATATTATAATGTTTCACACACCCCCAATATTCAACAAATTGCAAGCCAAGTTTTGACCGTAGATTATATTGAAAAAGAAAAAAAAAAAAAAAAAAAAAAAACAAAAACAAAAACAACCCTCCTTAAGTCGTTTCAACCTTAAGTCATTTTAAGAATGGTTTTCAAAAAACCATTCTTAAAATGACTTAAGGTTGAAACGACTTAAGGAGGGTTGTTTTTCAAAATCGGGATCTTACTTTAGATTTATTTCGTTTTTGCAAAATCAAGATCGTAAGATCGAATTGAGATTTTAAGATTTTACCATAATGTCTTTCTGTTAATAATCTTTGTAATATTATACAAATCTATAGATTATTATTCTATCATAAACACAAAATTATATAAATGTTTTATAGAAATGTGTCTTAAATTTTAACATGTTATTTTTTAATTCTACAAAACACAATCTATAAATTTGTATTTTTTTTAGTTTGTGGTTCAAGAAAAGTAAGATCGAATCGGATTAAATTTTAAAATCTTATGGTCAAAATTAAGATCTTAGAAAATCTTAAGTTTTCAAAAATCCTATGTAAGATCTGAATTGTTTTTGCTTTATAGTATCATATACTCTTTACAATAACATCGCCTAAGGTGCACGTATTTCCATCACAAATTTTTTAAAAGAAAATAAAGGAAAAATAAAATAAAAAATAAATAAAATCTTACATTAAATGTGTTTTGTTGGTTTGTATGACAATTTGAAAAGATTTCCTTTTGAATAAACTTAGGCCTGTTTGTTTTGTGGTAATGGAATAAAAGGGATATCATTATTTTTATAGTTGTTTAGTTAGTTTATAGTATATTAAAAATAGGTGAACACTCAACACTTTTTGTCAAAGTTGGCTGCGTGATAGTTATCATATTCATCGTCGTCATATTAACGTCACATTAAGGCTGCTCCCAGTAAGGGATTTAATCCCCCTCATTTTCCCTGTCACGTCAGCTTTCTCTCCAGCGACCTTCAGATGATTAGGTGCCCCAGTAAGAGCGATCAAATTCTTTTTAAAAAAAAAAAAAAAAAAAAAACATTTTTAACACAAAATTCATTAATAATTAAAACGTTACATAATAATTCAAATAAAATTAAAACATTACGACAATACAACGACTAAACTAGTTTTGATTCTGACGATGCCAAATGTCTTCAACCAAATCGGCTTTGAGGCTAAGATGAGTTGTTTTGTTGCATATCTCCTTGGTAATTTCCAACGATTCCACATGCGTTCTTATGGGATCATAAGAACGGTGCTGCTCTGCTGGAAAGAATACGGGAGATATCGCCGCCTGTTCGTCCTGAATTATCATATTATGTAATATGATACATGTGTACATTATATGCGATAGACGCTCTTTGTCAAACCCTCTAGCCGGATATTTAATCATTAGCTACTTCTTCTTTAGTACACCAAAAGCACGCTCCACATCTTTTCTTGCTGCTTCGTGCATCGTCTTATACAATATTCGTTTGTGATCATTCGTCCCTGGATTTTTAATGGACTTCATAATAACCGACCATTCCGGATATATCCCATCAGCAAGATAATATTCGCGTTTATAAGGCACGCCGTTAGCAACGAATTCCACATCCGGTGCTCTCCCCGTTTTGAGATCAATGAAAAGAGGCGATGCACGTAAAACATTTCGTCGTTATTCATCCTGGCGACACCAAAGAACGCATGCCAAATCCATAAATCTTGGGACGCGATCGCTTCCAATAAAATGAAAGGACTTTGCCCGTGATCACCCCTACAAATTTGAGCTTTTAAAGCATGTGGGCAATTCTCCCATGGCCAATCTGTGCAATCGATGCTTCCTATCATCCCAGGAAACCCATGACTTTGGTAGTGATGAGCATAGAGTTTGTCAATGTCACTACCGTCGGCTTTCGCAAATACTCTGCATCATATAACTCCATTATCACCTCACAAAATTTTTGAAGACACTCACGAATTGTTGACGCACCCATTTGCACGTATTCATCTAGAGCATCAGCATTGACCTCGTATGCCAATTGACGGATTGACGAAGTACACTTTATCAATGGAGAAATACCAAGTACGCCTGTACAATTAGGAGTTTGTTGGAAATAAGGTGAATGATCGGTTATATCTCAGACAATTCGTGTGAATAGTCGTCGGCTCATACGGAAACGATCATGGAATGCTGTATCGCCGTATCTTGGGGTCTCACTGAAGTAAGCATCAACTAAACGGTTATGAGCACCCACACGATCCCTACTAACTTGGGTTCGTGAGAGTTTTTGTGAGGCTTGAATAGTTTCCCAGCACTCTTCCGCAAACATCATAAACTCGGTACTAACTTCGTTTTCATCATCCGATGACGAATCGGCAATGAATAGCTCGTAAGAATTAAAACTCATAGTGTGTAAAAGAATATAGAGAATGTGTGAAATGAGATTTGTGAGTTTAGTGTGTAAATATGTTGTATATTTATAGGGTAGTTTTAGTTATTTTTTTTATTTTATTTTTTTTAAAGCTCCAACGGTAATGTTTTTTTTGTTTGTTTGGATTGCAACGTAAATATTAAACGGTAACATTGATTTTGTCTCGATCGGCCAAGCGATTGAATTGGTTAAAATGGGAGGCGATCGACTGGGTGCCACACTAGGCCGATCGACATCAACTCGATCGCCACATAGGCCTCGATCGACAGGCGATTTCCTTATTGGGGCTAGCCTAACATTCAAACAATTATCAAATTTATTTTTTTACACACAAAAAATAAAAGGCAAATGTTTTTATAATGTATCATATTAGTCACTATTTGCTTTTGTGGATAGCGAACAATTTTTTTCTTTTTCTTTTGTGAGTATTTTTTTTTTCAAATTCATATTTTTTAGGGCATTAAGTGACATTTTTGCCCTTTGAGATTTTTTTTATTAGCTAAGAGGGGCAAAAATGTCCAAAAAATTCACAAAATGCCCAAAAATGATGAATTTGAAAGAAAAGTACTCATAAAAAAGCAAAAAAATTTATTCGCTACTCACAAAAGCAAATTGTGACAAGTATGATAATTTTTAAAATATTTGCCAAAAAAAAAACATTAAAGTTTACTCACACTTGTGCATCACGATCGGTGAAGCATACCGCCAAACCAAAGCCAAAAACCTAACACCGCGAGTGGTGGTGGCTTGAGCATAAGGGGGAGCACGCGTGATGGAGGCCAATCACGGGTGGTGGAAACCTCTATTACGCTCGGTCTAAGTTTTTTGTGTTATAAATAAATGAGATTAGCTATTTAGTAATTTGAATACTATTTATCAACTGATTACAAATTTCTTATAACCCGTTATTTATAAAGTGCAACACAAATTTGAAATTTCACGTGTTGAAATTTTCACCCTTAATTCCTCCAAACAAACTATCTTCTTAAGAAAAGGGAAATCTTGCTAAAAATGGAAACTATATGGGCTCATATAAACATGAGTCCGAAGTACATGCATCTAAAATGTAAAACATCCTTATCCTCTCCCTCCACCTTGACAGAAAAGAGTATGTGGTGGGAGTAGCATCCTGTTCAAAAATGATGATCAAATGCTGCAACCAAAGGCTATGGAGGTCTTGTAGCCATTTCCAAAATACCCATAATTTAGCAAGGCATGTTCCCTCTTTTTATTCTTGTTTTTCTCTTAAGTTAGCATGAAATCCTCTGTTCTTGAAAACCATACTGTCTTAAGCACCATTTTGAATCCTGTGTTTTACATATGCAAGTTTGGTATGCTGAAACTATTTGTGATGTTATAGTATAACAATGTACTTAACTATATGACATTTTGGTGTTCCATATTGATCACTATACAAGAATTTGTGCAATATGATTTAAGTATAACCAAAATAAGTATGTGTTGTTATTTTAGGACATTAGGCCATCAATAACGTTTATCTCATTTATCTTTTACCAGATTTTCCCATATAGTTTCATTGCCGGGTAACTTAAAATCTTCATCATGGTGTTGCTTCACCACTCGATTATATTTCAAGGAGAATCATATAAGACACACGAACATCCGTCAACAAAGAAGTCAGCTCGTTATTACCAAAAGTCAACCAGATGATCTTAATGTAATCTCGACTAGTGAAGATGTTAAAGAAGATGATATTTCTAAAGCAACATTAATATGGAGAGCAATCAAATTACCAATATATTCCGTTGCATTGGTTCCATTGACCGTAAGTTGTTGCATACTTGTTTCGTGCAGTCAGTGGTTCAATGAAATGATGATGAATGTATGCAGGTAGGAACTGCGGCAGCTTATTTGCAAACAGGGTTATGGTCAGCAAAGCAATATGTTTTGCTATTGGCTTCATCGGTTCTTGTAATCACTTGGCTTAATTTGAGGTAACAACAACACCAAGTGTATGAACAAAGTTCCGCTTATTTGATATAGAAAGTGCGCTTATGTGGTATATAATATGGACAGCAACGATGTTTATGATTTTGATACAGGAGCAGATATGAACAAGAAAGAATCGGTTGTTAACATGATCGGCAGGTAGACTATAACGTATCAATTTGGATTTGTGTTTCTTTTTTAACAGATTATGTGAAGTTATAATAATCACTTTTTGGTTGTGCGATAAACAAATCTAGCTATTGATTATTTAAATAATGAATTTTGGATAGTGAGTTTCATGGAAGCGACAACCATACCAATGATATTTAGCAATAATGTCCTTTTTGGTCTTTTCAACTGTAAATTTCTTAAATTCTGATTTGTCAAACAGTAAAAACATGGGATTATTTACTTCAATATTTAACTGCAAAAACACATCTAAACACTATTTTTACAGAATATTTTGTTAGAACTGGTTATAGGATTCTGAATACTGAATATCACATACACTTTATTTTTACAGATCATTTTATTTGAACTCTCTTTCCGTCTTTCTCTAAACGCTTGTGAAATGTGCCTATGCAGCCGGTCAGGGACCCTAACTGCTGCATTATTATTGCTTGGTCTCGGGTCAATGGGGCTTGTTTGGGCAGCCATGGAAGCCGGAAACGTGAGGTCAATGTTGCTACTGGCTTCTGCCATCATTTGTGGTTACATATATCAGGTACAAATACTGAAATACTACACGCAAAATTAAAACATCCTTTTATGCATAGATTGACTTATGCAGTACAAATAATCCTTTATAGTGTCCACCTTTCCGGTTGAGTTACTGCGGTTTGGGAGAACCATTGTGCTTTGCAGCTTTCGGTCCTTTTGCAACCACAGCGTTTTACCTGTTGCAGGGTAGTAGCACCATGGTGGAGAGGCTACCGATAACGGGCACAATTCTATCGGCTTCAGTACTAGTTGGCATTACAACATCTCTTATTCTATTTTGTAGTCACTTTCACCAGGTATTGTTTTGTTTTAGAAATGTGGCAATTTGGGACCATATACTAATGAATTGGCTAATTTTAGGTTATGCTTTATTTTAAACAGGCCAAATGGGGCAATAAGAAAATTTTAGCTAATTACCGATCAAATTGATCTTCAAAGGGTTTACCAATAACAGAAATGTGTCAATATACAAACTGAAATATTTGCTCGTTTTGACCAAAACCCATTTTAACTGTTACTTAACCCACCTGAATCGCCTTTCATGTGTTTTTTGCCACTGTTTTATGTTTCCTGAGATATTTTATTTGGAATGTCAGATTACTGGGGACAAGGCAGTAGGAAAATACTCTCCACTGGTAAGTAGTCCTTCAAACCACAATTTTTCCACATGGGTCCGCGTGAAAATTCGAACCCACATCCCAAAACTCGCAAGTGACTCTAACTCAGCCGGGGTTCACTGTTAACAGGTGAGGTTAGGCACAGAAGCCGGTTCGAATGTAGTAAAAATAGCAGTGACTTCTCTCTATTCAATTCTGCTTCTTCTTGGCATTTTCAAAACTCTTCCGATCACTTCCATTGTAAGCTTATTAGATAGTCTTTTTCCTTACAAATATTAAGCTTCTTGCATGTAAATTGCTTTAAACTGACCTGAATTACGTGGTGCAGTTTTTGTGTGCACTGACAGTACCTGTGGGCAAGCTCGTGGTCAGTTTCGTTGCAGACAACCACCAGGTCAGTTGCAAAATCACAGAAATCAGAGATATAAAACTAATCAAATAGATACTTACTGCTAACTTTTTTCATGTGTTTGCAGGATAAAACAAAGATATTTATGGCAAAATATTTTTGTGTTCGACTGCATGCCTTATTTGGTGCTGCTTTGGCTGCTGGGATGGTAGCAGCCAGGATTATAACAAAAAATAATGTACTTAAAACTGTAATTACTTGATTATGATACAAGTGTTCAGTTTGTAGGTGACGCATGAGTGATTGTACAAACGGCTTTTTAATGTCATTAAATGCAGATTAGTTATGTTTTCTTCGTGTATAAGATATAAGAAGTTGGTTGAATCACTCAGCCACGTGCAAGTAGTAAGATCAAACAATGACCTAAGGGAACATTCACAACAAAGACAACTAAATGTACCAAATTTTGTAAATCCTCGAGGTTGTTTAGACGTTTTACAATAAAGTGAGAACATAGCAGTGGTATTGGAAACCTACTAATCAGAAAATGTAAGTAAAATGGAAATAAAATCTAATCTGACATAGAGATTTACGTGCTTCAGTCAAGAACTTGACTTACATCCGCAGCCACACTAGCCAGTTTTATTAGTATCCTCTTAGGTTAATAGCTACAAGAAATGTACATATACATACATGCGCAATGATGAAAGACCAAGTTCCTCGTTTGCCAAAAGCTGCCAATTGGGTCTTGGCGTTATAAACAAACTTTCACCAAAAATTGCCATTTGGAACTTGAGAAATCAATAGAGCCCCAAATATTTCCACCAGAAACCACCAACAATTGCCCATATCGTGCAATTGATACAGGCCATAATAAACCCGATTCTGAAGATATCTGGGAGGTCTACATAACCAGCTGTCCACAAACACAAATGAAAACAAAAAACAGGTCAATTTGATCAATCTGGAACAAACAGATCAAATTGTTCAGATAAAAAAATATCTGGCTATAATATGTTAGAGCGCCAAATAAGTTTTGTATTAAAAAAGGATCCATTACGGCTTACCCAACCCACCCCCAGTGAGCCCATTTTGCAATCTTAAGAAGAAACTTACTTCCAAAGTAAACTGCAGCCTGCCCACTACTATAATGTGTTAGAGCACCAAATAAGTTTGTATTATAAGCTAAGGCAAGTGCTGACAACACCCCAGGCACCCCGGCTGCCAAATGCATGGCAAGAAATGCGGGATATAAGGCTCCAACATGACCGGTTTGACTTGCAAACATGTAATGTATTACGAAATAAGTTGCCTGAAGAACACCAAAAGCCGCAGGCCAACTCAATGAAAAGGATGTCAGAAAAACCGCAACATAATTTGACATCCATGTGACAATTCCGAGGTTAGTCAACTGGCTAGCCATGCCCACAAGTACCGCGAACCAAGCCAAAGTGTCCCATGCGGATTTTTCATTTAAGCAGTCTTCCCATTCGAGTACTCCTGATAACAATAGTATTGATAACGCGATCATTGCAGTTAGAACACTCGATATCCCGATAATATCCCTGAATAAAGAAATAAACACATTTGTAAGGGGATGTTTGGATGTGCTTCTGAAAGTGCTGAAAGAACTAAGTGTATAGAGAGTTGAAATGAGCAAAGTTGCATACCCAAATACCCATAATGAGACGGCAAGAAGCATGGTGCCAATCATCACCCACTCATTAGATGTGACTGGGCCCATAAGGTCGAGTTTCTTTGCAGCCATAGCAGGGGCATCAGGTGTATCTTTGACTTCAGGTGGGTACAATATGTACAAGATATATGGACCAACTAATAGCGATACAAAAGCAGGTAAACTAGCCACCCTAAACCACTCGACCCATGGATCTCCAACCACTACCCCGAGCTCCTCGGCTAATTGCAGACATAAAAGATTTTGTGCTGCAGCAGTTAGAAAAAGAGCACTAGAGTTACCAGCACACTGTCATATATCATAAACAACAACATAAGCTACACACATAAGGTTATGAACAAATACACACAAACGCCAATGTTGCAATTCTCGAGGGTGTTTGTTGTTGCTTATAGTTATTTTAGTGGTAATCTGATAGGTTTTGAAGAGCATAAGCAGAATGGAGTGTTTGGATGAAATCGCCTAAACGCAACAATTACCTCACACCCTCGAACAACCTAGCCCAAACTACCCGCAGATTCTAATCCTATTTCTCCACGCATTCCTATCTGAGCTCATATCCTCGGACAAGAGAAGATCCTTCATGTCTTGCTTAAGTCTATCCTCCCACCTAAGTTTAGGTCTACGCCTCCTTCTCAAACCGTCGACTATTAGCGCTTCGACTCTCCTTACTGGCGCTAATTGTTATTGTCTGGGGCACTTGAATGTTATATATAGATCAGTGACGATGTACAAGAATTATAGAATGAGCACAACTTAATCTTAAATAGTAAAGCCCAATTAAACAAACACATATACTGTTTCAGATCTTTTGGTTACATTATCAACTTATCATCAAGAAGTGCTAATTACCTCTAACAACTTAATGGGGTTGTTTGGCCTTGAGAATAATTATGTTATAAAGTATAAACAAAAATTAGATAATAAACTGTAATAAACAGATTACAGATGTGCTACTTCTAATTTCAGCTGTAAAATTCACATAATCAGCTCTATTTCAGTTTCTTAATCTGAATTAGTTTTATTGCAGTTGCAGCTACCCCTAAACTAATCTAAAACAAAATATGTAAGTGATCAAATAATCCGAATGAATACCTGAAACTGTGACTGAACGAGATACGACCCAAGCTTCTTCGCAGATGGATCATTAGGCATACTCCCAGCCGAAAGAGACAAAGACTTGATAATAGGCAAGAAAATCCCACCCGCTCTAGCAGTAGTACTCGGCATAGCCGGAGCAATCAAAGTCTCACTCAAAGTCAACCCATAAGACAACCCCAATGTACTCTTCCCTAACTACTTCACAAAGTACGTTGCTATTCTATCACCTAATCCAGTCTTAACAAACCCACGTGCAAAAAAAAACGAAATCACAATCAACCAAATCACTTCATTAGCAAAAGCACTAAATGCCTCAGAAAACGTTAGAGTTTTTGTTAGAATAGTCGTTGTTAGGCCGAGAAACGCCCATGCACCAACGGGCAATGGAGATAAAACTAGCCCAGAGATAGTGGACACAAATATAGAAAGTAGCTGCCATGCTTGATCAGTAACTTCATCCGGTTTTGGAATAACGAAATTTATGATTAAGCCAGTTGATATAGACAGTACTAATGGTACTATCTTAGCTCCTTGCAAGTGGTACTTTGATGGTTCTGTGATTATATTATCTTTACTTGATGATAGTGTTTTAAAGGGTTTGTATGGTTTCGTGAGCTGAGTCAAGACGGACAGACGTTGAGGAGTTGAAATGAGCGGTGGTGGTGCATGGAGTATCGGAAAAAAGGCTGGTTTTATGGTAGTGGAAAACGATGTTGGACGTGATTGAAAGTGTAAAGAAGTTCTTGTAAATGAGGCAAATGCAGTGGAGAACACTGCATACCTCTCCATAACCGATCACCGAAGAGCCACAAGCCGGTTCCGGTTAAGTAAGGTGAATTAGAAGGAGGGTGAGTTGCATAATTGATGAATGGACCACCACTGAGTTCCATGGTGGCCATGGATTATGGGTAAGATGCATGTGTGGCTGTGCATGGTCACGTTTCTTCTTTTGGATGCTGACAAGTTCATGAGGTACTTGTATTAAACTCGATTGGTTAAAAAAAAAAAGAAAAAAAAAAAAGGGAGAATTATTTATATATCATATTTAAATACTTAAATTACATATAGATCCAGCTTAGAATCAATATTACATATGTATTCTTCTTAAACCAAAAAATATCATAAATATCCAAATAACTTATTTTTATAATAAATAAAACTTCAAAACACAAGATAATTGTCATTTAATCATAAATTACCTATTATACCCGCATTGTTCAAACAAGTCATCTTTAATTCATTATAAACATGTGACAATTAACTTTTTATATATACAAATATAAAAAGAAAACTAATCTTAGGTTTACAAAATCACATTAACCTAATATACATTTCATTCTTAGCAATGTTGTTTTGGCTCAAGCAAAGCAAAAAAACAGTGGACATAAAGATTAAGCATGAATTAATCGGGGTTTCGGTGATGATCAGTAACAAATTTGTAGTCTTTTGTGAGAACAAAAATAGGTTTAATGACTATTTATTTTGAGGGATTCTATTGCTTAAAATCAAGAATGAATTGAGCTAATGGATGAATGACGGGGCATGAGAGAATCGAAAATTTTGATTGAACTATTATGGTTGTTGTATTAGGAAAATAGATTAAATATATTGTTGGAAAATTTAGTGCATTTGTGAGATTAGTTCACACCTGGTAATTGGTCAGAAGGTACGGAGTGTACATCCATAAGGTCCCTGAATACCCTGACTCTATAGTGGTAAGGTTCAACATATTAGTACTGTTGGCAGAGTTAATACTGCTAATACTAATGTTAGTACTGTTAGGCAAAGTTAATACTGCTAGTATTAATGTTAGTACTGATAGACAGAGTTAATACTGCTAATATTAATGTTAGTACTATTAGGTAGTGTTACAACTGCTAGTGGTGTTGTAATTAACTTGTAACAGACATTGACCTATTCAAGTGGTGGTTATAATTGCTTAATGACCACAGGTCATGTAACCACTATTAGCTTTAATGGGCCGTTTAATCCTCATAATTCCATCTAACTAAGCTATGAGTATTTTCCTATAAACAGGATATCAGATGATGCATGAAGTATATATAGAAAACATAAACACTTGGATGCAAAAGGGTTATTGATTTGTGCCTAAATCATTAACGTACATTTGGTCTTATCCCAAGTAGATATTCGTGATACCCAGGCATTAGGGTCGAATAGTTTACTTTGAAAATTGATAACATGATTTCAAGTGATATCCGGTAGCCATTCATTGGTAATTAGTTAGGCTATTGATTATCTTCACCCTGTTCTGGGCACAATGGCACTAAATTGCTTGCTCATTTGCTTTATAAGAACAAATTGAAGGCCTGCATCCATTAGAACTTTAGAAGGAACGAGATGGAGATGCCGCGCGTTGCCGTGGCATGTTTTCTTAAAGATGAGATTAGACATAATAGGTTTAAAGTAAATGTATAATATGTGTTTTTCTTTTGTATATTCGGGAACAATGCGGGAGATTATTTGCCAATATTTTGA
Organism: Chrysanthemum seticuspe; assembly: GCA_019973895.1. Classification (NCBI taxonomy): domain Eukaryota; kingdom Viridiplantae; phylum Streptophyta; class Magnoliopsida; order Asterales; family Asteraceae; genus Chrysanthemum; species Chrysanthemum seticuspe. The sequence continues at coordinate 226,420,633 of BPTQ01000005.1, forward strand.
TCCGAAGATAGTTTGCGAGATACTTTGAAAAGAATAGTTATACTTATAGTAGTTGCAGCTTGAAACAAACACCAAAGGGAGATGTTAAGAAAAAACCCTGTGGCTGCAACCATCATGGGTTGCCTTGCCAACATGCAGATAAGCTAACCTTCTTCAAAGTATTCCCAATACATGACAACGAATACTACCGGACACTGCTTGAAAGTGCAATAAGCAAGCTATAAGCATGATAGTTATTATACCAACAAATTGCATAACTGCATATGTGCAGCACACAGGACAGAATGATGGCCTACACCATTATAGATAAGTTTACAACAATTTTATTCAAAGGCATTTAGGCCATACAGAAACCACCAACATACATGATTCATGACTAACTCCTACTTCTTTTGCCCCTTCCCTTTCAACGCATCCCTGTCAAATGGTTTCATACCTATCTCTTCACAAAAATGGGTATTGGGAAGGCCAAAAACCTTGATCATGGCATTAAAAGCTTCTTTAGCAATCTGTTTGGAGTTTTATCCATGATATTAGCATTTTTTTGGGCAGGCTGTTTTGGAACTTTAATCCTCCTAGCATCTTCTTTTTTAGAGCCTGACCCGGAGTAACCAACTAGAAGGTAGCCTTTCCATGGCATAGGAAGCTCAGGGCCTTCTGAGCTTGATTGACTGCTTGAAATGTAGATGATTTCTACACATAAAAGGAAAAAATAAAAGTTAGGATGTGCTCTTTGGATATAAAGATGGAAATGAAAGCGATAAACATTTTTCTTTGTTGGAATTCATGGTGCAATTTGTTTTAGATTATTGTCTGGTGAGCCAATGTTTGGTGGAAAGGCTCTTTATAAATGAAATTTTAGATTAGTGGTTGGTTCATGAAAGGAATCTGTGCAGACAATGTGCAGTGCTGAAGAAAAAAATAGTGAATTAAAGCACTTGATGTATACAGGCTTGAAGTGATTAAAGTAGACAACACACAGGTTGCAGTTTAGTGTTTTTATATGATCAGATTTCAAAAGTGTAATATGCACAGATGTGCAGTGCATGTTTGAAGAAAAAAATAGTGAATCAAAGATTCTCATTTTATCTAAAGAAACAGTGAAGGTGCTATGCGGTGACAAAAACAGTGAATCAATGTGTTATAACAGATTCTGAATTACATATTATATGCTGATACACTTACAACGCGCGTTCGGGGTCAAAGGTACTTCCTTTTCGTCGAGCAAGTTTTTCAACACCCTAGGCAGTGAACCTAATCGTTGTAGTGTAGTATTAGGGTAAGCCTCGGGAATTGATATCGTTCTCTAGGGGAATAGGAATGCTAGTGAGAAATTACTATGCTAAGGTTGGGGTTGAGGAAGATTATTTTTTATCTTTTTTATGTTTTTTAGAAAATGGAAAGGTACGAATCTCGGGGTATTGGATTTGGGGGGGTTGGTATTTCTACCGAGTACTCTACTTATCTAATTATCTAAACTAAGGTGAGTGTAGTCTATGTCTATTGTTGTGTGCTCTTATGATGATTAAAAATGTGTTTACTTAGATGCTATTACTCCCTAGTTATCTCATATTGATGGTTGAATTGGCACGTCCTTATTCTTAACGCGTTGTGTCTTCTAAGGTCGTAGGGTATGCGTTTATCCCTAACTCTTTAAGTCTATCTTAAGGTTTTTGCCTACGAAATCTCTAGGATTCATAAACTAACTCTAAGGTTTTCTTTGGATGTTTAGACTACAATAACTCTAGGTGATTATAAACTAATGTTCACAAAGATTACTTAAGCATTAAAAACACAACGAATGACCTATCGCAATACTATGTCAATCACAATTAAGATAAGAGACAACCAATCAATATTCAATACCTAGGTTTCATAGATTTAAGCAAACACACAAGTAAATTAGCCGGACATGGAAAACATGCAAGCATACACACAAACAATTAAAGACATAATTGAATCAATGAAGTAAATCACTTATCTTGTTGTGAATAGGGTATGGAACCCTAAGATACTACCCAAGACAGCCTATGTTCGGTTTAGGTTTTACTCCACAAAACTACCTCTCTAAAATACTGAAAATTCGAATTCTATATATAGAGTTACAATATGCGACGGCGTCACTCTTTAATTGTGACGTCGTCGGGTCGCCGCCATTAGGTTTTCGTCTTGGCCACGTCAACTCTGTGACGGCGTCACCTTATGCTTGTGACGTCGTCGGCTTCAACCTCTGACGCCGTCGGGATCCAAATCTAGGCCGTCTGAGTTGCGACGCCCTACTCTTCTAAACCTGATGCCGTCACTTGTAAAATAGCAATGTGCTCTCTGAGTCGTCTCAAGGTGTGTCGCGACGGCGTCGCAATTAAGCCGTGACGCCGTCCCCTTCAGTTCCAGCAGCTTGAGTGTCTCGATTCTTGACTTTGGCCATTTTCTTCATATATTCGCGCCTTTTCGTCCGAATAAGTGTCATTCCAGCAATTTGCCTTCAAGAGACCTAAAAAGTGAAAAGGAACGAATAAGTGTCCGAATAAGTAGTAACGAATACAAAAGTGATCAATTAAGGGCTTAAATGACCCCTCAAAAGTGTACCTTTTAAATCCTTATCATATGCACATATAGGTTGTTGTATCACTGTGTCCAAACTCCTTATGCTAATTTGCTAATCAATTTAAAACAACAAGGCCACAAAACATGGTTGCATGTTCTTCAAAAAGAGTTTTAGGCACAAAAATCCAGTTTTGATAGGCTACAGTAATCAATGTCATATATAAAACTTTATAAGTTGATGGTCTTAAAGGTAAGTTAATTACGTTAGTCCAAATAATGTTTGTAAAATGCAGTCTTAATGTGTGCTCATGCTCCTCCTAGTTGTGTATGTGCAGTTGCATAAATTTTTGAACATACATATTTACTTGAGTTGCAAGGCAAAAACACAAACCACAAATAGTATGACTGTATTGCATGTGGAAAAAAAATAAGAATGCTACAATGTTTGGAATGGAAGCTACATACCTTTCTTTGGTAAGGCAGACGGTTACTGAAATTCACCATTTCTAGAGCACCTTTAGTTGTTTCTATATTTTCTTCTAACACTTGTATGTAGCTATGTTCCTCTGCATAATGAACATATTTGCAGCATGATGATTTGATTTTACGGATCATCAGAGTAATTTGAAAAGTAGCAGTTGGTACTACATAATATGGGTGATAACATCAAATAGTCCTGAATATTAAGTGTTAATTTCCTCCAATAATGCTCGTATTTTATATCATTTATATGGATTTACGCTTGTTTTCCTCTATATTTCACTTTCAGGTAAATTATGAGCATTGGAGCTAAAGAGACGCGGATTTGGAGAATTTATTAAAGATATATCATAGTATGCTCATTTTGAAGAAGTTACGGCGTAACTCCTCTCTCATATTACGCCGTAACTAAAGCATGGCTCAGAAAACCAACTCAACACAAGATTACGGCGTAACTCTCCCAAAGATTACGACGTAACCAACTAGGTCAAATGAGGTTCCGCGCCGCTGCAAGCTACGCCGTAACTATTGTCTTAATTACGGCGTAACCAAGATTTATTGAAGATACGGCGTAACTCCTTCCAGAGTTACGTCGTAACCATCATTTTCAGTGCAAAATACGAAGAATTGTATGTTACGATGTAACTCTTAATATTAGTTACGACGTAACCAGATCTGGCCTATAAATACCCCACGATTTCCAGCATTTCAAGGCATCCCATTTCACACACAACACCAAGTGAACATGAGTAGAAGTCGAAGGCAGATCTAGAGGAGCATACGGAGCTATCTCCAAGGGAGAAATCACTCCCCTACGATAAGCATTAGCATTTTATCTTTTCTTTACTTTCAATTCATGTATTTCGTAATGTTAAACATTGAATCGATTGTTTTAGTTAATATGAGCGGTTAAGCACCTCTGGTGCTGGCCTAGTTATGATTCCTTAATTGTTTTGTTTGCGTTTATATTGCTTCCGTATAATTATTTCTAAGTGTATGCATGCATAGTTTGTTGGTAGCTACCCTTGTTTTGGTAGTTTTGAATGGCGGTAGTGGCTAGTTACTTAAGAGATATGACCAACTGACCCTAAGTAGGTAGACTGAGTGGGAAGGGTAAGATATGACCAACTGACGACCCTTACTGCCGTTTGGATGAACTTAAGAAGTCGAGGATGAATGTTTAGGATGCTAGCGCCCGGGCACTCATTGTGTTAGGTCACCATGTTTGTAACACAAGCATCAGTATAAGAAATAAAGACAAGATGATCGGATGAACACTACCAAACACACACGTATGAATAAGATAGAAAGGTTATGCGTAGGTGTATTGATAAAATGAACAACCAACCCTCAAGTGAGGGTTTACAAGGATTATTTATAGGGCAAGGAGCTAGGGCAACACTACTAGCATCCTTCCCTTCTTATGGGCTTGGGCCAAGGCTCATGGGCTTTCTACATAAGCCTTGGCATGATAACTAACATAAAATCCATAATTAAGCTAACTATTACATATTAATTACTAACACTTGAATTCTAGTTTAGGAGTGATTCCAACAATCTCCCCCTAAGCGTTAGTGATTGATGGTATAAACGTTGAAGGTGCTGATGTAATAGTAGCTTTGACGTCTTTTGACATTCTTCTTTCTTGTGAGAAGAAGTGCCTTGATTCTAACAATCTCCCCAGTGTAGAGAAATTGTTTCCTTTGAAGTATTCTGCTTTGACGTCATCATAATCTTTGTTCTTTGTGATGGAAGTGATAGTATGTTGTTGTTATCTGCATCAGGTCTGCTTCGTTGCTCCAGTGTCTCCACGTCTTTCTCCAACATGCTCACATGTTCTTTAACGTTGGATTTAGTACTGATGTAGTTCTCTTAGTCTCTAAACTTTGTAGATTCTTTGACTTTGACGAAGAATCATTTTGACTTTGTGTTGCCTTTTGGGAGAACTTCCATTAGTGATGTTGTAGGTATGAGCATGTGGAGAATCTGCATGATCTTTTCCACCCGCAAGCATCCATAAGAAGAAAACATAAAACATGGGTTAGAAATAATCCAGCGCTTACAAGTTTAAACTTCGAGAGTGTTAACAACATAGTGTGAAAACACAACTCTAATTCTCACAAAGGCTGTTCCTGAACTGGAGTCCCACAAGTGAGATAACACGATGTACCAAAGTATACCTACAGTTTAGATGAGCCGCTGAGGTACACCGAAGCATCACCTCACGACTGTAGACCGTTTGAGACACACTAAGCATAATCCATGGGGAGTTACCGAAGTGACCTGTTGTCAGGGCTGTTTGATGTTGACCCTAGCAGGAGTTTCCATTCAATCACTGAGGATCACATGTGTGAACCTCTCATAAATGTTCTCGACAGATTGCTAAGATCTGTGAAGGACACGATAATATATCACTTGTGTTCTTAATGTTGAACGACAAGCGATGAATTGTCAAGTGTACCTAAGAGATCTTTTGATGAATCTCGTGGCTCTAGGCTCAATAGTGCACTTTGGTTTTCCTGAGCGGAGACTAGGGAGAGGGTCTCCTTCTTCAATACCAGCAATTTCTAAGAGAAAGCCGATAGTTTACGTAGGGTTCCCTGTGAGAATGAAACAAGCTTCTGTTGAGAGAAACTTGAGTGGCTAAGAAGGTTTAGTGCATGCGTCACTGGGTCCATGACGACCAATCTTCAATACCGGCGTCATCACGTGACAACCAGTAGCATATGAATTGAACCCGGTGTCTGCCTTAAGTTGAATAATTTGGAGGGCTATTTCTTTTCACCCTTTTCTTTACTTTTCTTTTTAATTCTTCAACTCCTTCTTTCTCCGATTCTCATTTTCTCCTTCTTATAATCATACCTAAGGACTTCTAATTCTAACTATTGGTGGTGTCCTTGGGTAGATCCCTTCGGCTCTGGCAGATCATAGGACGGTTATTCCTAACCTTAGTCACCTTATAACTCCATGACTAACATATGTTGCCATAAAACCATTTACATGAAAATCTCTCAAAGTGGTTATGAGTAAAAACATTTAATCCCACTGTTGAGAGTTTGAGACTTTGCATAAATACTCCCTCTCCACACGTGCTTAAGTATTTTTACAGAAATCTGCACGGTGAGAGAAGAGCGCGCACTTTTTGAATTGATCGACTCAAGATAGACAATCTTCCGCGAGACACGGTTACGTTGCATAGTTAAAGAGTTACATTGTCAGATTTTAGGTGACAACTAGCTCTAATAACTACCTTGAAGGTGTGGACAAACCTCGAAAGGTTGTCAAACCCGTCAAAGTTCATGTCTATCAAGAGCTTCTCGAATAGGTACAATTTACTTGGATAAGTCTTGGAAGACAAATCTTTTCAATGTATGAATATTCGGATCCCGTCAATTCATGGGTTGAAGTCTTTTCACACGAGGATTCAATAGCAGTTCACAACATATTTCTTATCACATAATTTTTCTCCCCCTAAAAAATAACATATAAATGTTATTTTTGACGAAATTTTGATATCGAATATGACCATTTCGAGTTTTGTGGGAAGATTATCATGAAGAACAATTTATGAACAAAGTTAGTAAGCAAATACTCCCCCTCAACAAGTGATATAAACTTTTGAGGTTTTGAAAATCATAAGGGGAAGTACTTGTCCTTTTGAGCAAAACTTTGAAAAATGAAAGTTTTGATAAGTTTTACTCAAAAGTAAGAAGCTTTCGCTCCTTTTATAGGATTGTGGCACTGAAGCGTACCACAGGGTCCTTTCATGACAAGTAAGGGTTGTACACTGTTATGTGTGCATAAGCCATTGTCATTAAAAATCACACATCCAAATGTTAAGATAATGAACCAAATCAAGGGTTACTAGGAGAATCCGGAAGGCCAACAATAACTCCAGGAATGTGTTCGGGACGTTGATAGCCTGTGAGAGATATGTTGGGACGACCACCTTTGAAACTCTCCAAAGTTCTGAATTGATCCCTTCTGAACAACCTTTCATCGATCCACGTGATGATCCTCTTCACATCCCGTCTCTCCTTAGAATTCCATCACTTTGGTGACCCAATGCCGTGTTGTATCGCCTTTAACCGATAAGATAACCCATCCATGACTTTCTTGAGTGTATGATCCCCAAACTTATGAAGCTCGTTACATGCCATTAAGCAATTTCGGTGTAGTTCACTACGGTAGACTACTCCAAATGGTCTGCTGATTAGGGTGTACTGAGGAAGGTGGTTTATGTCGGGAAGGTCAAGTTGTGGTTTTGTGAGGTTAACACGTGTCTGATACGATTCCACAGCAAGCTGAATGTCTTCTACACGTTCCTGGATCACTATGCTTCTGATGAAGATTAGCAAGGACTTGATGTATTCACATTGTATCTCTGTAGAGAAATGTCTCATTCGTCCCTGTACCTTGGCAAGATACAGATCTTCAATGTCGTTGAGAGACAATCTCTGAAAGTCCGCTTCACAGAAATCATAGTTCTCTTCGTCTTTTCTTTTGACCACTATTTTCTTGAGAAATGTGTAGTCCCATTTAGACGAGAGAGTGACATGCTTGATAGCAACGATCCCTTTATCACTTGACACTTCATGCTTTGATGTGAGTACCTGGAAGCTCTTGTAGTAGATTCTTCGGCGTTCAGGCCAGTGATGAATCCCATACATGCCATCAAGATCATACTTTTCCACGGTGTTAGAGAACATGTGGGTGGCATTTTCCTCGATTGCAATGCTGTTTGAGTATATTGATGTCGGGAACGGAAGTGTAAGTGATGTAGCGTATTTCTTAGATACATCGCTACCGTGTAGAAGAAATTCCAGGTCTTTGTTGAAGAAGTAGCGGAATGGAATCTGTGGTTGATCCGGACGGCCAATTGTGGGTAGAGGTCTGGTCCAGTCCATGTAGTATGGAGCCTTGTCTTTTCGAGTGAAGTCGATGTTAGCTTCGGGATTGAGCCAATCGATGTTGTTCGACATGGCTCGTTCAATGTTGTCGAGGTGGTATTCCACTTCAATTGCACTTTCGGAGCTATCTTTGAGCAATTGGAAGGCATCATTCTTGATTTGCTTGAGCTCATCCTTTGTCATCTTCTTCACTTTGAATTTTTCTTGTAATAGCTTGACATGTTCCATAGTATGGCCATCTACCATATCTTGACCTTCTGGTATTGGGGGAGTAGCATCACAAAGTTGAGAAAACCAGTCGTATTCAGCGGTTGTATCGTCATCTAACCAAGAGACAACATCAGACTTAGTCGTCTTCTTCTTCTTCTTTGGCTTTGATGAGGATGCTGGTTTCTTTGATGTGTCAGGAGAGGTGGGTTGTTGTTGGGTCTCTGGGATCTCTTCATCGTCACCACCAGTGTATACGAAATGATCACCGGTTTTCTCTGTGGTTGGTGGTAACTCAGAGTCCTGAGGTTTATTAGTAGAAGAACGTCGAAGAGATCGTGTGTCTGTTAGAGTCCTTTGGGGTGGTGGTGGCATAGAGGAGGGTTCACCAGACTTCTTTGGATGTTTAGGCTCCTTATCCTTATCGTCGTCGTCTCTTGGACGCTTAGGCCTTTCAGCTTCTACTCTGCATGCTGTTTTGAGTTGGTATTCCAGCAATGCTTCAAACAGTTTACCTTCGTCAGAGGTAAATGTTGTAGATCGTTTTGACATTTATGTTACCAGCCTGGAAACCAATTCAGCATCGGAGAATACTATAGGATCAGTTGGGTTGATTGTTACGGTTATAGGTGTTGATCTTATAGTTTTCTTGGCCAATTGCATGAGATTCGGATAGAGTTGTCTATTGAACATCTCTCTTGTCACGCCAGGGATAGTGTCGAGAAGAAACTTGTGAGTATATTCTCTAGCCGTCTTCTCCATTTCCCTTTGGAAATCTCCTTTGAGAAGCTTCTGGATTTGCTCCCTTTCTTTTAACATCTCGTTTATCCCGTTTTGAAGAAAGTTGATTCTGTCAGCTAGTTGATTCAGCTTTTTGTTGATCACGTCTTTCTTCTTGACTTGCTTGATAGCTTTGACAATTTTTGTCTTAGCTCGGGATATCCGAGAGTCAGTTGGTTTCTTTACAGACTTGGATGTGGATCTGGTTGTGCCTTTGGATGGTGGAGGTGAAGAGTGAGAAGACGAGTCTGATGATGATGAGACATGAGGAGACTCAGGGTCTTTTGGTGGCTCAAAAGTTTCTTCCTTGGAGCGAGCTGGGCTGTCTAGAAGAAAATCATCATAATCAACTTCGTCATCTTGTCTAGTCTTAGCCAATTCTTCAGCCTTGATCCTGGCTTCTTCATCTGCTTGAGCTTGAGCTTCTTTATCTGCTTTTTCTTTAGCTACAACCTTAGCATCTTCATCAGAAATTTTCTCAGACTTCTCCCTTTCTGGTTCCTCAAATTCATAAGTTATAGAGTCCTCCAGTTGCCTTTGTTGTTGTTCGTGGGTGGTGGTACCAGTTTCCTTATCAGGTTGATTAACCGCATCAGGAACTGGTGTAGATAGTGCACCACCACTTGACCCTCCAGGGCCACGAGTTTGTTGTTGTTCGAACTCTTTAGCAGCGTGTTGGAGTCTCAGATTCTTCACCTTTTTCCTTTACTCTCTGTCTTCATCCAGTGGCTCTTCTTTCGAGCTTTCCTCTTCATGCTCAAGCACTGGAGTTTTCCCTTTATCTTTATCAGCTTTTGGACTGGGAGGTTTTGCTATTGTTTGAGTGTCATCGATTGGAGTTTCAAAGTAGAGGACCTCTTCGTCTAATTCAGTATCCTCAGAACTTTCATCCATTAGCTTTTGTTATGGTTCAAGCTTGGGAATAGGAATAGCATCTTTTGAAAGAATTTTCCTTTTGAGAACATGAGTCCTCTTAGGGTACTTTCGTGTGCTTTCAGTGCTTGTGATACTTCCTGTGCTGCCTCTCCTGGTTTTCCTAGTAGGTGTACCAGCGGACTTTTCATCAAGGAAACCTACTTTGCCTTCTTCAACTGCTACCAGATATCGTTTGTACGAATACAGTTGTTTGATATCTTCAGTAATAAGATGATCTGGCAGCACTGCACCTTGTTTCTTCGTTGTAGAGTCCTTAAATCTGACAGTGAGTGTGGGCTCATACAAAACGGAGTGTTGTTTGGGGTCATCGAGTCTCAAGGGAATATCAGGATTATACCCTAGAGCTCTTTGGATCAACAGTTTGGTATATCTGATATACGGGATTTTGGTGCCAAGCTTTTTAAGGAAAGTCATCATATCGTCCCATATCAGAGCTTCAACTTCTATGTCTTTCTTGTTGACCAAAGCCCAAAATATTTGTAGTTCCATGAGCTTGGGATGCTCATGACCACTATCACGTCCAGAAACGGATTTTGCAATCATAATGTAGAGGGTTCTCCATGGCTGGGGAATGTTCTTGAGATCCATAGATGAGTACTTTGTGATCACCCCGGTAGCTTCATCATAGCCGATGTCGACCATGAACTGGAGAACGACCTCTTCAGTTGGAGTGGCATTGTATTCAGTAGGTTCGATGACAGGAATGAGAAGAATAGCCCTCAAATCTGCTGGTGTGATGGTGACTTATTTGTTGTTAAGGGTCACTTTCACAACATTTTAACCTTTGACCTTTTGCATTGTATGCCAGAATTGGTGAATGTAGATCTCTGGTACAGAATCAGAGTTTGTGAGCATGTTCTGATAGGGGTGAGTCTTCAGAATATCCACTACAATCTGACATGAAGACTCTGAACAAGAGAAGTTCTCAAAATCAACTCTGAGGTTGTTCTTTCCGATCTTCATTGGGTAACCATTAGGGAAGATATCTTCAATAGTGAGAATATTTGGTGCATCCACATTTTGCATTTGAGCGTCCATGTCGTGATCTGAAAGATATTTAGCCAAAAGAACCAACATATCGAAAGACATTACGTTAGGCAACAGTTGATTTTATTGTCTATTTATTGAATGTGATATGTCGATGATTGTTACGAGTCCAATGTCACTTGTTAGTTCAATAGTCCAAAGACGTTGTGATAAGTTTCGTGAGTTGATTATCTTTGAGTTTTAAAGTCCAAGTTTTCACTTATTTTTCACAACTTATTAAACATTTAAGCTTATTAGTGACATTTTTGGTTTCGTGGCGTTATGATTTATTTATTTACAAGTTTGCATGCTTAACAATTCATAATGTTGGTTAAAACTAGGCTTAGGCGTAGGTTTTGCAAGCTTATGCATAAAAAGAAGTGGTTATACGTGTAAGCATAAGCTTATGCGTAGGATCTTGACTTACGCGTAAGAAATATTACGCGTAGGAAAAGAGGGCCTTAGGCGTAAAGCTTACGCGTAAGCGTATATGAAACCTTACGCGTAAGGCTTACTCGTAAGAGTGAACCTTATGCGTAGAGGTTACTGTTTACGCATATCCTTCACAGGATACGCGTAGTCCCCATTGTAGAACCTTACGCGTAAATGTTACGCGTAAGATTTCTCTTACGCATAACATTCTACGCGTAAGGTGATCCTTATGCGTAGATGTTCAAGTAACCTTGATTCTGAATTTTCACGCGTAGTAATCCTGAAATAAGTTCATCATAACACCAATATTAACACATACATTCAATCCTTTTCAGTTCAAATCATGAAATCAAAATTAGCAGTTACGCGTAGAGTAACTTAAGTGTAAAACTTAAACCCTAATTATTCAAGAATTACGACTAAGAGATTTAGCCATAGGAAATGAACCAAAATTTTTCCGGGTGATCTTAGAGGCCTATAGAGATGTTTGATCGGTGCAAAACCGTCAAGTTTTCTCACGCAAGCTGACCACTTGTGAATGGCCAACTGTAAGAAACTTAAAACAGTTTAAACACCAATGCAATGAATATCAGGAGAGTATAGTGTTTCCCCAGGTCGTTAAGTCCCAACGAGCTATGCGAGAATAGCCAAACGTGTAGTGATCGAGAGATTTGAACGGGAAAAGATTTTTGATTTATTATAACTACAGAAAAGGCCCATAAACTACAGGGGCTTAAATGCAAATTAAAGAAAATTAAAAAGATAAAAAATATTAAATAAACGCTATCACTATTTGCAAAATGATGTTTTTGGTTTTATGTTTTTATAAAAACTGAATTAAAAACTACGTAGCGTACAAAATAAAAAGTGAAACTTACACAATATTAACCCTAAAAATATGAAAATGACATTTTTACAATCCTAATGATAAAATAAAATTTATAGAAAAAGAAAATTATTTTTACAACTATTTAATTAATTATTATTAATTAAAAACTATTTTTAACTATTAAATAATTACCTAAAATACAAGAAATTAGGAAATAAAGCTAGAAAAATAAAATTAAGACTTAGAAAAATCTAAAATATCAAAATAGAATTTTCAAAACTATTTTTGTATTTTTCTGATTATTTTTGTATTTTTTATGAATTAAAAACTATTAAAAACTAATTAAATTATCTAAAAATATAAATTTAACTAAGAAAAATAAGGAAAAATAATTTTTTGTCTTTTTATATTTATCTAAACTTAAAAAAAATGAAAAATTATTTTTTTGAAGCTTTTCTTAATTATTTGTATTTAAAGCTAATTAAAAAGTGCTAAAAAGTGATTTAAATTAAGAAAAATAGCAAACAAGCTTAGAAAAATCTGAAAATTTCAGGAAAAGTCTAAAATAATATTAAGAAGCTAGGAAAATTAGAAAAACAGGGGCTTGTGTGTAAGATATTGAAACTGATGTACAAGTGCTTATTGAAATAAGCACTTGAATAAGCAAATGGGCACCAAAGGCCACCCAACTGAAACAGAAGCTACACTATGCTAAAAATGACCAAATGCAACATAAATCAACAAGCCCTAACCACAGATATGCAAGTTGGATCAGTTTTGATGATTTGAACTAATAAGCTAAACAGATTCTGAGTACCAACTTTGAACACAAGCACCAGCTTGAAAATAAGCTCAAACTGAAAACTACAGATTGGAACCTAGACTAGACCTGGGTGAGACCAAGTGAACCAAAAATCAGACCATGACTAGCTCTTATGAGCCCTGTGCACCTTGCACAAAATCTGAGAAAAACTCAGTGTCAACTGAAACCAGTGAGCAGGGCACTTTGGGCCTAAAAGAAGAGCTTGTTTGAAGCTTGTAAAAATTTGGTAAAATTTTACTAAAATGGTAATAAGGATAAAGACCAGTTGAAGTTTTTAGAATGCCAAGTCTCACTTGATAAGACCCAAAGATGAAATCATGAAAAATCCTTCTAACTGAGCCCAAAACAGATTTTTGCTATTTTGACTTTTTGAGCAGTTATACAAGTTTGACTTATATGAGATTTGATCTGATTCTAAGAACTAAATAAGCTATATTAAGCTGATATGGAACTAGATTAAGCTACTTAAACAACTTTCACAACAGTATACATGATTATGCTATCTATCTTTCCAACAGTTAAATGGTAAAATGATATTAACAAGGATTTTGACTTTCTGTGTGTTTGTATGCTATAAGATGACTGAAATGACTCAAGTTATTGAAATAGAGACTAAGTATGCAGTTTTTGAGCACAAACCAAAGCTTGATCACAAATTCCTTAACTGATCCAAACACTAGTATATATAACTGTTTAGCAAGTTAAACTGTTTAAACTACTAAACTGACTTAGACCATTGATCAAACTATCCTTACATGACTTAAATACAGCTAACTAAACACATCTAAACAGTTAATGACTACAAATATAAGTATAAACAAAATGAGCAATCTGACTTGAAAATTGAAAAATGAGATAACCACTCACATGAGTCCAACTGCTATGCAGGCTAAAACCAGAACCTAGGATCACTAAACTAAATCATTTCCAACCCAAATCCAATCATTGCATCAACATAAATCCAAATCCACCACTGTTTGAACCAAATCCTCTGCACAGTTGACTTTTGTTGACCATTTAAGATTTGAGTGAATTTTCAAGATTGAAACAAATATAAGCTCACAATAAGCTATAACAGACTTACATGAACCTAATCAATCCATTTTAACAAGTTTAACTTAACAAGGCTTAGTTTGGAATTTCAACTTTAAATTTGCAAACTTGAGAATTAATGGTACAAACTTGAAACTGAGGTTGAAATAAGTTCAAACTACATTAATGAAACAGAATACAAGCTAGGATTTTAACTTTAGAAACAGACTAAGATCATTTGAATAAAAACGACATACAAGAAAAAATAAAAAACTAAACTACTACTTTTTGCTTCTTCTCTCTTCCTTTTTATAGCTCCAAAAGCTTCCACGTGTCCTCTAGAGTATTTCCCACCACCCTTTTGAGCCAATGGGTGACTTTTGTGAGTTTTGGCCAAAAAATCAATTTTGGCGGGAAAGCTGCAATTTGACTTCTGGCTCTGAATTTGCAGGTAGGGGGGGGGGTGGCTAGGTGTAATGATGATGTGGGTGAAGTTTTGGGGAGATAAGGTGATGGGAGGTGATGGGTGAGAATGGCAGGGGAGTAGCAGGCAAGTGGGGAAGAAGAAAACCACATGGGAGGGAAAGCTTGGGTGTTTGACTGGATAGGTTGACCAGGGGTTCAAAATGAGTGTGACAGGGGTCCAAAAAGGGTTACATGGCAGGGGTCATAATGTATTTGACAAGGCTTGACTTAGGTTAGTTTTACAAGGACTTGTTTGTAACTTTTCCAAACTTGAGGGACCATCTTTGCCAATATACCAAAGTTGTCATAAGGACCAAAATTGACAAGTTCCAATAGTACAAGGATTAGTTCTGATAATTTCAAATTTTCCAGGGACCAAACTTGACAATTTTTAAAGTTCAGGGACCTAAGTTGTAAATTTGTAATTTTAAGTTTCAAGGACCAATTTTGACAACTTAGGAATCCCTAGGGACTCAAAAAGATATTTTTCTTTATTTGGATTTACCAGGGACTGTTTTTGACAACTTTTGAAACTTGGGGGACTAAAACTGCCAATTATGCAAATTTTATACGTTTTTCACCAGATTTTGATATTTTTGCATTTAAAACATATAAAACACTTATTTGTGATATTTTTATCATTTTGATGCATTTCTGAGTGTTTTCAGATGTTTTTGCAGTTTAATTGGTACAAAAATGATGAGTATTTAGACACTCATCAATGTTCTGTATAGGTTTTAACATCAAAGACGCTATGAGTCAAAAATACCCAAAACGTATAAACTTAAACCCTAACATTTGATTCTCACACAATTGATGTTTCTGGGTAAGTATTAAGCATGGATATAATCAATACAACATATAAACAACATTTTTCAACCATCAAATTAACCAGAAACACTCACACATGAAAACCCCCAAATCGACTTATGAACCCTAATTTTGAAAATTGGACAATTCGTGTTTCTGGGTGGATTTGTTTGATAAAAAATGGTTTTGGCACATAGTTTTGAACATTTTAACACCATTATATCATAACAAACACACACCTGATGATCTTGTGTTCATATGCTTACGCGTAGAACACGAAAATCATCCAAACTCAAGATTTAGCCGTTGGATTTGCAAATAAATCAAAACCATTGTTTGTTTGAACACTAAGAATCAAAAACCACTTACAAAGTTAAGATCTAAAGCACGGTTTAGAAGTTTGAAGGTTAGGCGTAGGATTTGTTGTTGAGAGTAATAAATGATTTGAAATAAATGATATGAAAAATTCGGTGAGGTTTTGTTCAAAAATACTTTAAGCTTTTGACAATTTCAGTCCCTCCACCTTAACCATTTACATCCAAGGCCCATAACTTCCATTTTGGATACCAAACAAATGACATTTGAAAAGAAACTTGACGACACTCCCCCTCGACTTAAGAAATAATGAAATTTTATAAATTTGAGTCTGAGGATTGTCAGTAAACCAGAAATGTGACCACCATTATCAAAGAAACAACCGGGATAAGGTAACATGCAGGTACAAGGTTTTATGAAACCGAAAAATATTTGCTTTCTCCCCCTCAACATTTGACCGAAAAAATACTGAATTTTGAAAGATTAAAGTGTTGACGGAAGATTTGTACTTGCCATGTTAAAAGAAATATAGATAGAAGAATATTTTTGTTGTTTTATCAGATTTTATAATTTTGTATTTTGTTTTTGTAGAATATTTACAAAAGAAGTTTTGGTGTTTGACTGGTTTTTAAGAATGTTTTAAAAGTTCATCCAGTTCCTCTGGAGTCAAACACCGCATACCAATCCGGTGGACCAACTCATTAAACCTAGCAAGAGCTAAGGCTTTGGTGAGAAGATCTGCCAGTTGGTATTCAGTACCCACAAAGTAAAATTCAACAGTACCCTGTTCCACGTGCTCCTTGATGAAATGATATCGAAGATCGATGTGCTTTGATTTCGAATGTTGAACAGAATTGCACGAGATCGCAATAGCACTCCGATTGTCGCAGTGCATCGAGATTCTGTCAAATATGTAACCATAGTCTTTGAGTTGTGTTCTCATCCAAATAACTTGAGCACAACACGCCGACATGGCTACATATTCCGCTTCGGTTGAGGACAGCGATGTACAATCCTGCTTCTTCGATTGCCATGACACCAGTTTATCACCAAGAAATTGTAATGCTCCTGAAGTACTTTTCCGTGAATCTAAGCATTCTGCGTGATCAGCATATGAAAAAGCTATTAGTTCAAAACCAGAATCCTTCGGATACCAGATCCCCAAGTTAATGGTTCCCTTGATGTATCGGAGGATTCTTTTAGCCTCGGAGAGGTGGGTTTCAGTTGGTCTTGACTGATAACGGGAGCAAAGATATACGGCAAAACAATATCAGGCCTGCTAGCTGTTAGATACATGAGAGACCCAATGATACTACGGTATTTGGTAGGGTCCACCAATTTCCCATGTAAATCAACATCTAGTTTCTTGGTATGTGCCATTGGTGTGGCATAGGTGTCACAGTTTTGCATTCCAAATTTGTTTAAAAGTTCAAGGGCATATTTGGACTGACTCAAGAAAATACCACAGGGTGATTGATGAATTTGCATTCCCAGAAAGAATGTGAGTTCACCCATCATTGACATTTCAAAATGTTTTGTCATTAGTTTTGCAAACGCATTTGAGTATTTTAAATGTGTTGACCCAAAAATGATGTCATCCACATAGATTTGAACGATTAAAATATGAGCCCCGTGATATTGTATGAAAAGTGTAGGGTCGACGGAACCTTTGGTGAAATTATTGGCAATGAGGAAGGATGATAACTTATCGTACCACGCCCGAGGAGCTTGTTTGAGACCGTAGAGAGCTTTGTTTAGTTTGTATACGTGGTTCGGGAACTCTGGATCAACGAATCCTTCTGGTTGGCTGACATAGACCGTTTCTTTCAGTTTACCATTCAGAAAAGTAGTTTTGACGTCCATCTGAAAGACCGTGATGTTCATGTGTGCCGCGAACGCTAGAAATATCCGAACAGCCTCAAGACGAGCAACCGGAGCGAATGATTCTTCAAAGTTAATACCCTCTTCTTGTCTATAACCCTTAGCCACCAGACGTGACTTATTTCTGATTACGTTTCCTTCTGCATCCAATTTGTTTTTCCAAATCCACTTGAGACCAATGACGTAGACCCCTGTTGGTTTTTCAACCAGTTCCCATACTTCAAGATGTTTAAATTGATTGAGTTCTTCCTGCATGGATTCAATCCAGTTGTCTTTGGTCATTGCATCTTTAATGTTTTTAGGTTCAGATTGGCAGACAGTGAGTGCATAAATGAAATGTTCACCATCTGTGTGAAGATGTTGTCTCGTTATGACTGGTTGATTCGGGTTACCAATAATATTATCAAGAGGATGGTATTTTGTCCAACGATGAGTGGAAGGTTGATGTTGATATACATTATGCAGATTGGGAGGATACAAATGGCTTGTAGATGATTCCGCAACATCAGGTGCAGCAGTTTCATTAGCAAACGGGTTAAAGAACGCATTTGGATCAAAATCTGCAGGTGGGGGTACTTCATTGTTTAGAACATCATGTTGGGACCTTAGATATATCAACCTTATCACAAACCCAACACGTATACAAGTATAACCACGTGAAACCAAACACAAACGTAGAAAGATTAAGAAGAGAAAGATGGTGACTTGAATGATATGTAAACCGTGTATGTGAGAGGATAAAGATAAACACAATATGTTGTATATTCCAAAGAAAACACACACACACACACTTTCAAGCACACCCCTCAAATGAGACTTTGAGGGGTATTTATAGTTGGAATACAAAGGATGCCCTAAGGCTTGGCCATGGGCCGAATATGGGCTTGGACATGGATTGGGTTACATGAACTTATACAAGGCTAGCTTAACTAAACGTCTAACCATTTAGCTTAGCCCAATCCATGAGCCCGATGACTATTCTATCACGATATCTAACACACGTTACAAAGTTCCTAAACGTGAATGACCATCACTTCTAATAAAAACTATTAAGGCTAACAATCTCCCCCTAAGGGGTGGTCATTCAAAAGATGCTCCACTTGATTAGGTCATTATTTTTCTCGAGCTAGAACTTTGTGTGTAGATATAGAATAGTCTTGTTTCATTGTTCCTTCTTGCTTTGTGATCGATTGATGTGGTTGTCTGCCGTTGTCAACTTCATTGGTTAGGTGTCTCCACGCCTTTCTCCACCATGATCACACTTCTATTTGTCTTTTGGTTACCAATGATGTAGTTCTCGAGTCTTTATACTTTGTAGATTCTTTGACATTGACGAAGAATCATCTTTGACTTTGTGTTGCCTTTGATTTTGATGAGAACTTTCATGTGTTGTTGGTATGAGCATGTGGAAAATCTGCACGATCAATCCGCTCCAGAGCTTCCATAAGAAGAAAACATAAAACAGGTTAGTAATAAGCGGATTCCGGCACTTACAAGTTTAAATTTTAAGGGTGTTAACAGCATAGTGTGAAAACACGTCTCTAATTCTCACAGAGACCGTTCCTGAACTGGAGTCCCACAAGTGAGATAACGCGATATACCAAAGTACATCTATAGTTCAGATGAGTCGCTGAGGTATACCGAAGCATCACCCCATGATTGTAGACCGTTTGAGACACACTAAGCGTAATCCACGGGGAGTTACCGAAGTGACCTGCTGTTAGGGCTGCTTGATGTTGACCCTGGCAGGAGTTTCCATTCAATCACTGAAGATCACAGATGTGAAACTTCTCATAAATGTTCTGGCAGATTGCTAAGATCTGCGTAGGACTCTAGAATATATCACTTGTGTCCTTATTGATGAACAGCAAGCGATGTCATGTCAAGTGTTCCTATGAGATCTTTTGATGAATCTCGTGGCTCTAGACTCGATAGTGCATTTTGGTTTTCCTGAGCGGAGACAAGGGAGAGGGTCTCCTTCTTCAATACCAACGATCTCTAAGAGAAAGTCAATAGATTATGTAGGGTTCCCAGTGAGAATGAAACAAATCCTTTTAAGAGGAATTGAGTGGCTAGAAGGTTTAGTGCAGTGCGTCACTGGGTCCATAACGTCTTTGTCTTCAATACCAGTGTCAACTAAGTGACAACCAGTAACATATGAATTGAACCCGGTTTCTGTCCTAAGGTTGAATATGGAGGGCTATTTCTTTTCACCCTTTTTCATTTACTTTTCTTTTTAATTCTTCAATCCCTTCTTTATCCTTTCTTACATTACTCCTTTTTTCAATCATACCTAAGGACTTCTAGATCTAACTATTGGTAATGTCCTTGGGTATATCCCTCCGGCTCTGGCGGATCATAGGACGAATTTCGTATCCTTAGTCACCTTATAACTCCATGACTGTCCTATTGTTGCCATAAAACCATTTTTCTTGAAAATCTCTCAAAGTGTTTATGATAGAAAACATGTTTGGAACACTCTGAGAGTTTTATATTTTCAGAAACACTCCCCCTTCACATGTTCTTATAAGTTTTGACAGAAATCTGCACATAGAGGGTAGAGTTCGCACTTTTTGAATTGATCGACTTTAAATGAACAAGACCGATTCGAGACACGTTTACATCACTAGAGAACTAGCTTGAAATTATTACCCGTCCTGGTCAAGTCCATAGAAAGTTTCTCGAAATGGTACATTTCCTGACTTTAATTTCTCGTCAATTCATTGGTTACGACTGAGTCGAGCTCTTTTGAGATTCAAACAACTATCATTAAACCTTTTTTATCACATTTTAATCACGTTTCTCCCCCTCAAAAATAGCATATCTATGATGTTTTTGAAACAAAATTATTAAAAGATATGTTTTTCGGAAAGCATTTGGAGAGAAACTGATTTAGCATGAATTTTGGAACAATTTGGTTTTATACTCCCCCTTAACGAAAGCATATTTTTCATACAGAAAATTTAAAATCATTTAAGGGTTTAGAGGGAGTTATCTTGGTACCAAATGTGAGAGATTTTGAAAAATCTTTTTGAAAACTTTCGAATCAATGGTACGCAAGATGAGAAGAAGATTTTGAAAATCTTTTGAAGATATTCGAGAAGAATAATCTTCATTTGTTTTAGGATAAGTGCTCGATATTAGTGAAAATTGATTTTGCATAGCACTTTCCTTTCTTTAAAGATCGGGTTGCAAGCGGAAATACTTACAAGCCATTGTTTTTAGGAAAAGTGCTTGAAAAATATTTTAAAACCTTTAATTTTGGTTAAGCACTTTCCTTTCTTTGAAGCGCGGGTCCTGAACTGATGTGTTCAGAAGCCATTATGTTGAAGTCCGGGTTTCGTACTGAAGTATACGAAAGCCATCTTAGAAATTTTGAGAAACGACATGTTTTAGAAAACATTTAAAGAACTCTCGCTCAAGCATCTGTACATGCCCGTATCATTGTTGAATGACATTTCTAGAAACGTACAGAATATTGATTATACAAGAGACATGTCGTGAGAAGAATATTTTTGTATTTTTGATTTTCTATTGTTTTTGTATTTTTTTGAAAATTTTCTATTTTTGTATTTTGTTTTTGTTGGTTTTTCAAATTTTGTATTTTGTTTTTGATATTATAGAAGAAATGGAAAATCAAAAATAGAAGATAAAGAGAATGATGAAGAAGAGTTTACATAATTAGAACCCTCAGATGAGCTGGGTTCTAAGATATTTGATTCACCTGCAACCAAAGACGAAGAATTTTCACAAATAACAGTGTTAGAAGTACAAGATTCCTCACGGTGAGGGTAATCACTATCAACGGTTGTAATGGTTTCTACTTCCTTATCGTGATGATTTTCACTATTATCTGTGTTGGTGCAAGTATCAAAAATCTTTCCTGTGGGAATCCATCTAAGACCAACTTGGTTGAAAACTTTTCCCGTAGGTTTCCACCTAAGGTAAGATCTAGGAGTTGTTTTCTTATCAGATGCAGCGGAAGACTCATTTTTAGAAAAACTATGTCCTGAAGAGATCCACCTATTAGGTTTCTTTTTGTTTGACATTTTATCAACGAGCTTGTTTCTATTTGGTGTCTTAGTGGATTGTGCCTTGGCACGAGAATTATCTTTCTTGAGATATTGTGAGACACATGCCTCATGATTAACTGAAAAGACACATTTTTTACATGTAGTACAGACAAATTCAATATTCTTGTTTAAAACAACAGCTTTAACTTTGTCACTACAGTCTTTTGGAAATTGATTCTTGTTCGAAAAAGACTTAGAATTCCTAGTGTTGTTTTCTAAGGGCATAGCATTTTCGTTTGCGCAACTACTCTTAGATGCAAGCCAATCCCTAATCTTTTGTAGAGTGTTCCTAGGTAATGGTTTACTACTACTAGTAGTGCCTTGAAATCTTGTAGAATTCATCACCTTAGATGTTGCACCTAAAATTCCGTCTTTTCGAGTATGTGCCTTTTTCCTAGCTTCTTCTAGATAGTGATTGTTGACCATGTCGTTAGAACCGACAGATTCTTTAACTGGATTTTTGGTCACATTTCGTGTACTATTCCTAGAAATGCCAGGTGTAAACACTTTTTCTATATCAAAAACAGGTTTTTCAAAACCTTTGATAATTCTCTTTTTAATAGGCAAAGACTGTGGAGTGACTGTTTTTGACAAATCATATTTCTCATTGACTTTTGGAGCAAACTGAGAAATAGACATTTTTGGTTTGAAAACCGGTTTGGGAACATTTGTTTTCTCCTCAGTCAATGGTTTTGTAATCTTAGTATCCACAACCTTTCCTTTTAGACTGTCCAGTTGAACTCTCAAAAGATCATTTTGCTCTTGCATGTCCTTGTAGGCACGCTCATACGACAGTTTGTCATACTTGCATTCCTCGGTTTTTCGATCAAGCTGTTTAAAATAGGACACGTTTTCTTTTTCAAGTTTTTCAAGAGCTTTTTCATATTTTGAAACAATTGCGGAGGTCTCAGACTGGAGTCTTTCATGATCTTCAACAGAATATGTTTGTAAAATAATGGACATGATATCAGTAGTCATAACATCTTCGAAGAGAGAATCATTTAAATTTACCAAAACTTTGATGTGTTCAACACTTTCATTAGCTTGCTTTACCAAGGATTTATGGTCCTTGACAAAGTCAACTGTTTCTTTCAAAAATGCTTGTTCAAAATGAATTACCCTTGAGTTGATGGCATTCAGCTGAGGGGCAATTTCAGTTTCAAAAAACTTTTATTGTTCAATATCAAAACTATTAAACCAGATGTTGGTTGTAATATGAGTTTTAGTTTTAATAGTCTCTTGAAGTCTCCCAATTCTAGTTTTAACATCGTCTAAAATGCTTCTGGCATCACTTGTGTTAAAAGGATTGTTTGAAGACATTTGTTCGATTTTCGAAAAGGATTTTGAGACAACTACAGGAGTTGCAACTGGTTTTGAAACTGGTTTTGAAGCTGGTGTGATGGAAAACTTTGATTGTTCTTTATGTGAAACAAATGAAATACCATTAATTTTGTTCCATTTGTTATAGTCAATTGGTTTGATTTCCAGATGTTTTTGTTTCATTCTTGATCTACTCTCCTCAGATAGTTCCAACATTTCAAGAGAATCATGCACAATTATGGGTTCATGCAACGGTTTTCCATTGTTCAACACATTCTGAGATTTTTGAGCTTTCTTGAGAAAACAAGGAGGTGAGTTACCAAGAGCCATTTTATGAGAAGTATGAAAAATCGGATTTACTTGATTAGAAAGCATCTTGTTTGTCTTAGCGGAATGACCCGTTGTAAGAAGCAAATTATCCAATTTTTTTATTGTTTCATTTTTGTCCAGAATTTCATTTAGAAGAGAATCTTCTCGTTTTGAAAAATCAGCAATCAACTGTTTCTTCTCTTTTTTAAGATCAGAAAACAGTGCTTTTTGTTTAGAAAGTTGGTCATTTAGTTCAGAAATTTCCTTGTTTAAAGATTTTATTTTCAAGTTCAGATTCAGATCAAGTGTATCATACTTGAGTTGCAATTGTTTTTCTATTAAAACAGAATCTCGATAACCAATTTCTAATTCTGATATTTTGTTTGTATGAAATTCATAGGCTCTTGCATTCTCTTTGTAACTCTCAAGCTCAGCGGTCAATTTCAGATTCGCGGCCTTAACCTCGCGATTGACCTTACTCACTTTCTCAATCTCAATACCACAATTATTGATTAATGATTCAAAATAAGCACGGGTTTCCTCATCAGTCTCAGTATTTTTTGCCACACAGCCGCCATTAGGATCCACATATGGAGTTTCAGAGTTCGTATTGCTACAAATCGGATTGTCCAGGTATGTATCATAAGTAGGTGCTGATGTCACAGAATGCTGTTCATCATGAGTAAACTGATTAGCAACATTACTATAATTTGGTACCTCATTGAGTGAATCTGTGTCATAGACTGGAGGTGTATCAAAAGTACCGATTGATGTTGAGTCCTGCTGATTGATTGTATGACTGGAGTTTGCAGTATTGATTGCTTTATGTGCCTGTCTTGGATTCATGAATTCGTATTCTGCATCAGTCAATTCAATTCCCGATTCTTCTTTCTGTGCTAACATCAACATGTACTGGATCCTTTCAAGCTTCGTCAGTTGTTTGACACTGCATTCTGGATCAAAATACCCTGAATCTTTGTTGTGATTGTTAGAGGTAGCTTGCTGAACCGAAGTCATAAAACAGTTATTCCCATTTTGATATCCCATATTCTGATTCACAATCTGACCCCCTTGATGTCCATCAAACTGTCCTGCATATTGCATCTGATTCCCCATTTGTATA
The DNA here is from genome assembly GCA_019973895.1 of Chrysanthemum seticuspe. Classification (NCBI taxonomy): domain Eukaryota; kingdom Viridiplantae; phylum Streptophyta; class Magnoliopsida; order Asterales; family Asteraceae; genus Chrysanthemum; species Chrysanthemum seticuspe. The sequence goes on from BPTQ01000005.1 coordinate 226,444,931, forward strand.
CCCATAGCAAATCCATTCAGATTCCCAATAACATCAACCATTTGTCCTCCTTGACCCATATGCATACTTGGTTGAGCAAACTGCGGATTATACGATGAAATCCATTGGTTGTTGTTATTTGGTGTAGTTGGACTAATGTTTAGGTCATTGAAGAATGAATCAAAGAAAGCAGTTTTGAGACGATCTGCCAGAGTTGCCATTGAGGAAGGTATGTATGATAAAGTTGATGTAGGATCGATTCAACGATAAATGAGTTGTGTTTGAAGAAGATTAAGCTCGGTTGACGTTTTTCAGAAAGTCGTACTCGTAACCTTGGTCATAAAAATTTTTCTCCCAAAATTTGAAATTGACTATAAAAATCAATTCTAAGGTCGTATGAAAATTTTGAGTTATGACAATTTTGACGCAAAATTTGACCGAAAAAATTTGAATTTGGGTCCAAAAATTTGAAATTTTGACCAAAATTTTCCAAGTTATACCAAAATTTGAATTTTGCGTAAAAATTAAACGTTTAGTCTCCTCAAAAATTTAAATTTTACTCAAGTTTTCCCGCCAAAAAACTTTTTTTTTTATAAAACCTTTATACGTAGAAAGAGCTTAGGCGTAGAGAGA